>OX421498.1:5739998-5800805 GCA_949126835.1 Anisus vortex
TCCTGGTTTGTTCAGGCAACCCATTCCATGCTCGAATGCCACTCGGGAAGAAAGAGTACTTATATGCATTTGTTCTCGCATAAGGGACAAGGAAAGTGTTTTTGTCTTTATGTGGCACATGATTAGTCATTCACAGGAGCCCTAGATAATATTAAAGTTGGCATTGCGCGAAAAGCGGCTAAGTTCCCGAATAGGTTAATGGGAGTAGGGTTCCCTGACATGAAACATCCCCTCACTGAGCATTCAAATGCAGTGCAAACTGCTGTCTCCACATCAAAGCTCGTTTTGAACTAAGTGATGGGGTTCATCATGTTTTTGAGATATAAGAGAAGAATTCTTTATTGATCCAAAGAAATGGAAATTTGACTTGATTGCAAATGTTCCGTCTGTCTTTGCCGTAGGCTGCATAATCTAAATTTCTATTTGAAATACCTGACGCTTTTACTCCTAGAGAAGACTGGGTTAGTAAACATCTGATTCAACTGGTCTACCAATATGTTGAATTTTGTAGTTTCTCCTTTAGGGTCAGTTGATGCAGCGAATCTGGCATTCTCGGACTGGTCCAGTAAAAAGTTGATTTCCATCGGTGGGCACTCTGATTAGACATGAATTATATTTTAGTTAAATTGTTGGTAATTCTCAGGGTTCGCTGCTATATAAGCTCTTTGTGGACCAAAATTTTAGCAATTTATATTTCATAGTCTCTTTTTTAATGTTCAAGCCATTTGCACTTCCTTTTGGGTCTTTTACTATTTAACATATACTATATATGTAAGTCAGCAAAGTAAACAAAATCATCCCGTCGGACCAAATTGATTATATCTATATACAAGCTAAATTCCCCGGCGTTACCCGAGGCAAAATAAAACAGACATGTATACGCTACATATACAATTTTATAAACTACAATGAACAGAAAGAAATAAATGTTATATATTATTCGATGTTATTAACATTTTTATCTGTCGCTTATACAAGCCTGTTTTATTCCCCCCCCCCCGGCCCAGGCAACACCGGGGAAATTCAGCTTCTATATTTAATCTATTTTTGATAGTTGTTAAATCTGACTACTATTTCAATTTACTTAAATAAATAAATAAATAATAACGGTACTTATATAGCGCATATCCCGTTGGTGATAGCGCTTATGACAATCAAGACTTTTTTCATGAACTAGTTATGTTTTCAATTTTTATCTCAAGCATTCTCAATGTTTACTTTTGAACTATTCTGTTTTACTATTTCAACTATTTCGATTAAATTATACAATATATTTACTTTTTTCCCCTAGTTACAGTGTACTATTGAAGCTAAATATATGAACTTTTTATGCTATTTCTAAATAATCTGCTTTAGAGGCTACCTATCTGTTTAGTAGGAGATGATGTAGTCTTATTGCATGATTATATTCAACGTTGAGGGCTTTATTCATTTCTGGTTGAATAGAAATAGTTGCAATTTCCCCTTAATTACTTAAAACTTAAAACTTGCAAACATTATGTTTGTGCTCACCTTGTGCCAATCCTGCCGCAGCAAGACACGTTAATGTTAATATTAATAATAGATTCATGTTGCTTGTAGTGATTCTGTGGAGAAAAAAAAATGACAGTGAAA
The DNA here is from genome assembly GCA_949126835.1 of Anisus vortex. Lineage (NCBI taxonomy): Eukaryota > Metazoa > Mollusca > Gastropoda > Planorbidae > Anisus > Anisus vortex. The sequence goes on from OX421498.1 coordinate 5,741,613, forward strand.
AAAAAAAACGACTGCTCGTTCCAATCCAAGAGCTACATAAATTGGCGTACAAATAATCAAGTCTTTTTTGTAACTTTTAAGTCTATATAATTCCACCTATTTTGAAATTAGCTAATAAGACAAGGGTAACTAGCAAAACATCAAGCCTCAAAGACTTTAGTTTTTCCAACCGATTCGAACTATTTGTCAAGGCTATCACAGTCAGTTACTCCCATTCCATAAGGAGATTACAAACGCTCAAATTCAGATTTGTTTTTCTTCGATAAACGGCAGCGCGCTCCGACAGTGATTTCTTTTAGTCTCAGGTTGAAGTCCAAGTTGAAACCAGGACTAAAGAATGACCGTAAGTCTCATCAGGTCCTTAGGGTGCCTAACATTTGTTGATTAACGCAAAATAAGGTTAGGCATTGCTTGCTCGATCTCCTTGTATGCAATAGCCTCGAAAGCGGAACAAGGCCATTTTACTGTCTCCAACAAATTGCGTTGTCCAATATAAGTTTATTTTCTTTTATAAACTCTTTATTTGGAACATACATGTACCACATCCATATTTAGGCACTTGTATTTTTTTTATACCTTCTGATAAATAATCGCAATAATCTTCTTTATAGAAGGAGGGTCTGTAATATATAAGATAAAACATTTCGGAAAAGAAATGAACACATTTATTAGCTAATGAAAATTTCAACATTATTTCGTAAATTAAAAAATGTGTATGTCACAATCAAAGTTTTATATTTTTCTTTGTAGATAAAACTCCACACATACCTTGATTCAATGAGTAATTCCACAGGTAGTTATGTATTTTCTTTCTTGGTAAGTTTTAAACGCTTTGTTAATTAGTCCAGTTTTTTTCCCAAATGTTCCTGTTACGAAAGTTCTAATATTCTATTCCAAGTTATCGCTTACTTCAGTAAAGATGTAGTTTCTCTTGTAAATGTGTTGCTTTTTTTTCAATGATATAATTTTCCGTTGAAATTTTAAAGTTTTAAGTTTGGACGCGTTTACCTGTTTCTTAATTATCTAGTGTCGAAGTGTCCGCTTATATAGCGAAGGGGTTATTTGGCTTTTGGGTCAGGCGACAAACCCACGCGTTTCATTTCACAGACATACAATCAAAATATTCGCCCACACCCACAATAGAAAAAAAACGTAGGATGATGAAGGAGAAGGGTATATTGAGGGAGAGATGGGTTGGGAGTGGGGGGGGGGGGGGCAGGTTTACTGTATTCGAGTCGAAGCCAAAATAAAAAAAAATAGAAAGCAAAAAAGAAATGTCAAAATTGAAAACATAAGGAGAATCAGAGATGAAATTACCAATGTGTAAAAAGATTGATCAAATACTTGATGCAGACGATGGGGGCTTATGACAACATCAATAAATAGGTCAATGGGAGATATGATGAAGAGTGAAAGTCAAATGTTGGCCCGCCTATAGAAACAAGAACGTTTTAAGTATGTTACCAAATTTGGTCATGTGGGGAAGCTGAAAAGTTATTTGATACAGTATAAGAGATCTCACATTCTGTAGATTGTAACATTAACTCCTTAATCGTCCAGTCTTGTTTGGAAATTAACTATAAATAGGTGTATAAAAATAGATGTATGCTTATTATTGAGAAATATATGCATATATAGATAGATAGATAGATAATTAGACCGATAGATAGATAGATAGATAGATAATTAGACCGATAGATAGATAGATAGATAGATAATTAGACCGATAGATAGATAGATAGATAGATAATTAGACCGATAGATAGATAGATAATTAGACCGATAGATAGATAGATAGATAGATAGATTGATAGATAGATAGATAGATAGATAATTAGACGGATAGATAGATAGATAGATAGATAATTAGACCGATAGATAGATAGATAGATAGATAGATAGATAGATAATTAGACTGATAGATAGATAGATAGATAGTTGGGTAGATAGATATATATAGATAGGTAGGTAGATAGTTATATAGAGATAAGTATCTAAGTGGGTAGGTAACCAGGTAGGTAGAAAAATGGATAGATGTGTAAATAGGTAGGTTGGTAGGTGGGTTGTTGGGTAGGTATGTAGATAGAAAGATAAGATAACATGTAGTTGGGTTAGTAGGTTGGTGAGTAGAAAGATAAAATGTTTGATAAGTAGGTAGGTAGGTAAGTAGGTTGTTTGTTTCCCCACACTAGCTCGGACGATCTATCACCAACTCGAAAACTAAATAACAACAAAGCTAGGTAGGCCTATATATTATTGATAATTAAATATTTAAATACAGAACAAGAAGTCAACATAATATAATATAGTTTACAATACGATAAATGTATATCAATGACTTAAATATTAAAAAATCACTAAAATAATTGAATACACGCAAATGTGAATAGTTGCTTATGTTAACCAAAGACGTCAATAAGACGGACCGCTTGCTTGAATAGTTCTGCTATTTGATAACTCAAATGACTTTTTTTTTTCGGAATTCCCGAATATCTTTTGTTCTGTGCGCTTCCGTTTTATTTAATCGTTATGATTTTCTCATTGAAAAAAATTACAATCGAAAGTTTTATAAAGCGGAAACAGTTAGGCAAACGTAGGAGCGTAGAAGTAATTTAAGACAGCGTTATTGGCTGCGCAAGGAAAAAGAAAATGTAAGCTCTAAAAATAGTGCAAGGGGTCCATCTTATTATAGTATTTGCCTAAGCTATATCACGAAACCTGTCATATAAAAAAGCGAAATGAAAAAAAATAATCCCTATGTAGTTAAACACAAGGTCCAGAGGGCAATGAAGTTTATAATCGTTAAACTTTCTTCAACGTGCATACATTTTAACCCTTCCCGTACCGACCTACTTCTATCTATGCTGCCTTCAGTTCCGCTATATACGCGCCCGGGACTGTAAGGGTTAATAGCGTATGTACATTTGTTAAATCCTTTGAAATTAACTTATCAGACTGTTTCGCTTTCTTGATGTCAAAATCTTAAGAAATCTAATTGACCCACTTACTATACAGTCCTGTCGAGACAAAGCTTGACACATAGTATCGTTGCAAATAACAAGACATATTCTTAAATTTTCAATGACTTCCCTCTAGTCCAGGGGTCGGGAACCTTTTGTCTGAGAGAGCCTTGGACAACAACATATTTTGAAAAGTAATTCTGTGAGAGCCATACATTAGGTTTAAAAGAGAAAATTCAAGTAAATTTCCCTTTAATTACAGTGAATGCAAGGTTGCTATTTCTGTGTTTTTTTTTTTTAGGTCAGCGGAGTTTATCTTCTTTACCACTTCAGACGCTGAGCTGCAGTAGACTTTAGCTCATTTGTAGAATGAAAAATTGATATGCAATTACTATCTAGATCAAAGTACTCTAAAGAAATATTTTTTTTTATAATCGAACATTTGTCTGCGAGCCAGATGCAGCCATCAATAGAGCCATATCTGGCTCGCGAGCCATAGGTTCCCGACCCCTGCTCTAATCCAATCATCCAAAACAAATTATTTTCTGTTTTCGTGTTGTTGTTTTTAATACTTTATGATGCGCACTTTACATCAACTTTACATTAGCGTGTTGCCAAATAATCCTGAAACAAGTAATAGTTACGGTGTAGACTCAAAATTTGCAACCTCAAAAAAAGGCAAGCAAGCTGCATACAATGGATTTATACGAAGATTGTTACTTCAAGTAGTGTTTAATTAAAGACTATAATAGGATGGCCCGCTTGCCTTTATATTTCTGCTATTAGATGAATCGAATAACTTCTTTTCGAAATTCCCGATTCCCGTTTGCATTGTATACTTCCGGCTTATGTATTCGCTATGATTTAATGTTATTAATGTAAAATTATGCATAAGCAAAGACTATAATAAGACGGACCGCTTGCTCTAATAGAGCTGAATGGTTAGTTTGCGCATGAGCGGCCTCCGATTTGCACTCAAGACTTCCGATGTTAGTGAATAAAAAAAATCCAAGCCCATTGTCGAGTGTAACATGCTGAAAATCCAAGTATTGCACAATTACTACTATACATTATAGTTTTTAACATTTCTAGCTTTCAGGATGTGGCATCCGTTAATATAAATATGAATAAGCTAAGTCAAATAAGGTAAATTAAAAATATAGTAATACAAAAAGATAATTTACTTATTGATGGATTGGAAAGATATATGTAATTCAACTTTCAAATAATTTAATAGTTTCTTTATTTTTAATTTACCTTATTTGACTTTACTTATTCATTCCCGGTTCCGTTCCATAGAGTTTTCTTTTTTAAGTAATAAGAATACTTTACATGTTATTTATAGAATGTATACAGTCTAATGACATTGAAAGCATATACATTACCTAACAAAACACCTTATTTTAAAGTTTCAATTCCCTGGGCACAGCTTATAAATCCGTTATAACGATTAACCCACCTAGAACTTTTGGCGGGTGAAAGTGGTTAAAAGAGAAGAGAAAAAAGAGTGCGAGGTCAGTTCAATTGAACTCAAATGTTTACAGATGAAAGACCAAGCTAATAACACCAATCCGAGCTAGGTGTGTGTGTACATTAACCCGGGACTCTGTGACCTTCAGCTAACTCATTTACAGATCCTTTTTTTTAAGGCGATAGATCCATCCTAATCCATCTTAATTTAATTTGAATGGTAGTCTATATAGGAACAGTGCTTTTCGTTTTTTTTTTTAAAGAACTTTAGAAAAGGTTTATTTTAAAATTAAGTTTTAATGTGTCCACACTTAAGAGCTAAGGCTCTTTAGTTAACTGATCAGCTTTATTGCTTAGTTTTACATGTGTGAACCGTAGCTCCTCTGTTGTGAAACGAACTTCCGAACACAATTAAACAAGCCGACAATATTACCATTCTTAAAATAAATTAAAAACACACTTTTTATTTCTATTTTAATAACATATGGTAGCCTAAATGTAAAGCGCCTTCGAAGGCTTTGTTATGAATAGCGCTATATAAATATGTAATTTGTAAATTTTAATAAATTTGTAATTAATACGATATAGTGTGAATATTAGATTTTTTAAAAATCATTTAAGGCTTTAATGCATAGAGCCTCCGAAAGACGCTTCTATCGCTAGTTAGATAGATAGGTAGATAGATAGATAAATAGATAGATAGATAGATAGGTAGATAGATAGATAGATAAATAGATAGATAGATAGATAGGTAGATAGATAGATAGATAAATAGATAGATAGATGGATAGATAGATAAAAAGATAGATAGATAGATAGGTAGATAGATAGATCGATAGATAAATAGATAGATAGATAGGTAGATAGATAGATAGATAGATAGATAAATAGATAGATAGATGGATAGATAGATAGGTAGATAGATAGATAAATAAATAGATAGATAGATAGATAGATAGATAAATAGATAGATAGATAGATAGATAAATAGATAGATAGATTGATAGATAGATAGGTAGATAGATAGATAAATAGATAGATAGATAGATGGATAGATAGATAGGTAGATAGATAGATAAATAGATAGATAGATAAATAGATAGATAGATAGATAGATAGATAAATAGATAGATAGATGGATAGATAGGTAGATATATAGATAGATAGATAGATAAATAGATAGATAGATAGATAGATAGATAAATAGATAGATAGATGGATAGATAGATAGGTAGATAGATAGATAAATAGATAGATAGATAGATGGATAGATAGATATATAGATAAATAGATAGATAGATAGATAGGTAGATAGATAGATAAATAGATAGATAGATGGATAGATAGATAGGTAGATAGATATATAAATAGATAGATAGATAGATAGATAGATAAATAGATAGATAGATGGATAGATAGATAGGTAGATAGATAGATAAATAGATAGATAGATGGATAGATAGATAGGTAGATAGATAAATAGATAGATAGATAGATGGATAGATAGATAGGTAGATAGATAAATAGATAGATAGATAGATAGATAGATAAATAGATAGATAGATGGATAGATAGATAGGTAGATAGATAGATAAATAGATAGATAGATGGATAGATAGATAGGTAGATAGATAAATAGATAGATAGATAGATGGATAGATAGATAGGTAGATAGATAAATAGATAGATAGATAGATAGATAGATAAATAGATAGATAGATGGATAGATAGATAGGTAGATAGATAGATAAATAGATAGATAGATAGATAGGTAGATAGATAAATAGATAGATAGATAGATGGATAGATAGATAGGTAGATAGATAGATAAATAGATAGATAGATAGATGGATAAATATGTTTTTACATTAGAAAAGTAAAATGGTTGCCATCCAATTAAAAGAAACAAATCTGGCAAAATGTGTTCTTATGTTTAGAATTACATTTCTAACGATTTTTTGTTTTTGTTTCAAAACTTTAGAACCATACATTATATAAATATTTTATTTTGTTTTAAAACTAACCATCTAGCCCATTGATAAACATTCCAATGTCTAAACTGGTACGAACGCTCCCTCTCATCCCCCACCCCACCCCACATCACCCCCACCACAAACACAAACTCAACATCTGATTTCAGTTTGAACAGAGCATGAAAGCGATGGGGCGTCGATGCACCCTGTTATGAACTTGAATACACAGTCATCGCTTTGAAACCGTTGACCTGCCACTCCCCCACCCCCACCCCTCTCTCTCCCTTATGTTGAATTGTTGGCCTTTCTTTTTAAACCAGATGTGTAATGCTCATCTCAAATATATTCACTGTAACCGAAAAAAAAACTATTCCACCCGCAATGTGGACATAGGACTAACTAATATATATATACAAATACTTTATTTTTCTTCCTCTCTCTCACACACTCTCTCTTTATCTCTCTTCGTCTCTCTTTCTCTCTTCCTTTCTCTTCCTTTCTCTTTCTCTCTCCCTAACACATTCTCTCTCTTCCTCTCTCTCTAACACACAATCTCTCTCCCTCTCTCTCTTCCGCTCTCCCTAACACACTCTCTCTGTTCCTCTCTCTCTAACACACAATCTCTCTCCCTCTCTCTCTTCCTCTCTCTCTCTAACACACAATCTCTCTCCCTCTCTCTCTCTTCCGCTCTCCCTAACACACTCTCTCTGTTCCTCTCTCTCTCTAACACACAATCTCTCTCCCTCTCTCTCTTCCTCTCTCTCTCTAACACACAATCTCTCTCCCTCTCTCTCTTCCTCTCTCTCTCTCTAACACACAATCTCTCTCCCTCTCTCTCTTCCGCTCTCCCTAACACACTCTCTCTGTTCCTCTCTCTCTCTAACACACACTCTCTCTCCTTTTGATTCCCTTACACCCACACACTCACTCTCTCCCCCTCTCTCCCCCTCTCCCTCTCTCACTCACAAACTCTCTCTCTCTCTTTCTCTCACACACTAGCACTCTCCGTCTCTTTCCCACACGCACACACTCTCTCCATCTCTCTACAGTAAACATAGCCTAGTTGTATTTCAATGACCAGCGATATACACCTTCTAGAACTCTCTACTCATACTTTCTTTCTTTTGCGTGTGTGTGCGTACGCATCTGCCACTCCTTGTTACGCGAGTGGATGCTATTTTCTCATTAGTGATATCAAACATGACACAAAGCGCTCCCCCATGAAGGGGCAAAGTCGTATTTGCACAGGCCCATAAAAGAATAACTTCAAATGTTAGGCAAGAAGGAAAAAGCAGAAGAAAACTTAAACCCCATAAGTGCATTTGAATTTTAAATGAGTTTTTAAACAAATATATTTTTTTTTGTTAGACTAGATTTTTACTTCTGAATTGAGTAATCAAACTGTTTTATTTCTATTTTTAAACTCTAAAATACGTTAATCCCCTTAACCCATATTTTTGTTTTGCTTTAATTATTTTTTAAAAAACAGTATAGATTCGTAAAATAAGTTGTAGCTGGGATGTTGCTCTTTTTGGTGTTGTTAACAAACGTAGTTTTGTGTGGATTGATTAGATAGGCCTACTCACCGTCAAGGGCTCATATCAACACACACACGCGACGTCAAAGGCACCGCGCTCCTCATCACAGTCGCTTCAGAGAATTCCTAGTGTGGATGGACACATATTATTGAAGTGCCCAGGGTTCACTCGTTTGAATCTGTGGCACCTTTCGTTGTGGATTAGCTTGCCTCGGACACTGGGATTCTAAAGACAAAAGAGTCCCTTAACCCTTACAGTCCCGGGCGCATAAATAGCGGAACTGAAAGCAGCATAGATAGAAGTAGGTCGGTACGGGAAGGGTTAAAAAGGAATTTAAAGACCTTTATATTTAATACGCATTTCCTGGAGATGAATGCCAGGGTTATCTTTTTAATTATTTTTTTTTTACTGACTTTACATTTGGTATGTGACCGACCGACTCTTCGGAATGCTAATAGACTAGCTTCCACTCATCTAATATAGCTGAAACTTCGCACATAGACGTGAAGACCATGGCAAAACAGAATTTCAAATTTTCTGTCACATCTCTTTATCACAACCGTGAAAACAATATTTTTAGCTTTTTCTTTTTTCCATTGCACTTTAAGGTACGCATTGGTAAAGCTACATCCTTATTAAACAAACTTGAAACATTTCCCAAAAAAGGTTTATAACAATTTTAGATATTAATATATTTACGTTGCTTTGGTTCATTTATTTTTATTTTCATTAATAGTTGGCAAAGACAAACCAGGAAAACCAGTAACTTAACATCATTTAAAACATTAATAAAAAATGCAAGACTAGACTTGGACCACGGATGAGCGTAGGACGCAATAATCTTCGTTATAGAAGGAGCGTCTGTAATGAATAAGATAAAATAAATCCCGTGGGGGACTTTTTGGCATACTTTACCACCCCTTTTTCACTAAGCACCTATCTAACTTTTGTTGTTGTTGTTAATAGCATGCCTAGACCTCAAGCTTTCGTTGCTTTGGGTCCATCCTATGGTCGTTTTTGAATAGGGTATTTGTGACATTCAGCTTCCTGTTTCTGTTATATGGCATTCTCTCTGTATGACCTGTCCGAACCTATTTCTTCTTAAAATTCCAATGTAGCATAAGCCAATTTCTTTTTATGCCTTCCTGAATTCAGTTCTTCAGATCTTTCCAGTTCACCTAGTCAGATCTCGATATATATAGTCCATATAATTCCTTATATTTCGTTTTTTGGTATGTAGTCTTTATCTTTTTATTTAAGTCCCAAATACTTTTTAATAACTTTTTTTTTTCCCTGTTGGTAGTTAAAGAATTGACCTTTTTTTCCTTCTTTCTGTTCTGAGTCGACGCGTAGTTTTTCTCTAAAGACTTTGTCTATCCACCTTGCAGATAAACATAGGGCTCTACGATTTGTGCATGAGAACTTAAGGAAACTTAAGCCCAACGCCACGCCGCTAAAACTAGTGAGCTACTATTGACGACGAGTTGGAAAAGGCAGAGGTCTACGTGCTGAGAATAAAAATGAAAAAAGGAATCTATGTGAAGGGCCGCAACTTTGGAAATCGGTTATAAGAGTGACAAGGGGTGGGTGAAATTAGCATTTATCTAGTATGTCAGTTTTATAAGTAAGCTAACATAGAGGGTAAGTAAGAGATGGCGGACAAAGTATTGTGTAACATTACCGATCTGTTTATTTTAAACTTTAGTTGATATCAGGTTAACTAAATTTTGTGTAAACTAATTTTTGTTCTGTTGTTTTAACGCCGATGTATTGACTTTCCAAACTCTTGCTCCTGGATTGACCGCCAGTTCCGCTCCACTTTAGCTCCGCTCCACTTTAGCTCCGCTCCACTTTAGCTCCGCTCCACTTTAGTTCCGCTCCACTTTAGTTCCGCTCCACTTTAACTCCGCTCCACTTTAGTTCCGCTCCACTTTAGTTCCGCTCCACTTTAGTTCCGCTCCACTTTAGTTCCGCTCCACTTTAGTTCCGCTCCACTTTAGTTCCGCTCCACTTTAGCTCCGCTCCACTTTAGCTCCGCTACTTAATCTAGGAGTCTAGGACAAAATCTATATGTTGCGTCCTGCTATGTTTATTAAGAGCGTTCTTGCAGTTTAACTGTAGTAGAATTCCAAATCTAAACAATTTTGTTTGGTCCGAAAGTTTTTTGGACCAGCATCCACAAGTTTGAAAGTTTCTGTGTTTTTCAAAAGACACCAGTTATGGGCGATCTTTACTGGTTTCCAAGGCCTAGCCTTTTGGTGGATGCTCCGCTTTAAGTGTACAGATAATTTATGGGACCAGCCAAATAAGGCTATAGGAGGAGTCAGTTTATGGGGCCTGCCATATAAGGGTATAGGCGGAGTCAGTTTATGGGGCCTGCCATATAAGGCTACAGGCGGAGTCAGTTAGTCAGTTTATGTGTTTATGATGGCTGTTTAAATTTTGTCCCTAATCATTTGTTGTATTTTTTCTTTGATACACATTGTTGGCATATCATCGGCATTGGAAAACGTGTGTTAATTGGTTTCTTTGCGGCTAGAGTGTGCCAGTTTGGTCATGTATTTCATTGCCGTAATGTTCATTAGCCCCTGGTATCCACTGCAATTCTATTTCCTTTTTGTTTTGGTTCAGTGTCTAAACGGCTGTTTTAAGTAAAATCGTTGTTTTTTTGGTTGTTTTTTTTAAAGAGATTGTATAAGTGTTTTTCGTCTGTGAGTATGACCATACAGCTGTTTGGCGTGGAATTTTAGAATATGTTGACTTCTGTTTCTATTGTTTTTCTTTCAGCTTGGGAGGAATCTGATTTTCAGCCAATGGGTATAACTTCTAAAAATTTTAATAAACTCATCCACAAGATAAAAAAAGTAGTTTTTTTTTTTAGTTTTTAATGATCTTTTTATTACTGTGCAGAAATTGTTACATTCGAAAAATCAAACCAAGAAGAAGTCATGCGTTAGAAACGCCGTTGGCCATTAAAAACAAACATTAACAACAATGTAGATGAACGAAAAAAATATTGAATTTACGAAATCACATCTCTTGAAGAATAAAACTACGAGAGACCTTGGTTGTCATATGTTATTTTTACATTATTGTTGTATGTTTTGTTACATGGCATAGTCATTGGCAAAGAGTACTTTATGCAACACTTTCTGTCAAGTATTTCTTGTTGTTGTTATTTTCATTCTTTTTTTTCTGTAGGCATGACTTCATTCGTGATATGTTTGTAACCTGGATAGAAATCGAAAACTTGGATCGTGTTCACTTTGTCTTTAAAGTGAGTGTGCTGTTGAAATGCTTAGAACGCTGTTAATGTTGATACAACTTTCATACACTGCAAACTGTTGAAGAAAAGAAAATGTAAATAAATGTAACTATTTTACAGTTATAAGGTTTGTGTGGATTTTTTAGAACATGGGTTGGCAACCTCTTGATAAAAGCATGCCAAAGTAGGATTTCTAATCCATTCAGCGTGCCAACAATCTAAATGTCACCCTGGTTTAGCACTCAATTTCTAATAGAAAATACTTGAATAGTTGATTTTTTTTTTAGGAGTCTTTCGTGTTCAGTTGAAAATCGTACTGCGTGCCAAGTATGACACGTGTACCATAGGTTGCCAATCCCTACTGTAGAACACAAACTAATATCATAAAACAAATATTTAGTACTAAATTTGAACATTAAATGTGTGAAATCCAATGTACTTTCTTGTCACTCCACATATTCTGCATAATATAGATTCCTTGTCACTAAAGTATATTTATATTGGCCCATCATTGGGTCAATAAGGGAGACAAAAAAGGTAGGTGTACTGACAGAGTTACTATTCTTGTGTGGTTTTCATTTTTTTTTAATTTGATGGTTAATCCCAATTCCGCTGTTAAAGGTACATGTGAAATACAAATGTTTAAAGTCTGATTCCGCGTGTCTGACGCCAACAACTCGGACAACAGCCCTGCAAGAGGCCGGTTGTAGATCAGAAATATTTGTTTCTTTTTGGCCTTAGGAGGAAATTGAATGTGCTATTCTTGGGGCATGAAAGAAAAGGCTTTTTTTTCATAGATTGAAAAACTACATAGATAAATAGAAACATGATAAATAAATAGAGTGCCATTCAAAGAGATAAACAGATAGACGGATAGAGAGCCACTGATAGACATATAGACATATAGACAGATGGACAGACAGATAGATAGATAGACAGATAGACTGATAGACGGAGATGAATAGACGGATAGACGGATAGATGGATAGACTGATAGACTGATAGACAGAGAAACAGATAGACACATAGACAGATAGACGGGTAGACAGATAGGCAGATAGGCAGATAGGCAGATAGACAGATAGACGGATAGACGGATAGACGGATAGACGGATAGACGGATAGACGGATAGACGGATAGACGAATAGATGGATAGACAGATAGACAGATAGACAGATAGACAGAGAAACAGATAGATAGATAGACAGATAGACTGATAGACGGATAGATGGATAGACTGATAGACTGATAGACAGACAGACAGATAGACAGACAGATAGACAGATAGACAGATAGACGGATAGACGGATAGACGGATAGACGGATAGACGGATAGACGGATAGACGGATAGACGAATAGATGGATAGACAGATAGACAGACAGACAGACAGATAGACAGACAGATAGACAGATAGACAGATAGACAGATAGACAGACAGATAGACAGATAGACAGATAGACAGATAGACGGATAGACGAATAGATGGATAGACAGATAGACAGATAGACAGACAGACAGATAGACAGATAGACAGATAGACAGATAGACAGATAGACGGATAGATGGATAGACAGATAGACAGACAGACAGATAGACAGATAGACAGAGAAACAGATAGACAGATAGACAGATAGACGGGTAGACAGATAGGCAGATAGGCAGATACACAGATACACAGATAAATGGATAAGAGAAGAAAAGGACGCATAAGGCAGATAGATAGATATTTTTATCGATTGATTGAAAGATAGACATACAGATAGACTACTATATTATTGATTGAGGTATCCATAGACGATTGTATAATAAACACCCACACTTTAAAACACACTTTCACAAATTAACCCCTTTAAAGAAAAAATTTACACACATTTTCGAAAATAACCTCACACATAATCTTGCATTTAGGTGTGATGAAAAAAGAAAAGAGAAGTTAATCCTGGTTTTAAAACTTACTTCATCGATAAGGCCGACAAAGTTTGAGTTAGGTCCCCTGCCTAGCTGGATGCCACACTTATTTGTCTTCACTGGACCTGTTCAGACAATGTCAGAAAAAACATGTTTGAAAAATGCATTGGTGAGTTTTACATAGCCTAACAAATTTAACTGATGTCTGTTTAATTTGACCTGTTGCCCCTTTGTTTAACGCTAAAACTACACAAAAGTGTTACATTAAAGTAAACTATACATTTTCTTTCCACTTCGTACAAGGCACATATAAATACTGATGTCTGCAACGGAATGTAATATGATCTCAACAGAGATAGTGCTAAATCAAGGGTCCTTAAATTATTTCACCATGGAGGCCCAGTGAATGTGTCTTATATAAAAAAATTAAGCCTTGGGAGAAGGGGGCTGGGTATCGAAATATTAACAAAAATCTTCTGCAACCCTGCACATATCTTTAATGTGCACATTGACCATGGTGGGTCATATCTGGTGCTCATGCCGAGAGTTTTAGATCCCCCGTTTTAAAAGGGAAAAAAATGAAGATTACGTTTAAAAAAAGAGTTGCAAAAGATTGAGAAACAAGAAACGTACATTTTATTGAAACTTTCCTAAAGTTAATCATCTAGAATCTAATGGATATTGCCTCTTTAATAAATTATTTTCATCAAAGTGATGTGAGTGAAAAGTATCTAGCCAACAAATTCTATACAAATCTCCCTAGCATATTCATTCTAAGTTACTTTTATCTATTTCTACTCGTATATATGAGGCACGTTGGCCGCAGCGCGTTCGGCTGGCGTAGGTCCTGGGATCGAATCCTGGTGAAGACTAGGATTTGTTTTCATGAACTGGAGGTTATCCCTGAGTCTCAGATGGGTACCTGACACTAGTTAAGGCGGCTAGGCATTGTGCTGGCCACTCATCCCCTAGTATGCCACATTAACAAGTCTTAACGATTATGCATGCATAAAAGGTAGAAGAGAAAAAATTTCCTGTCCGATTTGATCATTGGCTTCAAAACATGTGCTGCTGTGCTGCATTACTGGTTGTACAAAAGATTTAGTGGATTAAATTTTATATCATTTCCAAATGATGTGGCCAAAAGAAAGCGATGGATTGTGAATGTCAGACTTGAAGAATCACCCATTTATAATCCAAAACATATTGCTTGATGCAAAAAATTTTCGTATTTTGTTTATATGAATCAACGCAACTCTTGACTAATTTATTTTATAAACAAAGCTAAATTTAACCTAACTCGAACAACACTTTGAATATTAATTATCGCCTACTCACTTTTGATGTTAAAAACGGATTCCTCATAACTAATATTGTAGCATTTGTATATTTCTAAAAGACTAGAACTGGCCATCGAGGTTGAAATCAATTGTCAAACACCACCAAAAGCATGGTTTTTGTTTACAAAATAGGCGGCAAATGTCACCGGAAGTTCGTGATCTCTTCCATTTGAAAAGGTCACACCTCATTAAGACTTGTCAATAGACTGGTGAACGCTGCTTCACTGGCTCTGTAATCAGTTTGGTCAGACGGGTTCTTTAGTAATTTACTACTCGTATATATATTATAATATATGAAGTTGATTGCTAGTAAGTAAATGATAATTTTGTCCGCAGCTATAAAGTTGACTCTAAGTAACTGTAACGTATTTACTGCTTGCCTCTAAAAAGATCCGCTGCTAATAACTATAGTTTACTTTCACAGATCGTTTATCATACTGAGAAGCAAGGTCTGTAAGAGTAAACACATTAAATAAAGCGTAATAAAGGGATTGTGTTTCCAACATAATGTTCAGCCACCTTTCCTATCCATATGTAATTTTGGATAAAAATCTTCTCTGAAATTCCAAGAAAAGGCACTGCAAAAACTAAACAGAAAAGCTATTTATTTTGGCGCTATTGACTGCCTGTTTATGGCTAAGACACAATACATAGTCTGCATTATGTGAGCAGTTGTAGACCAATAAATGTGCCTCGACTCGCCATGTAGACTATATATAATAAATAAATATACGTAGGATATGTTCCTTTGTCTAACTTCGCCACCAGATAGATTCTGTGTTATGTTTAAATTACATAAATGAGCTTAGTAGAAAGATTTATTCAAAGAGTGTTTACAGCAGCGCAAAGAACTGTTCCCAACAGGAACGGGATATGCGCTATATAAATCTCATATTTATTTATTTATTTAGTGTAGCGTTTTGTGAAAGGCTACGTCATAACATACTCCGTCGAGCAACCGGTATACTAATTAAATGAATGAATGAAGACATATACACACAGATCCACACTAAGAAATACTACCTGGTTTTCTGATGACGCTGTTGAAGTTGACTCGCTGCACGACACTGCTGGAACTGAAGCCGTTCATCTCTTTGAGCTGACCAACAACAGAGTGATCGCCGAATACAACGACCAGTTCAATCATATTGGAGGCGTTCTGTGGACACAATAAGGGAGAACACTCTTTTGATCAGACTATCAGTGTCATATACCATTCATCTTGACAAAAAAATACTTCTTTTGGAGATTGTAAATATAAACATTATCTTTTTTAAAGTATAACTTCGTACGCTAAAATTGGACAAAGGGGTTTTCTACTGGGCAAAAAGAAGGATAAAGGTCATTCTTCCTCGGTATCCTTTACGTAATTTGGCAACTGACAAGAGTAACATCAATAAATCATTAAACCTAGAAACACAAGAGGACAGAAGGGCAAAGAGTAAAGTAGTAATAATACATACGGCATTAAATTATCATTTAGAAATACAACCCAATAACAACCTGTTGCAATGCTGAGATAAACATAAGACAAGAACAATTCCCTTATCCCTTATGCGAGAACAAATGCGTATAAGTACTCTTTCTTCCGGAGTTACATGCGGGAATAGAATGGGTTGAGTGAGCAAACCAGGAACTTTGCATAATTTAAAACACGAACAAAATAACAATAGATTCAAAACACGGTTGAGCGTAGGACGCAATAATCGTCTTTATAGAAGTAACGTCTGTAATGTATAAAATAGGATATGGCTTACGCTTGTTGTTGCTAACACATTGTTTTTGGTTCATTTCGTCGCAGGGCATCCATCTGGTTTGATGACCTTTACAGATCTAAATACATTTGAACTGTTTCTACCATGGTTTTGTTTTTTTTCTCCCAAAAACTTAAAACCGATACTATTTATCTTAACCCTTACAGTCCCGGGCGCGTATATAGCGGAACTGAAGGCAGCATAGATAGAAGTAGGTCGGTACGGGAAGGGTTAAATAAATGTCCCCACTGTAACATGACTGAACCTACACAATATGCTCTAGAAGCGTCACTAAAAACTCGTTTACTACATAAAAACAAAGTCACTAAGCAGTGCTACACAACGCCCAACATTTTTAAAAAGTGTAAAGTTTTCAACTATTTGTGTATAAATAAATAGTGCATTTCTAAGGCGGGAGTCGGCCACCTACGACACGCGTGCCAGACTTGGCACGCTGGGCGATTTTCCGATGGCACGTGGAGGACCCACCCAACAATGAAACTCAGATCTTTTCAACAAGAAATTGAGTACTAAAGCATGATGACTTTTGGCTGTTGGAATTCTGAATGAATTAAAGATCCTAATTTGCCACACTGCTATCAAAGGTTTGCCCGATCCCTGTTCGAAGGTGGTTGTTTAGATCTGCTTTGTCTCCCTATTGCTACAAATAAATGAAAAAAAAACATGTATTAACTCACATTCAGGTCAATGGCGGCGGAGGCTGACGTCACAGACTGTCCCTGGGTGGTGAACATGACCTTGACCCCACGCCTTGAGGGCGACAGGGCGGTCACGGAGAATCCGATGGTTTCCGGGCACTGTGTGCAGTAGTTGTTGGATAGAATATCGTACTCCCTGTTACTTTGTGGATTCTTTTGGCGCCGCAAACAGTAAAAAGAAAGAAACATAAACATTAGAAAAACAACAGGTTTTTACTCACTTTAATTTAGTGTTTGTTACGCAGCCGAGGTGGCCGAGCAGCCGTGCGCTCGGCTAGCGTACCGAAGGTCCTGGGTTCGAATGCTAGTTTAAGGCTAGGATTTGTTCTTGGGTCTGAAGGGTGCCTTTAGTTGGGGTAAAGTAAAGGCTGCTGGGCATTTTGCTGGCCACACTATCCCCTAAGTATGCCATGGTCACAGAAACTGGTGAACGCTGCTTCACTGGCCCCACGGATAAATTATTTGACTTACTTACGTGGCACACGCATTCATGGATTAACTCTGAGCTTGAATTTCTATAAGATTTAAAATACTAAGGTGTTAAATTGCCTGTCTACTTTTTAAAAAAACTCATACTGTCCCTGATAGTTGCTCGAGGATACTTACCAGTTTCTGTGGCCAGGGCTTATTAGGAGTATGTGTGGATAGCACAATACCCAATACCCCAACTAATGTCTTGTACCCAGGGTAGACTCAGGGACACCCTCCAGTCCCGGGAAAAAATCATATCCTTCACCAGGATTCGAACTCAAGACCTACGGTACGCCAATCGAACGCGCTGCCGCTCGGCCCACCGTGACCTACTAGTAGATATATTACACCACACACTCACATCTAGCCTGAATCGGATTCGGAAGGCAGTGTTGGGGACGAACTGCTTGTTATTGAAGAAGTAAAAGTAGTAGAAAGGGTCTGGCATGGCCGAGGTGAACAGGAGGGCGTCCTGCCTTAGCTGGACCTCGTTCTGGACGACGTAGATGTCCAGGTTTGTGTTGAGTCTCTCACTGAATACGACTTGGCTGCCTCCGTTGAAGCTGGCCAGGAAATTGGCGTTGCATGTCTTGCTTGGTGCTGGGCGAGACATTGGAAACAAAGCGAATCTTATAAATGTACAGTTGATTTCATTAGATATATACATTAAATTATTGTAAGAAAGAAAAAGGTATGTGCAGTAAAATTCAGACATTTGTATCTACTAGAAAATACTCTGATATGGTGTGATCAACACTTTACTTGACCAAGAATAACAAGGTGCTTGAAAAGACAGTTTAATGCCCATCTTCCTATGTCATTCCCCAACTTATGTTACTTAATTATACGAGCTGGTAAGGCTCAAAGACAAATTTAGACACAGGAAAATACATTTTATGCGAGGAGATTGTGTGGCAACTACTTTTATTTTCTTTGCATTTTAAACTGAATTGAATCCATAGACTTAAAGAATAACGACCACTGGACCACTACATATCCCTGAACTGTTAATTACATGAATAAAACTGTGGATACATCTTCGATCTATTTGTTGCATGAATAAAAATGCCATGGTTTACGATCTATTTTCTTTTTTAAGAAAGCTACCATGATCTCTGATCAAATATCTTATAAAACAAATATTTCATCTAATAGCTGATTCAACAAACCTACCGAAGTATCTCGAGTCTACTTGCTTATAGCAATAGGTATTGTTTGCATAATCCAATGCACATTTTTTCTGGTTCCAAATTGTTCCAGGAGCCACGTTCATTGATTGGCCATTAAATTGGTACCTTAAACAAACAAAAAATCATATTTATCAAACACAAAGTAAATATAATAGTGACAGGTATGCAGGAGTAATTAGAAGTAATCAAAAGTGAGCCCATCTAATTTTTCAATAGTATTCCTTTACATTGCATAATCAAAAAATGTCTGTGTTAAATATAACTATCATCGACAGGAGAATATCCCAAACTATTGTTTGAGCTAGAATATTCTTATACACAATAAAATCAGCTTTTATAGAACCGACGAAGAATAAACTAACATACTGCTAATCGGCTTTACAACCTACATCATAAAACATATTATTGGCGCAAGTGCCTCTTCTTCAAACTCGAGATGGCACTCGAACTGACATTTAAAATGTGGATCCGCTTCGCAAACAATTTTCGTTTGGGTTAGGTTCGAATCAGTAACATATCTTTAGGTTCGGTTCTTTCGATCGCAAGCAGAATTCGAGTTTGGTGTGATCGGTTCGGATTCGGTTCGATTCCCATCTCTACTTAAACCTGTAAAAAATTAAGTTTTTTTTTAACTTATATTTGTCTGGGCTGTAATAAAAAAAGGAGATACTGCAGTAGCGTAGCCTGGGGGGGGGGGGGCAGGGTCACTCCCCCTAGGACCATTTTCGACAAAAAAAGGGCCTTTTCGGGAAAAAAATATTTAATTATTAATTTTAACAAGCCACAAAGCACAATTTATGCTGTTTCTAATTTTTTTAAAATTTAAATTGCATTTCAACAATTTAATTTATTATAATCAATTTGAATCATTCAGCGTGCCAACAGCGTGAAAGTCAAACTGATCAACTATATTATTTTACAAGCTACATCGCCCGGCGTTGCCCGGGTGAAAACAACTACTGTATAAGTAGATAAAAATTGTATAAACTACAATTTAAAAAAAGCTATAGGCCTAAATCTAATATTTAAATTATTATTTTTTTAGGAAAGTAATTTAACATAAATATTGTAATCGGGAAAAAAAAAGTATTTTTATTTAACGAAAAACTAAATTGCCCCTAGATTTTTAATGTCTTTTGTTTTTAAAAGTTAAAAAAAAATAGTGGAGAAAAAAAAGTATAGTCTAACTGATAGAACCCGGGTCGCAGAATAGCAGCCCGCCACGTTAAACACTGAGCTAGCCAAGACATATATCTGATGTGAACAATTATTAGACTGTATATATATAGGCCTGGGCCTAAATAGGTCAGTGACACAAACTTGCGGGTTTTAAAATTGACCAATGGGGATCCATGGGGACATAAACACGATCCTCTTAATTATATAATTGTATAATAAATGGTATGATAGTATGCGTGAATGTCTATTGTGTTTGAGTACAAATGGTTCTTTAATATTGTTTTAGGTATGCTGAAAGACGGAATTTATGTAATCAAGTCAATTTTCCATTCATTTGGATCAATAAAGCAATCTTATCTTATCTTATATAGATACGACAATTTATTTAGTGCCGTAGCAAGACCAAGACCGTAATAGAGAAAATCATTAAAGCGTTTTATAATTTACAAAAATTAACCTGTCTGTTTTTATCAGCTTTTTTAAAAAATCCATTCGTAGCTAATACACAATTTCATTACTCAACTTACACATTAATAGTTATCAACATTTGAATTTAATTGTCAAGAAATTATTCTAGTAATAAATATAAAGTCGAAAATGTTTGATTTTATAATAACTGAGAATTACTCTAACACATAGGTTCTCAACGGGGACGACGAGAAGCTTTAGGGGGGCGATAACATTCCCGGGGGCGATTGGGGGGCGATGAAGGGCAAGTGGGCGGTACATACGTACCTGCTATAATTTCAACAACTCAGCTATTTGAATCGATTAGTTTTTGGATGAAATATAATGTAAACGCAAGTGCTACTAAATATCTGATACCCCCCAACAGTAGGCATACATATTATTGAACAAATAAGAATCGCAATGACTTTTCGATGAATAAGGGGTTAGTAGGCCTACTTGGCAAATATGTTATGCGGTCGTTTAGTCTTATGTTGGTTCACCGGACTGTCGCCTTAACATCGGTTAATATTAAACTACTAATTTTACTCGTTGTACCGAGATGTCATATAATGCGTTTGAATCTTTTATAAAGAGGTAACTACAATAACTGAGCGGTATAGATACGTAGTAATTATACAAACTGGGTAGTTATTGAAATGCTTGAAAATATTCATATAAATTCTTTAGTCATATAATATTTATACAATTTTCAAATAATTTTTACAGTTCTATCATATCATTTCAAAGTTATAAATGCAAGCCATTCAGTTTTTTATAAAAGAAAAACAAATTGAAATATTACCTCAAATGAAAAGGGTTAATTATCTCCCTTTAATTAACAAATGTTTCCGCTAAAATTGAGTTGGGGGGCGGTGAGCGGTAAAAAAATGTAAAAGGGGGCGGGGAGCCGAAAAAGGTTGAGAACCTATGCTCTAACATAATAATATTATTTTAACTTTATGTGAAAATCATTAGGATAATCGCTAATAAGAGGAAGAAATACTTAATAATTATACATTCTAGGTAGTTATTTTCATGTTTAAAAATGTACATGTACATTCTTTAGTCATACAATATTTATAGAATTTGCAACTATTTTGTGTCTTTTAATCATTTTAGAGTTATAAATTGTAAGCCATTAATTGTTTTTAAAAGGAAACAGAAAAGAAACATATTCAGAAATATTAATGTAAAGAAAATGGGTTCATTATCTCCCTTCAATTAAATTCTCTAAATTTGATGCTAGTGATATCAAACGAGTTATTTTTTTCAATATAACTATTGTACTTCTGAAAATGCTCATCTATCTTAATTTGCCTTAAATTAGGGAAAGAGTTAAATATTTTGAAATTGATTTCATGGAAAGATATGTCCAGTTTCAATAAAAATCCTTTCCAGTTGCCCAACACTTCAAGTGCTTTTGGACCCAGTCTAGCAAATAGAAGTTAAACTCACTGAAACGTGTTGCCAAGTCATACAGCAACATTGACTTCAACATTCAGTTCATTTCATTCAATAACGGAGTTTTTCTCCCTTTAAGACACATCTTAACCCTTACAGTCCCGGGCGCGTATATAGCGGAACTGAAGGCAGCATAGATAGAAGTAGGTCGGTACATGAAGGGTTAATTGTTTCCAGACAAGCAAAGAATCTATCCAAGACTTTACCTATACTCCGAACGATTTTCTTCTAGAAGAGACTTGAGAAACGATACAATTGACTATCTTAACAATAGATTCAATCACAGATTGCAAGTCCAATGATGAGAGCTTTGCATACAAAGATTCCTGAACTAAAACAGTCGACGTCCAGTGTGATTCCCATGTTGTTTGCCATGCAGCACCCACTAATTATGCTGACTTATGTTGTTTTTACTTGCATTAAACAATATTCTCGGAGGCCTTTCGCGTGCCACGGCGTGCAAAGTCTGGCACAAGTGCCTATAGAGCATTCGCGTTGATTCTATAAATACTTTTCGATACTAGATGTTCATCCCGAAAATGAGCAGTAGATGCAATCAATTTTGCAAAAATTTCCATCACTATAAGCTGCTAGAAAAAGAATCGTGAATAGTTAAATAAAAACGGTACTATTATACAGTGTGTGTATCCTGAGGCACGGGGTTTTCTTATAGCACTTGATACGTACGAATTCTTAGTTATTTTATAAATCTGGAAAAATAATTGCTAAGAGTGGGGCCTTTTCCCAAAATTTCGCTCGCCCTAGCGTCAAAACCTGGCTACGCCACTGGGAGATAGAGACTTAGAATTTAGCAAACATTTCTCTGTGCTGGTCAACAGGTCATTAAAAGACACAGTCTATCCCTACCTCATCCCATACACACACACAAAGTGATTTATAAAATTACAATAAGAGTATTCTTACTTGCAAGGATTTGAGTAAGGATCTGGGGCATATCCAGCACATCTCTGCGTGTCTGAAAAGAGAGTTCTCAACATTGATAAAATGATTATTAAACCTCTTATCATCTTTTTGCCTGATTAAAAAATACAAAGTGAATTAAACTTTAAAAGAAAATTAAATCAAGAAGTATAATAAGATGGACCGCTTGATTTGATATTTCTGCTATTTGATAACTTGAAATACTCTGAATTTCCAATCGAACCCTGTCGTCTAGACTTCCGGTTTAGTAATTTGCTTTGACTTTCTAAATGGAAAATAAAGATTAAAATGGAAAGTTGAATGCAATTGAACTGTTGCATCAACAACAAAGGTTATAAAAGGTCTTGTAGAAAACTTTAGGTATGTTTAGGAGTCATGCGTTTTCAGCTGCACATCTTATCATATTCCTTGATTAAAACGTATACTTGTGTTGTGACGACATTTCAATATAAACTGTTACAGTGGCATTCATTACGTACTGAATGGTCCAGTTCTATCGACGTCGCATTCAACTCTTCCAGTGTTTGTACAGATTTGTGCAGGGTTAACACTGCCTAAACACTGTCTGAACCCCACGTCGAAATATTGACCTGGTAGAAAAAACATACAGAAGTCATTTAAACAAAACACTATTGCCATTATCGTTACAATTATTATGGCAATTTGGATTGTTAAAACCCATTTAAACGGTTAACAGTGTTCCACTTTCTTTTACTAATACTAATAATTGTGGAAATATTTTGTTTATCAGAACATTGGCTAAGAAAAGAAGTCAGATTAACGTAGTGGCAGAGCAAGCACGCACGTGTAAGTTCAATTTGTTTAATTGGAAAAACAAATTGCAGGGTTCGGCAACCTTTTAATAAAACAGTGACAAAGTATAATTCATTCAGCGTGTCAACAGGCTCAAAGGTCATCCTGCTCTAGTACTCAATTTATTGTAGAAGAGATATGAATGGTCTTTTTTTTGGAGTCTTTCGCGTGCCATTGAAAATCGCTCTGTGTGCCACCTGTGTCGGGAGATCCGTAGGTTGCCGACCAAGCATTTGTGTATTAATTAACGAGCCTACCCCGTGGCTGCTCGTTAACCCCCCTCCCCCTCCCCCCCCCCCCCCCCAAAAAAAAAAAGGAACGAAAAAAAAAAGTATAACACTTATCATATTATAACAAAAAAAATATTTTGTTTCAAACAATTATAAACGGTTATACTAAAGGGAAAATCCTTCAATAGAAGTTTAGTTTTGATTTGACATGGTACAAAAAGTACTGAGTTTTTTAGAGTACACGCTGTATACTTACCGATGGGACATTGGGTTTCTACTAATTCACCCTTAACGCATTCAAAGTACTTATTGCAACATCTGCCGCTGGCGTAACGAGTGCCTGGGGGCGTACTGGCGTCACATGGAGCTGGAGGGGGACAAAAAAGCTAACTATTTGAAAAGCCCATACAATAACAAATAACATAATAATGCAATAATATAACATTATATAATATAACACATAAAGATATTACATATAAATTAATATATACAATATGAAAAGCAAAGGGAACTGTCTATTGGTCCATCTGTGATGGATTGACAATGATGACTTGCGGGTGAATAGGATTTAAGTGAGGAATAGTTGCGCAGGTCATCCTCACTCTCTCGCCCAGGTCCCACTTTGCCCAGTGGCAAGACGTATCAGGAAACAAATGTATTGTTAACTTATGATTTGTCCTATTGTAACTAGTCTAATACGTTTAAACTTCATCTTCTTACAAATGATTTCTCAATGGCTAACTTACTTTTTGAAATAGACAGTACACGTCTGACAAAGTTACAATAATCTTAAGTAATCAATCGCAATATATATAAATCGATAGATACACAAAGGAAACATAGCCATGCAAATAGATTGATGGAAGATAGACAGATAGATAGATTGATGATTGATAGATATATAAATGTATAGCTAGATAGATGGACAAACAGACAGATGAAAGATAGATAAAGAAAAATAGATAGATAAATAGAGACAGAGAGGGACAAAAAGATGGTTGGTGGATTGATAAATAAATAAATAGATAGACAGATATAAAGATAAAGATATATATATATATATAGAGAGAGAGAGAGAGAGAGAGATAGACAAAAGGATAAATAGATAAACAGATAAAAGAGTGATTGGTGGAAAAATAAACATTGACAGATGGATATATTCATGCACACATTCGTGCTAGATAGACATACAGATTCACTCATAGACATACAGATTCACACATAGACATACAGATTCACACATAGACATACAGATTCACACAAAGACATACAGATTCACTCATAGACATACAGATTCACACATAGACATACAGATTCACACATAGACATACAGATTCACACATAGACATACAGATTCACACATAGACATACAGATTCACACATAGACATACAGATTCACACATAGACATACAGATTCACACATAGACATACAGATTCACACATAGACATACAGATTCACACTTAGACATACAGATTCACACATAGACATACAGATTCACACATAGACATACAGATTCACACATAGACATACAGATTCACACATAGACATACAGATTCACACATAGACATACAGATTCACACATAGACATACAGATTCAAACTTAGACATACAGATTCACACATAGACATACAGATTCACACATAGACATACAGATTCACACATAGACATACAGATTCACACATAGACATACAGATTCACACATAGACATACAGATTCACACATTGACATACAGATTCACACATAGACATACAGATTCACACATAGACATACAGATTCACACATAGACATACAGATTCACACATAGACATACAGATTCACACATAGACATACAGATTCACACATAGACATACAGATTCACACATAGACATACAGATTCACACATAGACATACAGATTCACACTTAGACATACAGATTCACACATAGACATACAGATTCACACATAGACATACAGATTCACATTTAGACATACAGATTCACACATAGACATACAGATTCACACATAGACATACAGATTCACACATAGACATACAGATTCACACATAGACATACAGATTCACACATAGACATACAGATTCACACATAGACATACAGATTCACACATAGACATACAGATTCACACATAGACATACAGATTCACACATAGACATACAGATTCACACTTAGACATACAGATTCACACATAGACATACAGATTCACACATAGACATACAGATTCACATTTAGACATACATATTCACACATAGACATACAGATTCACACATAGACATACAGATTCACACATAGACATACAGATTCACACATAGACATACAGATTCACACTTAGACATACAGATTCACACATAGACATACAGATTCACACATAGACATACAGATTCACATTTAGACATACAGATTCACACATAGACATACAGATTCACACATAGACATACAGATTCACACATAGACATACAGATTCACACTTAGACATACAGATTCACACATAGACATACAGATTCACACATAGACATACAGATTCACACATAGACATACAGATTCACACATAGACATACAGATTCACACATAGACATACAGATTCACACTTAGACATACAGATTCACACTTAGACATACAGATTCACTCATAGACATACAGATTCACTCATAGACATACAGATTCACTCATAGACATACAGATTCACTCATAGACATACAGATTCACTCATAGACATACAGATTCACTCATAGACATACAGATTCACACTTAGACATACAGATTCACTCATAGACATACCGATTCACACTTAGACATACAGATTCACTCATAGACATACAGATTCACACTTAGACATACAGATTCACTCATAGACATACAGATTCACACTTAGACATACAGATTCACTCATAGACATACCGATTCACACTTAGACATACAGATTCTCTCATAGACATACAGATTCACTCATAGACATACCGATTCACACATTGACTTTCCGATTTACACATTGACATACAGATTCACACATTGACTTTCCGATTTACACATTGACATACAGATTCACACATAGACATACAGATTCACAAATACACATACAGATTCACACATAAACATACAGATTCACATAAACATACAGATTCACACATAAACATACAGATTCACACATAAACATACAGATTCACACTTAGACATACAGATTCACGCATAGACTTACAGTTTCACAAAGTGATAGGCTTATAACTAAATAACATACCGACCCTAATATTTAGAATTCTGTATTATGACCTTACTCACCACTGGGGCACTTGACTAAATTAATGAAGTTGCACAGCGACCCGTCCCAGAAAGTACCGGCCGGGCACATCTTGCTGATGGGGTTCGAATCCTTGACGCACTGATAGAACCTATCACAGTACTGGGAGTCGGCATCGAAGCCGAACCCTGCATCCAGCAAGCAATCCTTACACATGCACGGACGTTTGGTTACTAATGTCAAGTGAGGTTCTTGGCGATGAAATAGAAATAAATAGAAAAATACAAAAATGCACATATAAATATATAACAGAATAGATCTGGTATCTATATATTCTCACCGGTCAATACGTTTTATCACGCACGGTGGCCGAGCGGCAGCGCGTTTGACTGGCGATCCGAAGGCTCGAATTATGGTGCAGGCTATGTTTTTATCCCCGTGACTTGAGGTTTTCCCTGAGTTTACACAGCTCTGATGGGTACCTGACATTAGTTAGGATAAATTAAAGGCGGCTGGGCATTGTGCTGGGCATACATCCCTAGTATGCCGTGGCCAAGGAAACTAGTGAACGCTGTTTCACCAGCCCTTTGATCAATTTAGTCCGAAGAATACTTTACTTACTAGTCAATACAATTGCACATTTTAAATTTAAATTGATCTGCTGAAATATTATTTTGAAATCATTTTATGGGCAAACGTTTGTACAAAGCATTAATCTTTTTGTAAAAGACCTGGACGTGCAGCAAGTAGCCCACGGGTCGATGGACGACGTGCAAAGTCTGGAAACCTCCCTCCTCCAGACCCTGAAAATGTAAATATATTTTTCTTGATTTGAGACCTTAAGTATGGCATTCCATGAAGTTGTCACAAGACCACGGTGTCCAAGACTTTATAATAAAGATTGCATACATTCTTCTTCTTCTTTTCTTTATCCTTATCCGTTTAGCATAAGGCAGCAATGACATTAATCCAACCTTCTCCATCCTGGGCAAACCAATTGATTTTATTTCAGGTTATATTGAAGGACATCGCGTCATCTTCCTTGGTTCTTCTCAGTGTTCCCAGTGGTTCTATTTGACGTGGTTGTCCATTTCAGGACTTTGATAAGAAGCTTCTTTTTGACCAATGCTGAGAACGTAGCCCAACCATCTCCATCTTCTTTGCTTTATTCCCTATAAGAAGTTTTTATTTATCAAACTCCCTAACTTCATTCTTTGGTAATGTTATCTTCCCAGTGGATCTTTAGCACTCGCCATAAGCATCTTCCTTCAAATCCCTTGATACGGCATTCAACTTCTACTTTTGGCCTAGTAAGACTTCACAGCATACAGAATGACTGATCTTACGTTTGACTTGTAAAATTTCAAAGTTTGTTTTTCTTAAGCTTCAAGGAGATTGATTTCCATATTTTGACCAAGTTTGTTGAACACCTGTGCTGTCAGGGCTTAGTCCGGTTGAGATTTCCATTTCAATGTTTTCATTAGCTGAACTATAGCTGCAACAGTATTTGACTTTCCCTACTCTTCGATTCCTACTCTATTGACGTACGTTTTTTTCAGAGCTCTTAGTCTTTTATATTCAAAAGTTTGATCTTTCCAAATTAAATATATTAGCGAATGCCCATTGGAAAGAAATATAAGTTTTATGAAAAATCTATACTTATGTCTCTTATAAAAAATGTTTGGTAAAGCCAATTTTTAACAAATACACTACGGGTGAAACTGAGACACAATGAGTGATAATAACAATACCTGGTTGAACAGGTAATGGAGCTATTGGTTTATACGTGCTACACATGGATGAGATGAAATTGGTCAACTCGTTGGACAGGAGTCTGTAGCCTTTAGGTCCACCTACAGACGTGTCATCTAGTACAGTGGGACGTAGGTTACTGTTAATGCTTGTCAACTCATACATGTCAAGTGGATTCCTTCCCTGCATAGTTTTCAATAAATGACAATGGGATAAATAAGAAAAATTATACGAATAAAAGTTGGCACCAAAACAAATAAGACTGTTATTTGAATCAAAGTTGAACAAAGTAATAAGGGTGATTGGCACTAACATTTATATTATCTGTTTAAAGACCTTTTTTTATAGCGTTTATGTGTAAACGGAATTATATAACACAAGCAGACTGAGCATGCTGAATATGACATCATGGAAAGGTACACTATATAAATGACCATCATCAAAACAGATAGAACTAGATGGTCAGCTTTTTTTTAAAAGGAATATTGCGTTGAAAGTTAATAATACTAAAAGCAGTATATAAACAGAATAATGATAATCTACCCTACTTTTTTTTTAACTTACCATATCTTATCCTTTTAATAACACAATGCTTATAAAGAAAAGGATTTTGTTTAAAATAAGAATTTCTTAGTTCAACTTTAGTCTTGCATTTCGGGTATGTGCGTTAATGGTGTTAAGTTATATTTTTTAATCACACTAGCTTAGGCACACAATAGTAATACCTAAATGGCACTCAGAGCTTTCTATATTATTAAACCATCCATTAAAATCCTGATCTATCTATTTATCTATCTATCTATCTATATATCTATATATCTATCCATTCATCTTTCTACATACCTATCCACACATCTATTTACCCATCACTTATTCTCTATATTTATAAATTAATTTATGATTTCATTAATTCATTAATTTATCCAGTCAGTCATTCATTCAATCATGTATCGTCTATCGATCTTTCTATCCCCTCTACATAATAATCATAATTTTGTACTTTCATTATCCCGTCACAGATTTGACCACTAATTCCAGAGGCGGTGGCCGATGCAGACCATTTACCTGTACAGCAATGACTTCAATATTCCAGCCCCTGGACCTCAGTCTGCCAGCCTCGTTATATGACTGTATCCCGCTGGAACTGCTCGTTCCCTGGGCTGAGATCACGAACAGTCTGTTGTTCTGGTACAACGGGGCGGAAGGTACCTCCCGAAGTCCAATGTAAGTCCACGAAGACCCCTGAAAAGTAGAAGTAAATTTTAGTAGTAAAAGTAAAATTAAAGTAGGACGTTGGATGGATAGACACGGTAAAGCAGCATTCACCAATTTCTGTGGCTGCTAGGGGATTGTGTTGCCTAACCGCCTTTTCTTTACCCCTTCTAAAGTAAGGTACCGATCAGAGATGGGTAGACCCAGGGCCTTCAGTCACAGGAACAAATGAAAGCTTATATCCAGGATTCGAACATAGTACCTTCAGTATGCTGGGTCACCGAGCTTCATTGATGGTTATGCGAACGTGACCTAACGGACTTATCAGAGCTAGCGATGGATATGGCATCCATTTATCTATACAGTTATTATCTTCATGTACACTCAATATGTATGCATTACAAAAGTGTTATAAAGCTACACAGTGGGCACAACTCGTAGTATCGACCTGGAACAAAACGTGGTTTTCCACGTGTTTTCGTGATTTTCACGTTTCTTCCCCGTCGATTTGACGTGGTGTGCCCTCTGGGTATAAGTCGGCACAATCACAACTGCTTTACATTTAATATTGTAAAACAGCATTGTAGACATGTAAGCTAGTATAAATTTAAAACCTTATGAGAAAACTTCACATAAATAGTATGCATTAATTATACCAAAAAACAAAACTGTTTTATTTAAATCAAAATTTTTCATTCCTGTGTGTGTGTTTTTTTTTAGAATGGTTTTTAAATAATTTAGGTGATTTGTAAAGAGCAATTGAATACATTTTCATGTCAAATACACCCACTATTTCAAGATGTGTATATAGCAGGCTGAAAAATGCTAATAAAATCATTTATACAAAGTACTAAAAATAACTTTTAAATTATTTGTGCAATATTTGCACATAAATGTGTGTGTGTGTGTGTGTGTGTGTGTGTGTGCGTGTGTGTGTGTGTTTTTCGGGGGGGGGGATTTGAGATGCATACTTTCCGGAAACAAAAGGGACGTGACGTCCTTAACTGGCAGCTCGTGTAGGAACAAAATCATATTGCCACGTGATTTCACTCTTTACGTGTTGTTGTTGTTTTTCTTAACCCTTACAGTCCCGGGCGCGTATATAGCGGAACTGAAGGCAGCATAGATAGAAGTAGGTCGGTACGGGAAGGGTTAACAGTAAGTCAGATCGACACAGTGTCGCATAACGTGTTCAGTCTTCTGAGTGGTTTCTTTGTTCATTGCTATATCATTGACTCCAAATCTGCTCCAGATCTTGTCAGAGTGTTCAGCTTAAATTCGGTGCAGAAAAGAAGAAAATATACTCCAGTTCTTTAGAAAGTTCCGAATTACTGAATTTCCATCTCTAGGTCCATATATGGCTTTAGAATTATAGCTTACCATCCTCAGCAGTCACTACATAGGCTATAATGGCCAGCACAGCGTACTCTTAATCTCCTTTAAGTTCCCAACGTTCGTATACCAGAACACAAGCAAACCTCTTTTTTTTAAACTATGAATTAGGACGATAGACCTTGGGAATAGTAATCCAGCGCTTTGCTCCTACACCACATGCAACAACAAAACAAAAACGTGCAGCTCTTTTTTTTTACACATTTCGGCAAATAACACTTCAGCTAAAAGATTAAAAGAAGAAGAAAATTATATTGAAAGAATAAAGATACATACCAAAGTATCATTGGCAATTTGACGTAGATATTGTCTTGCCTTACTAGGACTTGAACGGAAAGGGATGTATTCAAAACTTCCTAACGAACCGTAGCCAATGGCACCGACTCTGAAAAAATATCAACAACCACAATAGATATGTAGTTTATTATATTTTTTCTAGTCTTTGTTCATGTATAGGCCCTATATATACATAACGAGAGAGAGAGAGTAAGAGAGAGTTAGAGAGAGAGAGAGAGAGAGTGAGAGAGAGAGAGAGAGAGAGAAAGAGAGAAAGAGAGAGAGATAAAATTGACAAAAAAGAAAACAAATTAAATTGATGTAAATTGGTAGAAATTCACGATTGAATTGATTGATAAATTGATGATTAGAAAGATTAAATAAATAGGAAAATATACTAGGGAATCAACATGGATATATACTAGATAGATAGATAGATGTATTGATTAATTGATATTCACATTCGGATTTACCTGAATTCATTCCCACTGCTGGCAACATAAGGGCTGGTTAAAAACTTGTCTAAAGCATTGCTGAGGAGGTCAAAACTGGAGAAAGGGTTAGAAGTGGAAGATGCAGCGATCCTGGCAGCGTCCGAGAAATCCAGTACAAACACAATTTCAGTTGGAGGGCAAGCTACAATAAAAATGTTACATCAATCACTCAGATATTCATTTCTTTTCTTATCTTGTAGATTACAGACGCTCCTTCTATATAGAAATGTATTGCGTCCTACGTTTATCCGTGGTTTGAGTCTAGTCGTTCATTTTGATTAGTGTTTTAATTGTGATTAAGTTGTCGGTTTAGATAGTCAGATAAATCGGGATATGATTGGCTGGATTACGATAACAAACGAAATATGTCGAGTTTAATATCATACGATAATTTATACAGTCGAGCCTCGGATAGTAAAAATCCCGTCGACCAAATTTATCCCGCAGCGTTTAGCAGTTTATTTTTTATTACTGTAAACAGAAATCACCCTAAATTCATTCGAAGCAAAAACGTAAAAATGCAAATACAGAGATAAACTAATAATGGTATTGTTGTTATTGGCAGGCGACATTGAATCAAATTCAGCCCCAGTCACATCAGATAAAAAGAGATAAATGTAACATTCTGTGACCACGGCATACTAGGGGATTGTGAGGGCCAGTACAATGTCCAGCAGCTTTTACTTTACCCCAACTTAAGCAAGGTACACATAAGAGCTTAGTACACTCAGGGACATCATCCAGATCCGGGAGCGAATCCTAGCCTTCTTATCTTATACATTACAGACGCGCCTTCTATAAAGAAGATTATTGCGTCCTACGCTCATCCGTGGTCCGAGTCTAGTCTTGCATTTTTATTAATTTTTTAAATGATGTTAAGTTACTGGTTTTCCTGGTTTGTTCAGGCAACCTATTCCATTCCCAAATGCCACTCTGGAAGGAGGAGTACTTATATGCATTTGTTCTGGCATAAGGGAGAAGGAAAGTGTTTTTGTCTTTATGTTTATCTGAGCTTTGCAACAGGTTGTTATTGGGTTGTATTTCTAAATTCACCAGGATACGAACCCAGTATAGAAACACGCTGACACCGTGCGCCCCTCCCCCCACCTTACATAAGCGAAAGTTAAAGAATGGCCATCAGAATTGAGGTTAGACTCGCGCACAAGTCGACATATTTTTAACTGGTTTGATATCGACTAGTCCTAGAATAGCAACTAGAGGATAATTTTAAGTGCCCTATTCTCCAGGAAGTGTCTGAAGGGCTTTATGGCCATATAGAATGCTTGATGCTATTTAACCTATGTTTGTCTTACGTTTGAAATGTTTTAGTGGCCTATTGACAAGCACAATTATTAGAGCTCTTCTAATATTGTGTATACTGTTTATGTTTATATAGCTCAATGGTGTGTAGTCTGTACTACAAATGCTCAGAGCAGGCTGATAAATATACAATGTGCGCCACGAACTTTAAAGTAGCTTACCTTGTCCAGATACTGCACAAATTACACAGAAAAATGCCAAGAGTTTAAAAGAAAACATTTTTGGATATATTTTTCTGCAAAACAAAAACATTTAAAAATCAGAGAAATGTGTATATCTTGATACGAAGCAAAATGATTTTTTTTTAAACAAATTATACTGCTTTTAATATCTATTTTTTTATACTTATACCATTTTTATTTATTTACCAATAAGTTAATTTTTAAAAGAAATTATTGTCTTAATTTAATTTTATTGTATAATATTTTAATGTATCCTTTCTTATATAAAATCACGCACATAGAAATGCAAATTATTTTAATGTTGAGCAAATCACTTCTGTTGTCTTGTGTGTTTTCTTCACAATATGCTTTAATCGTTATACACGCAGTTCGTATTATATTGAAATGTCCTGGATTCCAGATAAAATCCGTTATTTATTTATAAGAGAAAATAAAGCCTTACATCCGCCAAGACTTTTACAGATCATACACCTGTTAAGCTTGGGGCCCCATTTTATAGTTCTTCAGAACGTAGGTCTTTATTTTTAGTTCCACTTGTCACTCCAGTCTCTTGTAAGATTCGGCACTCGAGTCATTGCGTGCCATTGTCAAATAAAACGAGCCCCCCATTCTTTGTTTAACTTCTAACCCCTGAGTCGAACCCCAAAGTCTCGAGGAGTATAGGTCTTCATTGTGCCGGGCGACTATTGTTATTGTAACAGAAACTTTATTAAATCAATGGCAAGATAAACTGCAAAGCTGTTACGGTACCAATTTGATATTTTGGGGTAACGTATTAAGGCATATTATGTATATGAATTGAATTAAACAAAGAATCATGTAGTACAAATAGCATTTCTCAAAAAACCCTTGATAAGTCTTAGCATCTTCAACAACTCTGCAAACAGCCTTTTTGTGTGTGTTTGCCTGCTTCACTGTGACACCAGCTACATTGACAAAATGGGCTTTTAAAACACAGACACCTTTTCTTAGCTGGAATTAAAATGCACCTATTAACCGGTACTTTAGAGTTCCTTAACCGCGATCACTCTCGACGCAACGGTGCAACAGGTGTCTTCAACGAAACAGAACTGTATACTTGAAGTTTCATTCTCCTAGAGTTAAGTGCATAGAGGTAGTTGCGTTCTTTTTTCGCCTACAGTAAATTTGAAGTGCAGTTTCTGAAATAGCCAAGAATTTGAACAGCTCTTTCCGATAAAGCCAAGAGTCTTGATTGTATGGAGGGTTTTCTAATTATCACCAGACATTTTATTACGACATCAAGTTTCATCTATAGCATCCTACGCTTGGAAAAGAAAAGATTACGATAAAAAATCTATCTATCCTATAAGAATGCGCCATAAACTGTTTATTTTTTAATCATAAGATTTAATGATGATTTTCCAGATAAGGATGTAAGTTTCCAACACTGTTGCCCTTAAAACCCAAAAGGCAACTTAAAAGTTAAAAAAATGTTTTTAGACCATCAACTTTTATATTTATCTATTTATATTTGTTTATAAATATACAACAATAAATAAATGTGGCTTAACTTTCAATTCAAGCACCTTATTGTGGGAGGTATCAGCTCATTAAATGTGGTAGCGCATTGGAAGTTGTCTTATGGGAAACTAGTGCAAGATGATAGTGCTGGTTTAACTATCTAAGTGTCAAAGAATAATGAAATATTGACCTATATACCTATATTTGGCATGAAAAAAAAGCCCAATCCATATGTTAAAACACTTATCTCTCATTTCGTAAGAACGGTTCGCAAATAAACAACTATTTTTAGTTAAACCTTAAGTAAATTTTCCTGCATTAAATCGATTTAAGAAGTTTATTTTAAAATAACTAAAAATAAGTGCACTTACATAATATGTATATATTTATTAAAATAATTTAATAAAAAAATCTGATAAAAATAATTATAACTTATGCTTAATGTATCAATTGATGTGCGCCTGGTCTTTGAGTGTTCTGCTCTTATTGTTCAATGTCAGATACACGAACAGTTGCTTCTGAGTAGTCAACTGTAGCGACCGCTTTGTAGACCTAATTAAAACAGCTTTTATGCCTAACAAAATAGGTCTAATTAAAACAGTTTTTATCTGTAACAAAATATGTCTAATTAAAACAGCTTTTATCTGTAACAAAATATGTTCACACATGTTGAACCAAAAGCTGAAAGTAGAGCGAATGCCTAGCAGCTGAGAATACCAGAAGACGTAGCTAAGAAATTTCCATGCAGCTTCCTTCGCAAATTGGCACATTAGAAGGCGCCTGTTTGTATCTTCTTCTTCTTAGTCTTCATCGCTCCCCGTGGAGCATAAGGCAGCAACAAAGTTCCGCCAGGCCTACCAATCCTGGGCGAGCCATCGGATTCCATGCCTTGTTTTATTGGTGGCCTTTGCTTCAGGCATCAACCCTCAGCTGATCTCCCATAATAGTTTGGCTTTTGGATATTTCTGTTTCTGTTTCTGTAGCTTTATGTTTCTTTACATGGCAGGTTGCTAGCCTAGCGCATAACCGTCTAGGGAAGAGTTCCCCTCTTCAATATCCTTCCTCTAAAAAAAAAAATCCCGATTTAATTAGGTAAAATCAATCATGTAGAGCTGGAACAGGAAAGAAATCAATTGCCCATGTATTTGAAAGTCTTGCGTTTGGTTAGAAAACTCCTCCTTGAGCACTTCAATGTACTTCTAAAAAAAGCTCATATATTTTTAATGTGTATTGATGTGAATATTTCTTAAATTAAGAAAGTACATACATGTTTCTAAATTAATTTCACGACAAGATATGTCCAGTTTCAGCTCAAATCCATTATATTCCATTGCCCATACATATCTTGTAAATGCTAGTTTATCTCTTTGGATGTGTTGTAATTCAGCAACGTCAGCTTCAACAGCCAGTCCTCGTCATTCAATTTAGGAAAGTATAGTTATTGTTGTTTTTTTCATTAAGAAACACCTTAGTTGTTTCTAGATAAGAAAGGAATCGATATACATAGCTAACACTGTCTGTCTGCAGCCGCATATCTCTATATTTAGTATTATTTTTTGTTAGAATAAGCTTGAATTGCATGTAAAACAATTTAGGATGACTACTATAAAATCTTTACTATTTAAATGATAGATTCCATCACAGAGCACAAGTCCAATGATGAGATCTTCGCAATAAAACTTCCCTAAACTTAATCGGTCGACGCATAATGGCAATATCTTGAGGTTTAGACAATCAGCAGCCATTAAGTATGCTGATGTGTTTTCACTTGTATTTAAAACTTTCCTTGTGTGGGGTGCTGGGGAACGGTCTTTTGCGTGCCATTGAAAATCGCACTGCGTGCCCAGTCTAGGCTCATTCTCATAGGTTGCCGACCCCTGGCCTGGTCTAAATGAATGCTCACAATACTTTTTTCCCCTAAATAAACGCCGTATATAAACATTCGTTTGGTAGGTTGTCAAATTCCATTTCAATGTTTTCAAAACAGCCAGACGGACTCTTCCGTTGGATGTACCTTTTATTAGATTTAGACTTCAATCTCTATTCGACAAAGTATTAGTTCTACTAATGTTTGAGCGAATCACTTAATGCAAACACCGCGGGCAGAATTTCCACCCATGATCTATTTGAGCGCAAAGTGTTGGTTTGGACTTGGCCTTGGCTTTGGTTTTCATAAGTTCCAAACATAATTCTCCCGCTATGCAAATTCCAGTTCAATCGCCAAGGGGACACAAGCGCTATGTTTGCACCCGCGGAGGTGTTGGCGACAACTGCAGGATTTACAGTTCCTTGTTTGATTCGTGGATTAATTGTGTAACGGATCGCTTTGTGTATTTATATGCATGCGTGTTTGTGTGTGTTTGTGAGATTAGTGAGATTAGTTTATTTATTAAAGGTAATTAGGCAGGATTAGCTGAAATCGTGACTTGATTGTCAAACAAGAAATCTTTGTATGGACAAAGTAAAAATAAAAATCGACCATTCTGTAGGTTGTGGGTTTAAACACAGGTCAAACGCCAAGGTTATTTAGAAATCCTCGGGTGTCACTAATCCTACCCAACTCTGATTGATAACTGAAATTGATTGAGAAAAAATTACAGGCGTTTGGTAATTGTGCTGGCCTTACAATCCCATATGGATGTTGTTGCGGAAACGTGACCCGCGATTTAGCGGTCAGTAAGTTCGTGCTCTTTGAGTGATTTTTAACATCGCTGCATGACTCAGTGTTACTGCGTGAGTGGTTCTAAAGTAAGTGGTCCTAAAGTGAATAGTCCTAAAATAAGCGATTCTAAAATAATTGGTCCTAAAGTAAGTGGTCCCTCAATCGGCCAACATTTATGATGCTCAAGTTCTTTTTTGGTTTACGCGTCATCATTGACTTTTTAGGACACGCAATCTTATTGTTATCATTGTCAACTTTAAAAAACCTCTAATTGAAGAAACTTGTAAAAATGATATTTTTTTCTATTCTCGTGTCTTTTTCAGAATGATACTTAAGTTTAACCTTTTAATTAGACGTACTTTGGAAAATGTTCTGAAGACTCAATCTTCAGACTCTAAAACTAGTGAATTTTCAATTTAAATGGGTGTCATTTTTCTGTGGGGAATTCAATGTGTTTAGCTCCTGAATAAACAATTTCATACCTGAAAAATATTTTGAGGTAAAAAATGTTTTTCAACTGTGGTGTCATGCACTTGTTCATGGTTTTTCTCTTTTTTTTTTTCACTCATAACGGAAGTTGCATCCCACACAATCTTCAATGATCCCACGAATGCCAAAGCCAATTCTGAAGATGTGATTTTTTTACAGCTTTACTTCAGTCCACACAATGCTTTAAGATGTCACCTCGCCTTTCATGTAGTGGGGAGGCGTCTGTTTACATACTGTGCATGTCATTACTGAGTGGGGGAGGGGAGGGGGTGGGGGATTTACCTGCACCTTCTTCTACGCCTTCATCATCTAAGGGGGGGGGGGGGAAGACGTGAAGGGGGGAGAATTATTGATGTCAGGTGCAGTAAGTTGAACCTACCGTGAGGGCGTAACTCCATTTCGTGTACGAGGGGGGGGGGGGTCAGGGAAGGGAAGGGGGGCAATGGTGCAGATTCTAAATCGGCCAGGACTAAAAACGCAATAGAATTAGTCACATTAAGGTACAGGACAAATTGTACGTACAGTAGCGTAAATGTTGTGAATGTCGCTTACGAGAGGATTGTTGGGTCATTACAATGCCCGGCCGCCTTTACTGTCCACAAAAGTATAGCTTTAGCAAGCGGTTTGGTTTTTGGGACTTTTATTTTTTAGCTACGTACTTCAAAGCAAAGCTTGTAATATGTGGGTAAACATGTTTATATAAAGTGATTTATTTTATGTTTTTCTCAGAAGCTGTAAAACTGAAAGTTGTATTTACAATTTGATAAATAATCACTAGGACTAAAAGATCTAAAGAAAAGAATCAGAGCCCTGGAGATGCCTCCGTAAAATTTTGAACATCTACAAAGATCGCGTTACAAATGAGGCTGCCCGTGAGCGAATCGCCAACGTCATCGGTCCCCACGAGGATCTACTCAGCGCCATTAAATGCAAACAAACTCAGATGGTATGGGCATGTGGCAAGATCCGAAGCAGTAGCGTAGCCAGGTGGGGGGGGGGTGGCAGGGAGGCGCTCGCCCCCCCCCCCCTAAGACCATTTAAAAAAAAAGGGCTTTTTCGGAGAAAAAAAAACGCTATTTAATTCATAATTTTAACAAGCCACGACGAAGCACAATTTATGCTGTTTCATTTTTTTTTCTTTAAATTGCATTTCAACAATTTAATTTATTGCAATCATTTTTGAATCATTCAGCGTGCCAACAGCGTGAAAGTCAAACTGATCAACTATATTATGTTTATAAGACAATTTATTTAGTGCCGTAGTAAGACCAAGCCCAAAAGTAAAGGAACGTAATAAAGAAAATAATTAAAGCGTTTTATATTTAATAAAAAAATTAATCGTTTTGTTATTATCAGCTTTTAAAAAAAAAACATCCATTCGTAGCTAATACACAATTGCATTACTCAACTTACACATTAATAGTTATCAACATTTGAATTTAGTTGTTAAGAAATTATTATAGTAATAGACATAAATTCTTTAAATTAATGTTTGATCTCAGAACTGAGATATACTCTAGCATATTATTTTAACCCGACGACAATATAGTAAGCGCATTGCAAGTGGTAGAGATACAAAATAATTATTCAAACTGGGTAGTTATTTTAATGTTTAAAAATGTACATGTAGGCCTACATTCTTTAGTTATAAAATATTTATATAATTTTCAACTATCTTGTGTAATTTGATCATTTTATAGTTATATATTTTAAGCCTGTAATTTTTTTTAAAGATAAACATATTAGAAATATTAATGTAAAGAAAATTGGCTAATTATCTCCCTTCAAATTTGATGCTAGTGATACCAAACGAGTTAATTGTTTTAATATAAATCTAACTAGTGTACTTCTGAAAATGCTCATGTATCTTAATTTGCTTTAAATTAGGGAAAGAGTTAAATTTTTTTTAATTGATTTCATGGAAAGATATGCCCAGTTTCGATGCAAATCTATTCCAGTTGCCCAACTCTTCAAGTGCTTTTGGACCAGTCTTGTAAATGGAAGTTTAACTCACTAAAACGTGTCGCCATGTCATTCAGAAACATTGGCTTCAACAGTCAGTTCTCCTCATTCAATAACGGAATTTGTCTCCATTATGATACATCTTAATTGCTTCTAGACAATAAAAAAATATATCCTAGTCTTAATCTATACGTATGACTTTCTTCTAGAAGAGACTTGAGAAGCTATACAATTGACTATCTTAAAAAGAGATTCAATCATAGATTGCAAGTCCAATGACGGGAGCTTTGCATACAAAGATTCCTGAACTGAAACAGTCGACGTCCAGTGTGATTCCTATGTAGTTCGCCATGCAGCACCCACTAATTATGCTGAAACACGTTGCTTTCACTTGAATTTAACAATATTATTGGAGGTCTTTCGCATGCCACTGAAAATCGTTCTGCGTGCCAAGTCTGGCACGCGTGCCTTAAATTGCCGTTCCTTGCTTTAGAGCATTCGCGTTGATTCTATAACACTTTTCGATACTAGATGTTCATCCCAAAAATAAGCAGTAGATGAGATCAATTTTGCAGAAATTCCCATCACTATTAGCTGCTAGAAAAAGAATCGTGAATGGTTTAATAAAAACTGCACTATTATACAGTGTGCATATCCTGAAGCACAGGGTTTTCTTATAACACTTGATACGTACGAATTCTAAGTTATTCTATTGATCTGGAAAAATGGCTAAAAGTGGGATCTTTTTCCTAACATTTGGCTCCCCCTAGCGTCAAAACCTGGGAAAACCACTATTCTGTGCACAGTGCAGGGTGGAAGTAAGAGACAATGGGAGGATGACATCAAGGAGTGAACCGGCTTGTCTCTTGTTGATTCCCAGAGGGCGGCGCATTACCGAGATAATAAATCATCCAACAGTCAAAGAATGGTGCCTTAACGACCCTTACTCGGTTAATGGGATAAGTGAAGACTAAAAGCCGTTTGTATACCTATATTTCCTCTAAAGTCTGTAAGCAACTGCAAATCATTTTAAGTGAATGTTCAACTGACTAAAAATTAATCATGACTGTTTAATCTGATATTTGTTTGCTTTTAAGGTTTGTTAACAATAAAACTGTTTTTAAAAAAAAATTATCATTTTGACTATTTCTTTTTGTAAGTTCCTAAACTTTTTTTTCCCATAGGACTTGTTCAAACAAAAAGACGTTACTTTGCCTATTAATTTTAGTAAGATGAATGGCTATTACTATAACTATTAGGTTATCTTACATCTTATAAGTTTACAGACGTTCCTTCTAGATAGAAGATTATTACGTCCACTAGGCCCAAAACTCCTGCCGGGCAACAGGGACCGTCGGTGGCAGGGATAGAACCCGCGACGTGTCGGTTGGTTTTTGGTTGACAGTCCGGTGAACTAACCGCTGGACCAGCCGGCTTCACGGTTAGCCAACTGATTACTA
Source organism: Anisus vortex (assembly GCA_949126835.1). Classification (NCBI taxonomy): domain Eukaryota; kingdom Metazoa; phylum Mollusca; class Gastropoda; family Planorbidae; genus Anisus; species Anisus vortex. The sequence goes on from OX421498.1 coordinate 5,783,190, forward strand.
CTTTAGCATTTAGATTTAAAATTGCCATTTCATTACTTCTTTAGCCATTAGATCTTATTAGTCAAAACGCTATCACTTTGTCTGCTTCTTTCGGAGCTATTAGGTATTAAAATGATGAAAAAAAAAATCGTTAAATGTTTGAGATGCACTGAGCTAAGAAAAGGGCTAAAAATAGATCATGAGCTTCACGATCATCTATCACTACTACCTTTGAAACCAGTACAATGAAAGAGAAAAAAAAAGTGTTGACTTAAAAAGTGTTAGTTTCATGAATAGACAGTGTCTATATTTACTGGACCAAGTTTCATGAATAGACAGTGTCTATATTTACTGGACCAAAGTAAATGGCTCAACATTACAGCCATTTTTGTAAATGTCCTCCTTTGTTGGTGAAATCTTTGAATCGGTACTAATTGTAAGGGCCCTAACGCTATAAGAAATAAATAGTAATAAAATGGGACTAAGACTACTATTCCAAATAAGGAAGCAGAAATTATAAGAGTCAAATGGAATTTGTTTTTATTGATGTATCTTTCAAAAAATCTTGCGTATTCCAAAGACTATAATAAGATGGTCCGCTTGCTCTATTTTTAGAGCTTATATGTTCTTTTTTTCCATGCGCATCCAATAACGATGTCTTAAATGACTTCTACGCTCCTACGTCTGCCTTAAGGTGTCCGCTGTATACAACTTTCGATTTACATTTTTTATTTAGAAAATCATAGCGATTTAAATAAAACGGAAGTGTACAATGCGAAAGGGAATCGGGAATTCCGTCAAGAAGTCATTCGAGTCATCAAATAGCAGATATATTAAAGCAAGTGGTCTATCTTATTTTAGTCTTTGTTTATTCTTCTCAATCATGCAAAAACACAGTTTAGTGAATGTCGCTTAATTTCTATAACTTTTTTTGTTCTGAATGTCATTCATAAAATATGCGTAGTTTAAATGAAGCCACATAGAGGGCTAAATGACTACATCTATTTGTAAATATTTTAACAGACATTAGCTCTTCGCAGCATTGAGATTCTTCATCTTCATCAAGCAGGCTGCAAAGCTGATAGCAGTAAATGCTAGACGAAATGTATCTTCTTTTTTTATATATTTTTTTTTGTGTTGTTGTAATGTTTGTTGGAATTATTAAGCTGGGAAGGAAATAATTAATTTCTGAGCTGATTTAGCTATCGTGGTATTTCAGTAGGAAGTGGTCGGTCCACTATTTCATGTATAAAGTAAAGTACCCGTCGGACCAAATTGACGATAGGGCCGGTGAAGTGGCTTTCACCAAATTCTGTGGCCACGACATACTAGGGGATGTGTGACCAGCCCAATGCCCAGCTGCCTTCACTTTATCACCATTAATGTCATCAGAGCTGGGTAGACTCAGGGACACCCTTGAGTCCCAGGAAAATGCCCGACCCTTCACTAGGATTCGAACCCAGGATCTTCGTGGTGAACTCGCTGCCGCTCGGCCCCAGTACCCCAATGAGGGTTTGCGCAATGTTTGCAATTGGGTGTCTGTGATTGTGGGTTTGCGCAATGTTTGCAATTGGGTGTCTGTGATTGCGGGTTTGCGCAATGTTTGCAATTGGGTGTCTGTGATTGCGGGTTTGCGCAATGTTTGCAATTGGATGTCTGTGATTGCGGGTTTGCGCGATGTTTGCAATTGGGTGTCTGTGATTGTGGGTTTGCGCAATGTTTGCAATTGGGTGTCTGTGATTGCGGGTTTTGCGCAATGTTTGCAATTGGGTGTCTGTGATTGCGGGTTTGCGCAATGTTTGCAATTGGGTGTCTGTGATTGCGGGTTTGCGCAATGTTTGCAATTGGGTGTCTGTAATTGCGGGTTTGCGCAATGTTTGCAATTGGGTGTCTGTGATTGCGGGTTTGCGCAATGTTTGCAATTGGGTGTCTGTAATTGCGGGTTTGCGCAATGTTTGCAATTGGGTGTCTGTGATTGCGGGTTTGCGCAATGTTTGCAATTGGGTGTCTGTGATTGCGGGTTTGCGCAATGTTTGCAATTGGGTGTCTGTGATTTGCTTTTATTCTGTTTCGAATTGAGATAGAAAATCATTCAAATTTTCTATTAATTGAACAGTTGCATCGAGGCTGCAAATAACCAAAATTATATTCTCATAAACACATTTTAAAAGCAAGTTGAGAAATTAAATCAACACAGATAACGCGAGTTTGAAGTTTGAATTTCATCAAATTTAAAGGACTAATATAAGGCTCACTTATATAATATTATATATTGTGTTGCGGCACAATAACCTGCCTAAAAACAATCCTCCAGGGCACGTTAGAAGGTGGACGTCGGAAAGTCCGTCAGCGAGATGCTGGTTCGACAAAAGTATTGGACAGGGCTGCAGTTGACTCAACTATTGAGAACCACACAAGAAAGGCAAAAGTGGAGAAAGTTGACTACTGAGCTGTCCATTCGCTCCCCCCCCCCCCCCCAATGACCAAAACGGTAATGGGATTGGTGATGATGATATAATATTGAGCATAATAAAAATAGACATTAATTATGTAGACATTGTTACATTAAATAAATTGCTTTGAGATTGCTATGCATAAAGACAAAAAACGATCGATACATGGATTGATGGATAGATGACTGGATAGTAGAGGATGAAGGAGGAATTATTGGTTTACTGATGCATACAAAACACCAGTCTGGCTGCGAAAGGACAGCTAAGTCGTGCTGAAATTCGGGGCACCATGAGAGCAATGCAATCTTTGCCCTAGTTATTGGACGTTCATTTCTGATGCAAACAGAAAAATATATAGAGAGAAATAGATAGATGAAAATGATATAAAAATTGGTAGATAAACCGAGTTTTCGAAAAAAAATCTATTCATTTCGTTTTCTTGACAATGTCATAATGCCCTGGCTTTCCTGAACTTTATATGGGAAAATGAAGTCATACTTAAGTACATTACCAGTTCAATTCAACATCATATCTTACACCATCAGTCACTATATTTTCTTCTACTGTAACATTCTCCAACTGTATTTACCTTATATTGTTTCAAATGAAAACAAAATCCAATATTGGATGTTTGCATACACTCACCGGATACTTTAATATAGTGCAGTTTGGCATGTGGACATATTGAATCATCTATTTGTAGAATAAAACAAACTAAATCTTATCTTATACTTATATATTACAGAGGCTCCTTTTATAAAGAAGATTATTGTGTCCTACGCTCATCCGTGGTCCGAGTCTAGTCTTGCATCTTTATAAATGTTGTTAAATGACGTTAAGTACTGGTTTTTCTGGTTTGTTTAGGCAACCCATTCCATACCCGAATGTCACTCGGGAAGAAAGAGTACTTATATGCATTTGTTCTCGCATAAGGGATACATTTTTTTCCTTATGTTTAATTGAGCATTGCAACAGGTTGTTATTGGGTTGTATTTCTAAATTAGAATAACCCAAATGTTAAGATTACGTCAGGATAAGTATTTTTAAATGAATTTATTGATAATTTTGTAAGACTTTTACCTCCAAAGTGTTATAGAACTCGGTTATGATTGAAAAGATTTGATATATACAATAATGGAATTACATGCAACCATTAAATTAAAATAAGTTTGGGAAAGAGGACAAGTATAACGTGTGAAAGACAAAGTATTCAGTATGTCTGCTAGAGATAGAAATCCGCTACAGCTGACGACGGATTATCGGTAGCAGGGACAACACCTCTATAATGCATATAATATATATATATATTATTATGTGTGTGTGTTTGAAACTTGATGTTTGCATACATCTCTATGTAATAAAATTATGGCCTTTACATTACAATAAAATAAAAATGTGTCATTTACAATTAATATGTTTGAAATAATGGATGGACATAGGCCTATTCTAAAGTATAATCAGCAATTTAGTTTCAACTACAAGAAAAATAAAATCGTATTTCGAATTCACATACTAATAGGCGAAATATTTTTTGAAAGTTAATAAATGAATCACAGGAGGTACTCCTGATATTTCTGTTCAATAGCATAGCTTTGGCTTTGTTTGAATTGATTGCAAAAATTATATAATATAATAATTTTATTTTGCTGCAAAAGTCCGAATTTTCAGTTATATGTCGGTTCTGGGTTTCGTAATTACCATCACTTAACCTTATAAATTCTTCTTTGTGGCTCCGTTGGTGACTTCTGTTTATATTTGTATTACTTCCGGTTTCTAACTTCTGCTGCTGTGTTTTACTACGTTTTATTTACGTTAGTGAAATATACGACCCTTGAGAGATTTTCTGGGTTTTAACGTAATCGTATCTTATATGTTACAGACGCTCCTTCTATAAAGAAGATTACAGCGTCCTACGCTTATCCGTGGTCCGAGTCTAGTCTTGCATCTTTATTAATGTTTTAAATAACTTTTAAATGATGTTAAGTCGCTGGTTTTCCTGGTTTGTTCAGGTAACCCATTTCATGCCCGAATGCCATTCGGGAAGAAAGAGTACCGGTACTTATATGCATTTGTTCTCGCATAAGGGATAAGGAAACTGTTTTTGTCCTTATGTTTATCTGACCGATTGCCTATGTTTTGTATTTCGAAGTAAGAGTTTAATGCCTTATGTGTTATTACTACCTTATTCTTTGCACTTCTGTTCTCTAGTGTTTCTAGGTTTAGTGATTTAACTATTGGTGTTACTCTTATCAGTTGTGAATATTCGTAAGTAATGAACCTTGCAGCACAAATTGTGTAATGTCTTATGTTCAGACATCTGTAATAACAACACATTGTCTGTAACCGTCGCTTCACGCTTCGAGACCCTTTGAACCAGTGTGTCATGAAAGCATTAAGATGTCTCGAAAGACCCTTCTCATTATGTATGCACTGACTGACACAAATCTGTATTCTCCTCCGTTCCCCCACCCCCTCTTTTTCTCTTTACAGGGAAACTGACTAAACAGACATCAGGCGCTAAGCCTGCTGGGATGAAAGGGGCGTGTGTGGGGGGGGGGAGTAAACGACTGGGTGTGGGGGAGGGATAAGAAAGCGGCCCCTCGTGCTAAACACTTTGGTGGGGAAGGAAAGGGGGGGGGGGGCTTCTCAAGAGGCGAGAAAAACAAAGGCGGGGCGTTTCGGTAAAGTGTTACCCCACCTGAATGTGAGTGTGAGTGTTTGCCTATTTGTGAGTGTGTTTGTATACGTGTCTGTGCGAGAGATACCGATGGTGGTTGTACTTTGATACCAACTAGAAAAACATGGAATTATGACTGCATGATAAATTATGTTGTTGGTGTTATTAGTGTTCTTTTTGTTTGATTAAGTCACTGTAAGGGGCGGATCAAGGATACGTGAGATACTTGACAAATCAACGGGTCAGATTCCCTACCCATAAACAAGTAGATGTCAAAATGTAGTAGTTGGTAAAGTATCCCGTCGGACCAGATTGATACAAGGCATGCTAAGGGATGTATGACCAGCACAATGCCCGGCCGGCTTTTTACTAATGTCAGGCATCCCGTCAAAGCTGGGTAGACTCGGGGACACCCTCCAGACCCGGAAACAATTCCTAGCCATCAACAGGATTCGAACTTAGGACATTTCGGTACGCCCGTCGAACGCGCCACCGCTCGGCCGCCGGGACCACTTTAGATATAGTAGATTGATATTTTTTAATATTAATTATTATATATATGTATATATTATTATGTCTATTATATATTCTGCGTGGTCTATTTTTGAAACCTAACCTTTGCTGGATGTCATTGAAATATAAATACAGAATACATAAATACTCCCCCCGCCCCCCCCCCTCTTATCGTCATTGAAATATAAATACAGAATACATAAATACTCCCCCCGCCCCCTCTTACCGTCAGTGAAATATAAATACAGAATACATAAATACTCCCCCCCCCCGCCCCCTCTTACCGTCAGTGAAATATAAATACAGAATACATAAATACTCCCCCCCGCCCCCTCTTACCGTCAGTGAAATATAAATACAGAATACATAAATACTCCCCCCCGCCCCCTCTTACCGTCAGTGAAATATAAATACAGAATACATAAATACTCCCCACCGCCCCTCTTACCGTCAGTGAAATATAAATACAGAATACATAAATACTCCCCCCGCCCCCTCTTACCGTCAGTGAAATATAAATACAGAATACATAAATACTCCCCCGCCCCCTCTTACCGTCAGTGAAATATAAATACAGAATACATAAATACTCCCCCGCCCCCTCTTACCGTCAGTGAAATATAAATACAGAATACATAAATACTCCCCCGCCCCCTCTTACCGTCAGTGAAATATAAATACAGAATACATAAATACTCCCCCCGCACCCTCTTACCGTCAGTGAAATATAAATACAGAATACATAAATACTCCCCCCGCCCCCTCTTACCGTCAGTGAAATATAAATACAGAATACATAAATACTCCCCCCGCCCCCTCTTACCGTCAGTGAAATATAAATACAGAATACATAATACTCCCCCCGCCCCCTCTTACCGTCAGTGAAATATAAATACAGAATACATAAATACTCCCCCCGCCCCCTCTTACCGTCAGTGAAATATAAATACAGAATACATAAATACTCCCCCGCCCCCTCTTACCGTCAGTGAAATATAAATACAGAATACATAAATACTCCCCCGCCCCCTCTTACCGTCAGTGAAATATAAATACAGAATACATAAATACTCCCCCGCCCCCTCTTACCGTCAGTGAAATATAAATACAGAATACATAAATACTCCCCCCGCCCCCTCTTACCGTCAGTGAAATATAAATACAGAATACATAAATACTCCCACCGCCCCCTCTTACCGTCAGTGAAATATAAATACAGAATACATAAATACTCCCCCCGCCCCCTCTTACCGTCAGTGAAATATAAATACAGAATACATAAATACTTCCCCCGCCCCCTCTTACCGTCAGTGAAATATAAATACAGAATACATAAATACTTCCCCCGCCCCCTCTTACCGTCAGTGAAATATAAATACAGAATACATAAATACTTCCCCCGCCCCCTCTTACCGTCAGTGAAATATAAATACAGAATACATAAATACTCCCCCCGCCCCCTCTTACCGTCAGTGAAATATAAATACAGAATACATAAATACTCCCCCCGCCCCCTCTTACTGTCAGTGAAATATAAATACAGAATACATAAATACTCCCACCGCCCCCTCTTACCGTCAGTGAAATATAAATACAGAATACATAAATACTCCCCCCCCCGCCCCCTCTTACCGTCAGTGAAATATAAATACAGAATACATAAATACTTCCCCCGCCCCCTCTTACCGTCAGTGAAATATAAATACAGAATACATAAATACTTCCCCCGCCCCCTCTTACCGTCAGTGAAATATAAATACAGAATACATAAATACTTCCCCCGCCCCCTCTTACCGTCAGTGAAATATAAATACAGAATACATAAATACTTCCCCGCCCCCTCTTACCGTCAGTGAAATATAAATACAGAATACATAAATACTTCCCCCGCCCCCTCTTACCGTCAGTAAAATATAAATACAGAATAGATAAATACTTCCCCCGCCCCCTCTTACCGTCAGTGAAATATAAATAGAGAATACATAAATACTTCCCCCGCCCCCTCTTACCGTCAGTGAAATATAAATACAGAATACATAAATACTTCCCCCGCCCCCTCTTACCGTCAGTAAAATATAAATACAGAATACATAAATACTTCCCCCGCCCCCTCTTACCGTCAGTGAAATATAAATACAGAATACATAAATACTTCCCCCGCCCCCTCTTACCGTCAGTGAAATATAAATACAGAATACATAAATACTTCCCCCGCCCCCTCTTACCGTCAGTGAAATATAAATACAGAATACATAAATACTTCCCCCGCCACCTCTTACCGTCAGTGAAATATAAATACAGAATACATAAATACTTCCCCCGCCCCCTCTTACCGTCAGTGAAATATAAATACAGAATACATAAATACTTCCCCCGCCCCCTCTTACCGTCAGTGAAATATAAATACAGAATACATAAATACTCACCCCGCCCCCTCTTACCGTCAGTGAAATATAAATACAGAATACATAAATACTCCCCCCGCCCCCTCTTACCGTCAGTGAAATATAAATACAGAATACATAAATACTTCCCCCGCCCCCTCTTACCGTCAGTGAAATATAAATACAGAATACATAAATACTTCCCCGCCCCCTCTTACCGTCAGTGAAATATAAATACAGAATACATAAATACTTCCCCCGCCCCCTCTTACCGTCAGTGAAATATAAATACAGAATACATAAATACTTCCCCCGCCCCCTCTTACCGTCAGTGAAATATAAATACAGAATACATAAATACTTCCCCCGCCCCCTCTTACCGTCAGTGAAATATAAATACAGAATACATAAATACTCCCCCCGCCCCCTCTTACCGTCAGTGAAATATAAATACAGAATACATAAATACCCCCCCCGCCCCCTCTTACCGTCAGTGAAATATAAATACAGAATACATAAATACTCCCCCACGCCCCCTCTTACCGTCAGTGAAATATAAATACAGAATACATAAATACTTCCCCCGCCCCCTCTTACCGTCAGTGAAATATAAATACAGAATACATAAATACTTCCCCCGCCCCCTCTTACCGTCAGTGAAATATAAATACAGAATACATAAATACTCCCCCCGCCCCCTCTTACCGTCAGTGAAATATAAATACAGAATACATAAATACTTCCCCCGCCCCCTCTTACCGTCAGTGAAATATAAATACAGAATACATAAATACTCCCCCCGCCCCCTCTTACCGTCAGTGAAATATAAATACAGAATACATAAATACTCCCCCGCCCCCTCTTACCGTCAGTGAAATATAAATACAGAATACATAAATACTTCCCCCGCCCCCTCTTACCGTCAGTGAAATATAAATACAGAATACATAAATACTTCCCCCGCCCCCTCTTACCGTCAGTTAAATATAAATACAGAATACATAAATGCTCCCCCCGCCCCCTCTTACCGTCAGTGAAATATAAATACAGAATACATAAATGCTCCCCCCGCCCCCTCTTACCGTCAGTGAAATATAAATACAGAATACATAAATACTCCCCCGCCCCCTCTTACCGTCAGTGAAATATAAATACAGAATACATAAATACTCCCCCCGCCCCCTCTTACCGTCAGTGAAATATAAATACAGAATACATAAATACTCCCCCGCCCCCTCTTACCGTCAGTGAAATATAAATACAGAATACATAAATACTTCCCCCGCCCCCTCTTACCGTCAGTGAAATATAAATACAGAATACATAAATACTTCCCCCGCCCCCTCTTACCGTCAGTGAAATATAAATACAGAATACATAAATACTTCCCCCGCCCCCTCTTACCGTCAGTGAAATATAAATACAGAATACATAAATACTTCCCCCGCCCCCTCTTACCGTCAGTGAAATATAAATACAGAATACATAAATACTCCCCCGCCCCCTCTTACCGTCAGTGAAATATAAATACAGAATACATAAATACTTCCCCGCCCCCTCTTACCGTCAGTGAAATATAAATACAGAATACATAAATACTTCCCCGCCCCCTCTTACCGTCAGTGAAATATAAATACAGAATACATAAATACTTCCCCCGCCCCCTCTTACCGTCAGTGAAATATAAATACAGAATACATAAATACTCCCCCCGCCCCCTCTTACCGTCAGTGAAATATAAATACAGAATACATAAATACTCCCCCCCCCCGCCCCCTCTTACCATAAGTGAAATATAAATACAGAATACATAAATACTCCCCCCCGCCCCCTCTTACCATCAGTGAAATATAAATACAGAATACAAAAATACTCCCCCCCGCCCCCTCTTACCGTCAGTGAAATATAAATACAGAATACATAAATACTCCCCCCGCCCCCTCTTACCGTCAGTGAAATATAAATACAGAATACATAAATACTTCCCCCCGCCCCCTCTTACCGTCAGTGAAATATAAATACAGAATACATAAATACTTCCCCCCCGCCCCCTCTTACCATCAGTGAAATATAAATACAGAATACATAAATACTAGCCCCGCCCCCTCTTACCGTCAGTGAAATATAAATACAGAATACATAAATACTCCCCCCGCCCCCTCTTACCGTCAGTGAAATATAAATACAGAATACATAAATACTCCCCCCCGCCCCCTCTTACCGTCAGTGAAATATAAATACAGAATACATAAATACTTCCCCCCGCCCCCTCTTACCGTCAGTGAAATATAAATACAGAATACATAAATACTTCCCCCCGCCCCCTCTTACCGTCAGTGAAATATAAATACAGAATACATAAATGCTCCCCCCGCCCCCTCTTACCGTCAGTGAAATATAAATACAGAATACATAAATGCTCCCCCCGCCCCCTCTTACCGTCAGTGAAATATAAATACAGAATACATAAATACTCCCCCCGCCCCCTCTTACCGTCAGTGAAATATAAATACAGAATACATAAATACTCCCCCCCCGCCCCCTCTTACCGTCAGTGAAATATAAATACAGAATACATAAATACTCCCCCCGCCCCCTCTTACCGTCAGTGAAATATAAATACAGAATACATAAATACTCCCCCCCGCCCCCTCTTACCGTCAGTGAAATATAAATACAGAATACATAAATACTTCCCCCGCCCCCTCTTACCGTCAGTGAAATATAAATACAGAATACATAAATACTTCCCCCGCCCCCTCTTACCGTCAGTGAAATATAAATACAGAATACATAAATACTCCCCCCGCCCCCTCTTACCGTCAGTGAAATATAAATACAGAATACATAAATACTCCCCCCGCCCCCTCTTACCGTCAGTGAAATATAAATACAGAATACATAAATACTTCCCCCCCGCCCCCTCTTACCGTCAGTGAAATATAAATACAGTATACATAAATACTCCCCCCCGCCCCCTCTTACCGTCAGTGAAATATAAATACAGAATACATAAATACTCCCCCCCGCCCCCTCTTACCGTCAGTGAAATATAAATACAGAATACATAAATACTCCCCCCGCCCCATCTTACCGTCAGTGAAATATAAATACAGAATACATAAATACTCCCCCCGCCCCCTCTTACCGTCAGTGAAATATAAATACAGAATACATAAATACTCCCCCCCCCCCCCCGCCCCCTCTTACCGTCAGTGAAATATAAATACAGAATACATAAATACTCCCCCCGCCCCCTCTTACCGTCAGTGAAATATAAATACAGAATACATAAATACTCCCCCCCCGCCCCCTCTTACCGTCAGTGAAATATAAATACAGAATATATAAATACTCCCCCCGCCCCCTCTTACCGTCAGTGAAATATAAATACAGAATACATAAATACTCCCCCCGCCCCCTCTTACCGTCAGTGAAATATAAATACAGAATACATAAATACTCCCCCCGCCCTCTCTTACCGTCAGTGAAATATAAATACAGAATACATAAATACTTCCCCCCGCCCCCTCTTACCGTCAGTGAAATATAAATACAGAATACATAAATACTTCCCCCGCCCCCTCTTACCGTCAGTGAAATATAAATACAGAATACATAAATACTTCCCCCGCCCCCTCTTACCGTCAGTGAAATATAAATACAGAATACATAAATACTCCCCCCGCCCCCTCTTACCGTCAGTGAAATATAAATACAGAATACATAAATACTCCCCCCGCCCCCTCTTACCGTCAGTGAAATATAAATACAGAATACATAAATACTTCCCCCGCCCCCTCTTACCGTCAGTGAAATATAAATACAGAATACATAAATACTTCCCCCGCCCCCTCTTACCGTCAGTGAAATATAAATACATAATACATAAATACTTCCCCCGCCCCCTCTTACCGTCAGTGAAAAATAAATACAGAATACATAAATACTTCCCCCGCCCCCTCTTACCGTCAGTGAAATATAAATACAGAATACATAAATACTCCCCCGCCCCCTCTTACCGTCAGTGAAATATAAATACAGAATACATAAATACTCCCCCCGCCCCCTCTTACCGTCAGTGAAATATAAATACAGAATACATAAATACCCCCCCCGCCCCCTCTTACCGTCAGTGAAATATAAATACAGAATACATAAATACTCCCCCCCGCCCCCTCTTACCGTCAGTGAAATAATAATACAGAATACATAAATACTCCCCCCCGCCCCCTCTTACCGTCAGTGAAATATAAATACAGAATACATAAATACTCCCCCCCCCGCCCCCTCTTACCGTCAGTGAAATATAAATACAGAATACATAAATGCTCCCCCCGCCCCCTCTTACCGTCAGTGAAATATAAATACAGAATACATAAATACTCCCCCGCCCCCTCTTACCGTCAGTGAAATATAAATACAGAATACATAAATACTCCCCCCGCCCCCTCTTACCGTCAGTGAAATATAAATACAGAATACATAAATACTCCCCCGCCCCCTCTTACCGTCAGTGAAATATAAATACAGAATACATAAATACTTCCCCCGCCCCCTCTTACCGTCAGTGAAATATAAATACAGAATACATAAATACTTCACCCGCCCCCTCTTACCGTCAGTGAAATATAAATACAGAATACATAAATACTTCCCCCGCCCCCTCTTACCGTCAGTGAAATATAAATACAGAATACATAAATACTTCCCCCGCCCCCTCTTACCGTCAGTGAAATATAAATACAGAATACATAAATACTTCCCCCGCCCCCTCTTACCGTCAGTGAAATATAAATACAGAATACATAAATACTCCCCCGCCCCCCTCTTACCGTCAGTGAAATATAAATACAGAATACATAAATACTTCCCCGCCCCCTCTTACCGTCAGTGAAATATAAATACAGAATACATAAATACTTCCCCCGCCCCCTCTTACCGTCAGTGAAATATAAATACAGAATACATAAATACTTCCCCCGCCCCCTCTTACCGTCAGTGAAATATAAATACAGAATACATAAATACTCCCCCCCCGCCCCCTCTTACCGTCAGTGAAATATAAATACAGAATACATAAATACTCCCACCCCCCGCCCCCTCTTACCATAAGTGAAATATAAATACAGAATACGTAAATACTCCCCCCCGCCCCCTCTTACCATCAGTGAAATATAAATACAGAATACAAAAATACTCCCCCCCGCCCCCTCTTACCGTCAGTGAAATATAAATACAGAATACATAAATACTCCCCCCGCCCCCTCTTACCGTCAGTGAAATATAAATACAGAATACATAAATACTTCCCCTTGCCCCCTCTTACCGTCAGTGAAATATAAATACAGAATACATAAATACTTCCCCCCCGCCCCCTCTTACCATCAGTGAAATATAAATACAGAATACATAAATACTCCCCCCGCCCCCTCTTACCGTCAGTGAAATATAAATACAGAATACATAAATACTCCCCCCCGCCCCCTCTTACCGTCAGTGAAATATAAATACAGAATACATAAATACTTCCCCCCGCCCCCTCTTACCGTCAGTGAAATATAAATACAGAATACATAAATACTTCCCCCCGCCCCCCTCTTACCGTCAGTGAAATATAAATACAGAATACATAAATGCTCCCCCCGCCCCCTCTTACCGTCAGTGAAATATAAATACAGAATACATAAATGCTCCCCCCCGCCCCCTCTTACCGTCAGTGAAATATAAATACAGAATACATAAATACTCCCCCCCGCCCCCTCTTACCGTCAGTGAAATATAAATACAGAATACATAAATACTCCCCCCCCCCGCCCCCTCTTACCGTCAGTGAAATATAAATACAGAATACATAAATACTCCCCCCCGCCCCATCTTACCGTCAGTGAAATATAAATACAGAATACATAAATACTCCCCCCGCCCCCTCTTACCGTCAGTGAAATATAAATACAGAATACATAAATACTCCCCCCCCGCCCCCTCTTACCGTCAGTGAAATATAAATACAGAATACATAAATACTCCCCCCGCCCCCTCTTACCGTCAGTGAAATATAAATACAGAATACATAAATACTCCCCCCCCCCGCCCCCTCTTACCGTCAGTGAAATATAAATACAGAATATATAAATACTCCCCCCCGCCCCCTCTTACCGTCAGTGAAATATAAATACAGAATACATAAATACTCCCCCCGCCCCCTCTTACCGTCAGTGAAATATAAATACAGAATACATAAATACTCCCCCCGCCCCCTCTTACCGTCAGTGAAATATAAATACAGAATACATAAATACTTCCCCCGCCCCCTCTTACCGTCAGTGAAATATAAATACAGAATACATAAATACTTCCCCCGCCCCCTCTTACCGTCAGTGAAATATAAATACAGAATACATAAATACTTCCCCCGCCCCCTCTTACCGTCAGTGAAATATAAATACAGAATACATAAATACTCCCCCCGCCCCCTCTTACCGTCAGTGAAATATAAATACAGAATACATAAATACTCCCCCCGCCCCCCTCTTACCGTCAGTGAAATATAAATACAGAATACATAAATACTTCCCCCGCCCCCTCTTACCGTCAGTGAAATATAAATACAGAATACATAAATACTTCCCCCGCCCCCTCTTACCGTCAGTGAAATATAAATACAGAATACATAAATACTTCCCCCGCCCCCTCTTACCGTCAGTGAAAAATAAATACAGAATACATAAATACTTCCCCCGCCCCCTCTTACCGTCAGTGAAATATAAATACAGAATACATAAATACTCCCCCGCCCCCTCTTACCGTCAGTGAAATATAAATACAGAATACATAAATACTCCCCCCGCCCCCTCTTACCGTCAGTGAAATATAAATACAGAATACATAAATACCCCCCCGCCCCCTCTTACCGTCAGTGAAATATAAATACAGAATACATAAATACTCCCCCCCGCCCCCTCTTACCGTCAGTGAAATAATAATACAGAATACATAAATACTCCCCCCCGCCCCCTCTTACCGTCAGTGAAATATAAATACAGAATACATAAATACTCCCCCCCCCGCCCCCTCTTACCGTCAGTGAAATATAAATACAGAATACATAAATACTCCCCCCCGCCCCCTCTAACCGTCAGTGAAATATAAATACAGAATACATAAATACTCCCCCCGCCCCCTCTTACCGTCAGTGAAATATAAATACAGAATACATAAATACTCCCCCCGCCCCCTCTAACCGTCAGTGAAATATAAATACAGAATACATAAATACTTCCCCCGCCCCCTCTTACCGTCAGTGAAATATAAATACAGAATACATAAATACTTTCCCCGCCCCCTCTTACCGTCAGTGAAATATAAATACAGAATACATAAATACTCCCCCCCGCCCCCTCTAACCGTCAGTGAAAAATAAATACAGAATACATAAATACTTTCCCCGCCCCCTCTTACCGTCAGTGAAATATAAATACAGAATACATAAATACTCCCCCCGCCCCCTCTTACCGTCAGTGAAATATAAATACAGAATACATAAATACTCCCCCCGCCCCCTCTTACCGTCAGTGAAATATAAATACAGAATACATAAATACTCCCCCCGCCCCCTCTTACCGTCAGTGAACTATAAATACAGAATACATAAATACTTCCCCCGCCCCCTCTTACCGTCAGTGAAATATAAATACAGAATACATAAATACTTCCCCCGCCCCCTCTTACCGTCAGTGAAATATAAATACAGAATACATAAATACTCCCCCCGCCCCCTCTTACCGTCAGTGAAATATAAATACAGAATACATAAATACTTCCCCCGCCCCCTCTTACCGTCAGTGAAATATAAATACAGAATACATAAATACTTCCCCCGCCCCCTCTTACCGTCAGTGAAATATAAATACAGAATACATAAATACTTCCCCCCGCCCCCTCTTACCGTCAGTGAAATATAAATACAGAATACATAAATACTCCCCCCGCCCCCTCTTACCGTCAGTGAAATATAAATACAGAATACATAAATACTCCCCCCGCCCCCTCTTACCGTCAGTGAAATATAAATACAGAATACATAAATACTTCCCCCGCCCCCTCTTACCGTCAGTGAAATATAAATACAGAATACATAAATACTTCCCCCCGCCCCCTCTTACCGTCAGTGAAATATAAATACAGAATACATAAATACTTCCCCCCGCCCCCTCTTACCGTCAGTGAAAAATAAATACAGAATACATAAATACTTCCCCCGCCCCCTCTTACCGTCAGTGAAATATAAATACAGAATACATAAATACTCCCCCCCGCCCCCTCTTACCGTCAGTGAAATATAAATACAGAATACATAAATACCCCCCCCGCCCCCTCTTACCGTCAGTGAAATATAAATACAGAATACATAAATACTCCCCCCCCCGCCCCCTCTTACCGTCAGTGAAATAATAATACAGAATACATAAATACTCCCCCCCCGCCCCCTCTTACCGTCAGTGAAATATAAATACAGAATACATAAATACTCCCCCCCCCCCGCCCCCTCTTACCGTCAGTGAAATATAAATACAGAATACATAAATACTCCCCCCGCCCCCTCTAACCGTCAGTGAAATATAAATACAGAATACATAAATACTCCCCCCGCCCCCTCTTACCGTCAGTGAAATATAAATACAGAATACATAAATACTCCCCCCGCCCCCTCTTACCGTCAGTGAAATATAAATACAGAATACATAAATACTTCCCCCGCCCCCTCTTACCGTCAGTGAAAATATAAATACAGAATACATAAATACTTCCCCCGCCCCCTCTTACCGTCAGTGAAATATAAATACAGAATACATAAATACTTCCCCCGCCCCCTCTTACCGTCAGTGAAAAATAAATACAGAATACATAAATACTTCCCCCCGCCCCCTCTTACCGTCAGTGAAATATAAATACAGAATACATAAATACTCCCCCGCCCCCTCTTACCGTCAGTGAAATATAAATACAGAATACATAAATACTCCCCCCCGCCCCCTCTTACCGTCAGTGAAATATAAATACAGAATACATAAATACCCCCCCGCCCCCTCTTACCGTCAGTGAAATATAAATACAGAATACATAAATACTCCCCCCCCGCCCCCTCTTACCGTCAGTGAAATAATAATACAGAATACATAAATACTCCCCCCCGCCCCCTCTTACCGTCAGTGAAATATAAATACAGAATACATAAATACTCCCCCCCCCGCCCCCTCTTACCGTCAGTGAAATATAAATACAGAATACATAAATACTCCCCCCGCCCCCTCTAACCGTCAGTGAAATATAAATACAGAATACATAAATACTCCCCCCGCCCCCTCTTACCGTCAGTGAAATATAAATACAGAATACATAAATACTCCCCCCCGCCCCCTCTAACCGTCCAGTGAAATATAAATACAGAATACATAAATACTTCCCCCGCCCCCTCTTACCGTCAGTGAAATATAAATACAGAATACATAAATACTTTCCCCGCCCCCTCTTACCGTCAGTGAAATATAAATACAGAATACATAAATACTCCCCCCGCCCCCCTCTAACCGTCAGTGAAAAATAAATA
>OX421498.1:5801005-5822005 GCA_949126835.1 Anisus vortex
CCCCGCCCCCTCTTACCGTCAGTGAAATATAAATACAGAATACATAAATACTTCCCCCGCCCCTCTTACCGTCAGTGAAATATAAATACAGAATACATAAATACTCCCCGCCCCCTCTTACCGTCAGTGAAATATAAATACAGAATACATAAATACTTCCCCCCCGCCCCCTCTTACCGTCAGTGAAATATAAATACAGTATACATAAATACTCCCCCCCGCCCCTCTTACCGTCAGTGAAATATAAATACAGAATACATAAATACTTCCTTCCCCCGCCCCCTCTTACCGTCAGTGAAATATAAATACAGAATACATAAATACTCCCCCCGCCCCCTCTTACCGTCAGTGAAATATAAATACAGAATACATAAATACTCCCCCCGCCCCCTTCTTACCGTCAGTGAAATATAAATACAGAATACATAAATACTCCCCCCGCCCCCTCTTACCGTCAGTGAAATATAAATACAGAATACATAAATACTTCCCCCGCCCCCTCTTACCGTCAGTGAAATATAAATACAGAATACATAAATACTCCCCCCCGCCCCCTCTTACCGTCAGTGAAATATAAATACAGAATACATAAATACTCCCCCCGCCCCCTCTTACCGTCAGTGAAATATAAATACAGAATACATAAATACTCCCCCCGCCCCCTCTTACCGTCAGTGAAATATAAATACAGAATACATAAATACTCCCCCCCGCCCCCTCTTACCGTCAGTGAAATATAAATACAGAATACATAAATACTCCCCCCGCCCCCTCTTACCGTCAGTGAAATATAAATACAGAATACATAAATACTCCCCCCGCCCCCTCTTACCGTCAGTGAAATATAAATACAGAATACATAAATACTCCCCCCGCCCCCTCTTACCGTCAGTGAAATATAAATACAGAATACATAAATACTCCCCCCGCCCCCTCTTACCGTCAGTGAAATATAAATACAGAATACATAAATACTCCCCCCGCCCCCTCTTACCGTCAGTGAAATATAAATACAGAATACATAAATACTCCCCCCGCCCCCTCTTACCGTCAGTGAAATATAAATACAGAATACATAAATACTTCCCCCGCCCCCTCTTACCGTCAGTGAAATATAAATACAGAATACATAAATACTCTCCCCCGCCCCCTCTTACCGTCAGTGAAATATAAATACAGAATACATAAATACTTCCCCCGCCCCCTCTTACCGTCAGTGAAATATAAATACAGAATACATAAATACTTCCCCCGCCCCCTCTTACCGTCAGTGAAATATAAATACAGAATACATAAATACTCCCCCGCCCCCTCTTACCGTCAGTGAAATATAAATACAGAATACATAAATACTCCCCCGCCCCCTCTTACCGTCAGTGAAATATAAATACAGAATACATAAATACTCCCCCCGCCCCCTCTTACCGTCAGTGAAATATAAATACAGAATACATAAATACTCCCCCCGCCCCCTCTTACCGTCAGTGAAATATAAATACAGAATACATAAATACTCCCCCCGCCCCCTCTTACCGTCAGTGAAATATAAATACAGAATACATAAATACTCCCCCGCCCCCTCTTACCGTCAGTGAAATATAAATACAGAATACATAAATACTTCCCCCGCCCCCTCTTACCGTCAGTGAAATATAAATACAGAATACATAAATACTTCCCCCGCCCCCTCTTACCGTCAGTGAAATATAAATACAGAATACATAAATACTCCCCCCGCCCCCTCTTACCGTCAGTGAAATATAAATACAGAATACATAAATACTCCCCCGCCCCCTCTTACCGTCAGTGAAATATAAATACAGAATACATAAATACTTCCCCCGCCCCCTCTTACCGTCAGTGAAATATAAATACAGAATACATAAATACTTCCCCCGCCCCCTCTTACCGTCAGTGAAATATAAATACAGAATACATAAATACTTCCCCCGCCCCCTCTTACCGTCAGTGAAATATAAATACAGAATACATAAATACTTCCCCCCGCCCCCTCTTACCGTCAGTGAAATATAAATACAGAATACATAAATACTCCCCCCGCCCCCTCTTACCGTCAGTGAAATATAAATACAGAATACATAAATACTTCCCCCGCCCCCTCTTACCGTCAGTGAAATATAAATACAGAATACATAAATACTTCCCCCGCCCCCTCTTACCGTCAGTGAAATATAAATACAGAATACATAAATACTTCCCCCGCCCCCTCTTACCGTCAGTGAAATATAAATACAGAATACATAAATACTCCCCCGCCCCCCTCTTACCGTCAGTGAAATATAAATACAGAATACATAAATACTCCCCCGCCCCCTCTTACCGTCAGTGAAATATAAATACAGAATACATAAATACTCCCCCGCCCCTCTTACCGTCAGTGAAATATAAATACAGAATACATAAATACTTCCCCCCGCCCCCTCTTACCGTCAGTGAAATATAAATACAGAATACATAAATACTCCCCCCGCCCCCTCTTACCGTCAGTGAAATATAAATACAGAATACATAAATACTCCCCCGCCCCCTCTTACCGTCAGTGAAATATAAATACAGAATACATAAATACTTCCCCCGCCCCCCTCTTACCGTCAGTGAAATATAAATACAGAATACATAAATACTCCCCCCGCCCCCTCTTACCGTCAGTGAAATATAAATACAGAATACATAAATACTCCCCCGCCCCCTCTTACCGTCAGTGAAATATAAATACAGAATACATAAATACTCCCCCCGCCCCCTCTTACCGTCAGTGAAATATAAATACAGAATACATAAATACTTCCCCCGCCCCCTCTTACCGTCAGTGAAATATAAATACAGAATACATAAATACTCCCCCCGCCCCCTCTTACCGTCAGTGAAATATAAATACAGAATACATAAATACTCCCCCCGCCCCCTCTTACCGTCAGTGAAATATAAATACAGAATACATAAATACTTCCCCCGCCCCCTCTTACCGTCAGTGAAATATAAATACAGAATACATAAATACTTCCCCGCCCCCTCTTACCGTCAGTGAAATATAAATACAGATTACATAAATACTTCCCCCGCCCCCTCTTACCGTCAGTGAAATATAAATACAGAATACATAAATACTTCCCCCGCCCCCTCTTACCGTCAGTGAAATATAAATACAGAATACATAAATACTTCCCCCGCCCCCTCTTACCGTCAGTGAAATATAAATACAGAATACATAAATACTCCCCCGCCCCCTCTTACCGTCAGTGAAATATAAATACAGAATACATAAATACTCCCCCCGCCCCCTCTTACCGTCAGTGAAATATAAATACAGAATACATAAATACTCCCCCCGCCCCCTCTTACCGTCAGTGAAATAAAATACAGAATACATAAATACTCCCCCCGCCCCCTCTTACCGTCAGTGAAATATAAATACAGAATACATAAATACTCCCCCGCCCCCTCTTACCGTCAGTGAAATATAAATACAGAATACATAAATACTTCCCCCCGCCCCCTCTTACCGTCAGTGAAATATAAATAAAGAATACATAAATACTTCCCCCGCCCCCTCTTACCGTCAGTGAAATATAAATACAGAATACATAAATACTTCCCCCCGCCCCCTCTTACCGTCAGTGAAATATAAATACAGAATACATAAATACTTCCCCCGCCCCCTCTTACCGTCAGTGAAATATAAATACAGAATACATAAATACTCCCCCGCCCCCTCTTACCGTCAGTGAAATATAAATACAGAATACATAAATACTTCCCCCGCCCCCTCTTACCGTCAGTGAAATATAAATACAGAATACATAAATACTTCCCCGCCCCCTCTTACCGTCAGTGAAATATAAATACAGAATACATAAATACTTCCCCCGCCCCTCTTACCGTCAGTGAAATATAAATACAGAATACATAAATACTCCCCCCGCCCCCTCTTACCGTCAGTGAAATATAAATACAGAATACATAAATACTTCCCTCGCCCCCTCTTACCGTCAGTGAAATATAAATACAGAATACATAAATACTCCCCCCGCCCCCTCTTACCATCAGTGAAATATAAATACAGAATACATAAATACTCCCCCCGCCCCCTCTTACCGTCAGTGAAATATAAATACAGAATACATAAATACTCCCCCCGCCCCCTCTTACCGTCAGTGAAATATAAATACAGAATACATAAATACTCCCCCCGCCCCCTCTTACCGTCAGTGAAATATAAATACAGAATACATAAATACTCCCCCCGCCCCCTCTTACCGTCAGTGAAATATAAATACAGAATACATAAATACTTCCCCCCCGCCCCCTCTTACCGTCAGTGAAATATAAATACAGAATACATAAATACTTCCCCCCGCCCCCTCTTACCGTCAGTGAAATATAAATACAGAATACATTAATGCTCCCCCGCCCCCTCTTACCGTCAGTGAAATATAAATACAGAATACATAAATGCTCCCCCCCCCCGCCCCCTCTTACCGTCAGTGAAATATAAATACAGAATACATAAATACTCCCCCCGCCCCCTCTTACCGTCAGTGAAATATAAATACAGAATACATAAATACTCCCCCCCCCGCCCCCTCTTACCGTCAGTGAAATATAAATACAGAATACATAAATACTCCCCCCGCCCCCTCTTACCGTCAGTGAAATATAAATACAGAATACATAAATACTCCCCCCCCCGCCCCCTCTTACCGTCAGTGAAATATAAATACAGAATACATAAATACTTCCTCCGCCCCCTCTTACCGTCAGTGAAATATAAATACAGAATACATAAATACTCCCCCCCGCCCCCTCTTACCGTCAGTGAAATATAAATACAGAATACATAAATACTTCCCCCCCGCCCCCTCTTACCGTCAGTGAAATATAAATACAGAATACATAAATACTTCCCCCCCGCCCCCTCTTACCGTCAGTGAAATATAAATACAGTATACATAAATACTCCCCCCCGCCCCCTCTTACCGTCAGTGAAATATAAATACAGAATACATAAATACTCCCCCCCCCCCGCCCCCTCTTACCGTCAGTGAAATATAAATACAGAATACATAAATACTCCCCCCGCCCCCTCTTACCGTCAGTGAAATATAAATACAGAATACATAAATACTCACCCCGCCCCCTTTTACCGTCAGTGAAATATAAATACAGAATACATAAATACTCCCCCCGCCCCCTCTTACCGTCAGTGAAATATAAATACAGAATACATAAATACTCCCCCCGCCCCCTCTTACCGTCAGTGAAATATAAATACAGAATACATAAATACTCCCCCCGCCCCCTCTTACCGTCAGTGAAATATAAATACAGAATACATAAATACTCCCCCCGCCCCCTCTTACCGTCAGTGAAATATAAATACAGAATACATAAATACTTCCCCCGCCCCCTCTTACCGTCAGTGAAATATAAATACAGAATACATAAATACTTCCCCCGCCCCCTCTTACCGTCAGTGAAATATAAATACAGAATACATAAATACTTCCCCCGCCCCCTCTTACCGTCAGTGAAATATAAATACAGAATACATAAATACTCCCCCGCCCCCTCTTACCGTCAGTGAAATATAAATACAGAATACATAAATACTTCCCCGCCCCCTCTTACCGTCAGTGAAATATAAATACAGAATACATAAATACTTCCCCGCCCCCTCTTACCGTCAGTGAAATATAAATACAGAATACATAAATACTTCCCCCGCCCCCTCTTACCGTCAGTGAAATATAAATACAGAATACATAAATACTCCCCCCGCCCCCTCTTACCGTCAGTGAAATATAAATACAGAATACATAAATACTTCCCTCGCCCCCTCTTACCGTCAGTGAAATATAAATACAGAATACATAAATACTCCCCCCCGCCCCCTCTTACCATCAGTGAAATATAAATACAGAATACATAAATACTCCCCCCGCCCCCTCTTACCGTCAGTGAAATATAAATACAGAATACATAAATACTCCCCCCGCCCCCTCTTACCGTCAGTGAAATATAAATACAGAATACATAAATACTCCCCCCGCCCCTCTTACCGTCAGTGAAATATAAATACAGAATACATAAATACTCCCCCCCGCCCCCTCTTACCGTCAGTGAAATATAAATACAGAATACATAAATACTTCCCCCCCGCCCCCTCTTACCGTCAGTGAAATATAAATACAGAATACATAAATACTTCCCCCCGCCCCCTCTTACCGTCAGTGAAATATAAATACAGAATACATTAATGCTCCCCCCCGCCCCCTCTTACCGTCAGTGAAATATAAATACAGAATACATAAATGCTCCCCCCCCCCGCCCCCTCTTACCGTCAGTGAAATATAAATACAGAATACATAAATACTCCCCCCGCCCCCTCTTACCGTCAGTGAAATATAAATACAGAATACATAAATACTCCCCCCCCGCCCCCTCTTACCGTCAGTGAAATATAAATACAGAATACATAAATACTCCCCCCGCCCCCTCTTACCGTCAGTGAAATATAAATACAGAATACATAAATACTCCCCCCCCCCGCCCCCTCTTACCGTCAGTGAAATATAAATACAGAATACATAAATACTTCCTCCGCCCCCTCTTACCGTCAGTGAAATATAAATACAGAATACATAAATACTCCCCCCGCCCCCTCTTACCGTCAGTGAAATATAAATACAGAATACATAAATACTTCCCCCCCGCCCCCTCTTACCGTCAGTGAAATATAAATACAGAATACATAAATACTTCCCCCCCGCCCCCTCTTACCGTCAGTGAAATATAAATACAGTATACATAAATACTCCCCCCCGCCCCCTCTTACCGTCAGTGAAATATAAATACAGAATACATAAATACTCCCCCCCCCCGCCCCCTCTTACCGTCAGTGAAATATAAATACAGAATACATAAATACTCCCCCCGCCCCCTCTTACCGTCAGTGAAATATAAATACAGAATACATAAATACTCCCCCCGCCCCCTCTTACCGTCAGTGAAATATAAATACAGAATACATAAATACTCCCCCCGCCCCCTCTTACCGTCAGTGAAATATAAATACAGAATACATAAATACTCCCCCCGCCCCCTCTTACCGTCAGTGAAATATAAATACAGAATACATAAATACTCCCCCCGCCCCCTCTTACCGTCAGTGAAATATAAATACAGAATACATAAATACTCCCCCCCCCCCGCCCCCTCTTACCGTCAGTGAAATATAAATACAGAATATATAAATACTCCCCCCGCCCCCTCTTACCGTCAGTGAAATATAAATACAGAATACATAAATACTCCCCCCGCCCCCTCTTACCGTCAGTGAAATATAAATACAGAATACATAAATACTCCCCCCGCCCCCTCTTACCGTCAGTGAAATATAAATACAGAATACATAAATACTTCCCCCGCCCCCTCTTACCGTCAGTGAAATATAAATACAGAATACATAAATACTTCCCCCGCCCCCTCTTACCGTCAGTGAAATATAAATACAGAATACATAAATACTCCCCCCGCCCCCTCTTACCGTCAGTGAAATATAAATACAGAATACATAAATACTCCCCCCGCCCCCTCTTACCGTCAGTGAAATATAAATACAGAATACATAAATACTTCCCCCGCCCCCTCTTACCGTCAGTGAAATATAAATACAGAATACATAAATACTTCCCCCGCCCCCTCTTACCGTCAGTGAAATATAAATACAGAATACATAAATACTTCCCCCGGCCCGCTCTTATTGTCAGTGAAAAATAAATACAGAATACATAAATACTTCCCCCGCCCTCTCTTACCGTCAGTGAAATATAAATACAGAATACATAAATACTTCCCCCGCCCCCTCTTACCGTCAGTGAAATATAAATACAGAATACATAAATACTCCCCCGCCCCCTCTTACCGTCAGTGAAATATAAATACAGAATACATAAATACTCCCCCCGCCCCCTCTTACCGTCAGTGAAATATAAATACAGAATACATAAATACCCCCCCGCCCCCTCTTACCGTCAGTGAAATATAAATACAGAATACATAAATACTCCCCCCCGCCCCCTCTTACCGTCAGTGAAATAATAATACAGAATACATAAATACTCCCCCCCCCGCCCCCTCTTACCGTCAGTGAAATATAAATACAGAATACATAAATACTCCCCCCCCCCGCCCCCTCTTACCGTCAGTGAAATATAAATACAGAATACATAAATACTCCCCCCGCCCCCTCTTACCGTCAGTGAAATATAAATACAGAATACATAAATACTCCCCCCGCCCCCTCTTACCGTCAGTGAAATATAAATACAGAATACATAAATACTCCCCCCGCCCCCTCTAACCGTAAGTGAAATATAAATACAGAATACATAAATACTCCCCCCGCCCCCTCTTACCGTCAGTGAAATATAAATACAGAATACATAAATACTCCCCCCGCCCCCTCTTACCGTCAGTGAAATATAAATACAGAATACATAAATACTCACCCCGCCCCCTCTTACCGTCAGTGAAATATAAATACAGAATACATAAATACTTCCCCCCCCCCGCCCCCTCTTACCGTCAGTGAAATATAAATACAGAATACATAAATACTCCCCCCGCCCCCTCTTACCGTCAGTGAAATATAAATACAGAATACATAAATACTCCCCCCGCCCCCTCTTACCGTCAGTGAAATATAAATACAGAATACATAAATACTTCCCCCGCCCCCTCTTACCGTCAGTGAAATATAAATACAGAATACATAAATACTCCCCCGCCCCCTCTTACCGTCAGTGAAATATAAATACAGAATACATAAATACTCCCCCCGCCCCTCTTACCGTCAGTGAAATATAAATACAGAATACATAAATACTCCCCCCGCCCCCTCTTACCGTCAGCGAAATATAAATACAGAATACATAAATACTTCCCCCGCCCCCTCTTACCGTCAGTGAAATATAAATACAGAATACATAAATACTTCCCCCGCCCCCTCTTACCGTCAGTGAAATATAAATACAGAATACATAAATACTTCCCCCGCCCCCTCTTACCGTCAGTGAAATATAAATACAGAATACATAAATACTCCCCCCCGCCCCCTCTTACCGTCAGTGAAATATAAATACAGAATACATAAATACTCCCCCCCGCCCCCTCTTACCATCAGTGAAATATAAATACAGAATACATAAATACTCACCCCGCCCCCTCTTACCGTCAGTGAAATATAAATACAGAATACATAAATACTCCCCCCGCCCCCTCTTACCGTCAGTGAAATATAAATACAGAATACATAAATACTCCCCCGCCCCCTCTTACCGTCAGTGAAATATAAATACAGAATACATAAATACTTCCCCCGCCCCCTCTTACCGTCAGTGAAATATAAATACAGAATACATAAATACTTCCCCCGCCCCCTCTTACCGTCAGTGAAATATAAATACAGAATACATAAATACTTCCCCCGCCCCCTCTTACCGTCAGTGAAATATAAATACAGAATACATAAATACTCCCCCCCGCCCCCTCTTACCGTCAGTGAAATATAAATACAGAATACATAAATACTCCCCCCCGCCCCCTCTTACCATCAGTGAAATATAAATACAGAATACATAAATACTCACCCCGCCCCCTCTTACCGTCAGTGAAATATAAATACAGAATACATAAATACTCCCCCCGCCCCCTCTTACCGTCAGTGAAATATAAATACAGAATACATAAATACTCCCCCCGCCCCCTCTTACCGTCAGTGAAATATAAATACAGAATACATAAATACTCCCCCCGCCCCCTCTTACCGTCAGTGAAATATAAATACAGAATACATAAATACTCCCCCCGCCCCCTCTTACCGTCAGTGAAATATAAATACAGAATACATAAATACTCCCCCCGCCCCCTCTTACCGTCAGTGAAATATAAATACAGAATACATAAATACTCCCCCCCGCCCCCTCTTACCGTCAGTGAAATATAAATACAGAATACATAAATACTTCCCCCGCCCCCTCTTACCGTCAGTGAAATATAAATACAGAATACATAAATACTCCCCCCCGCCCCCTCTTACCGTCAGTGAAATATAAATACAGAATACATAAATACTATTATGCAAACCATAGAAAACATCATCAACTGGGATTGGTGGAAAGGGGATGGGGGGGTACGTTGATTTTAGTTGCTAGCTAGCCCCCCTCCCCCCAGCCCAACCAAAGCCTTAACCATCTCACACACACAAGAATGCAGACGAAATACGCACACATGCAAACACTTCCACGATGACACACACACACACATACATGGATGCCTCTGTATGAAGTGTTTGCAATGCACCAAATAAAACTTTTTTTTTTCGTCCGCTGCTGCGGTGTTCAAATATGAGTGTAACTCCCCGTATTGACATTACCCAGTTATGCCGCGCGACGGTGGGGGTGCTGGAGTGGGGTGAAGTGGGGGCGTAGTTTAAAGTCTCCCTTCCACCCTACCCTGTGATCTTCCCTACCAGCCTCCCACCTTGTCATCATCATCATCTGTCCTTTGGGTTCCTTGTGGAACATAGGGCCTCTTTCCAGTTCTTTCAGTTTCATCCAGTATGCTTCGTCTCCATGTTCGCTTGGTTCTTCCTCTATGCCGTTTACCCTGGGGATTCCACTCTAAGGCCTGTCTAGCTCTGTTGTTGTTATCTTTCCTGAGGGTGTGTCCAATCCATCTCCACTTCCTTTCCATGATTTGTTGTTTCACTGTTCTTTGTCCACACCTCTCCCACAGCTTGGAGTTTTCTACCTTGTCGAACCATTTTATTCTCAGTATATTTTGTAGGCATCTGTTAACAAAGATCTGGAGTCTATTTTTGTTATCTCTGTCGTTCGCCATGTTTCGGACCCATAAAGTAGGACCGTTTTAACGTTTGTGTTAAAGATCCTTACTTTAGTTTTGACAGAGATGTATGTAGATCTCCAGACCTGTTTCAGGTTGGCAAAGGCCTGTCGCGGCAAATAAAACATTTTTTTCCCTTCCGCTGCAGGGGTGTTCAAATATGAGTGTAACTCCCCGTATTGACATTACCCAGTTATGCCACACAACGGTGGGGATGCTGGTGTGGGGTTAAGTGGGGGCGTAGTTTAAAGTCTCCCTTCCACCCTACCCTGTCATCCTCCCTACCTAAATCCTAAGCCTCCCACCTTGTAGGCCGTGTGAAATACGCGTCTATTTTGAACCTTTGTTTTTTTTTACATCTATTTACATTTTGCTAGATATACGAAATGGATAAAATTTGTATGATGACTTCGTGAAATCTATCGTTTGAACATGTATTTATTTACTTTCTTGACCAATAAGTTTTTTGACGTCACGCTTTGACCAAGAAGCCTTGTGTCGTCTTGCGTTATAAAAAACCTATTGCCCTACCACGCGTATGCCTTGATGTAAAGGCGGCTGCTCATTGTACTGGCCACACAACCCCCGTAGTATGCCGTGGCCACAGAAACTTGTGATTGCTGCTTCAATGGCCCTATGATCAATTTGGTCCAGCTATATCACATTGTATGTATGGTCGTTTAAAAGTACTTATCTGTATCTATAGGCCTAAGTATTTTACGTATCTGTAGATATAGGCCTAAGTATTTTACGTATCTGTAGCTATAGGCCTACGTATTTTACGTATCTGTATCTATAGACCTACGTATTTTACGTATCTGTAGCTATAGGCCTACGTATTTTACGTATCTGTATCTATAGGCCTACGTATTTTACGTATCTGCAGCTATAGGCCTACGTATTTTACGTATCTGTAGCTATAGGCCTACGTATTTTACGTATCTGTAGCTATAAGCCTACGTATTTTACGTATCTGTAGCTATAGGCCTACGTATTTTACGTATCTGTAGCTATAGACCTAAGTATTTTACGTATCTGTAGCTATAGGCCTACGTATTTTACGAAGCTGTAGCTATAGGCCTACGTACATTTTTTTCCACGCGCCTCGTCGGCCAATTAAGCTTTTTGTTAAATAAAAAGACTTGCCTATCACAATATTTATTTTAAATTACCTTCCTAAATGTTTTCGGTAAATAATAATTATATATTTTTTAATTATTAGATCTATAGCTTTCATCTCATTGTAATTTTTACCTGCATCTTGTACAGACCTATTTAATTATACCCCGGGCAACGCCTCTGAGAATATAGCCTGTGTGTAATAATATATAAGAATAATATGTATAAGTTGTAAATACATAGTTATGTCACAGTTTTAAAAAAAAAAGACACAAACACAATTATATCGCTCAGATGCTTAAAACGTGTGTGTTTAATTACAATTGAATAAATAATTGTCCCCAGCCCCACAAGTATTCTTCCAAAAAAGAACAGTTATAAACGATACCATCTTGATAACATACAGTTTATGAAAGTAAATGTAATAATTTATAAATACCTATTTACCATTTTTTGTTTGTTTTTGTTCCGAATCTCACCTCAATAGTCCATTTGTACATTGGGGCAAATGTGGGGAAATCATGGAATAGGCTGACAACGATCACAAACATATATGAATTGAAATGCTAGGTAAGGGAGGTAAATCAAATATATCTTCCTTGAATAAAAAACATAATATAATATCATGTATCATTTATAAAAAAAATTAGATGTACATCAATATTTGGTAACCAACTTGTAAAAAGAGTTTATTTATAAAAATAATATTTAAATTATAAAACTTTGTTTTGTGTTTTTTTACAACAAGTAATTTAACATCAATATCTTTCTGATTAAAAAGTTGTTTTTTTATGTATTACGTCCCTTGTTTTAAATCGTTACATATTAAAGTTAAAGTCAATCAAATATCAACTAATGCTATATAGTCGGAAATAACATTTTTAACAAATATATATAAATATATCATATTACATAAATATCACATTCAATGAAAACAGATGATTTTCTGGCCATATGATTTTTAACTTATATTATCTTTGCAAAGAATATTCATTTTCATAATCAGATGCTAACTTCTTTTTTATAAACGTAGTAAAGCATACAACACTTGTAACTCAAAATAAAAATGCATTACATCTACAAAACGATTGCATTTAAATACTTAATCCAACTGGATTTAACCTAAGAAACTTCAGCAATATGAAGCAAATTAAATAAATATTAATACACTGAAAAGAAAACATATCGAAAAACCTATTTTCTGTTGAGCTTACAATCAAAGGGAGAAAACGCAAAGATTATTTATTATCAAGTGTTCATTATATGTTTGTTAATTATCTCCCTTTATTAAAGAAAATATTAAGTGACTTGCAATTATTATTGTTTTAGTTTATTTCTTAACATTTAACAAATTACATTTTAGTTATGTAAGAATCTTCTGTGGCTTCTTCATCAGAATAGTCTTCAAGAAGGTCAGCAGTGATAGGTAACGAACGCAACGGCTTGGCCACAGCGATGGCGTCGTGAAGATCAATAAACAGATGATCCCGCGGTATTCTCTCGAACGCCCCGGCGTGCTCCAGCGCCCTGCGTATGTCCGCCGAGCAGCCGGCCAGGAAAACCTTGATGTTGACGTGACCGTACTCGCTGAAAATGTGGCCCAGCACGTTGGCCCCGGAGGCGTCGATGTAGTTGACGGTGGTGCAGTCGATGATGACGTGGTGGATCTTGCGCATCTGCCGGAGGGCCTCGTCCGTGAACAGCTCGTCGCCATCCTCGGGGTCTTCGTCGAACTCGTCAAAGTTGATTGAGATCGTGGACATCCTTCTGCTCGGGCTGAACGTCGAGTTGTTGTTGCTTTCAGACTTGACAGGAAGCTTCTCCGGCGTGCTGGGGTAGGACTTGTAGCCGTTGCTCTCGGAAGGCGAGCCGAGATCTCCGTTGGTCAAGGCCGTCTCCCTCTCTTCCTCTTCCATTATTGTAAACTTCGGCTTCTCCATATTGGGCAGCGAAACTCGACGCTTCCTTTCCGCGTGGGCACTCTCGGCACTTTCCAGTTTAGCCATCCCGCTCCTTTCAAACTCCGTGATGGGGCTCAGTGGAAACTTGTTAAGACTCGTTGAAGAGTTCTGAGACACCATGCCAGCGTCTCCCATCATGATGGAATTTCTCCTCTGCTCTGGGGGCAGGCCCTGCGCGATTCTGTCGTTGTTTGCTTTGACTAGCCTCTTCTCTCGTTTCTTCAGGCCTTTCAGGAGCTTCCTCGGGTTCACCGTACACCGATACAGCAAATTACGGAAAATGTCCGCCGTGGCGAAATACAACGAGGACTGAAATCGGAATATTTTAATTCCCGGAATTTCGGAGGAGTCGTGGTATTTTTTGTGCTCGACAAAACATGGGTCGCTCTTCGTGAAGCCGATCTTGTAGCCCCTGGCGAACTGCGTCTGAAAGACAACGGTTACCAAGGAAACGGCCACGCCTATTCCAAGGCCGAGGTCGATGTCGAGGAAAGTAGTGCCGAAGAATGTAAAGAACCAAATTACGAAGTCAAATTTATTGATCCGCCAGTATTTTCTTCCGTCTATAATTTGGATGAAGAGGCCTTTAAGCGCAATGAAGACGATAGCTGCCAAGACAGCTTTAGGGAGCTCTTCAAATAAACGCGACACCACGAGTATCACCAGAAGCATGAGCAACGAGCTGAAGATGCCGCTGATGGTTGTCTTGGCGTTCATGCTGCTTGCCACCATCGAGCGAGGGGGCGCCACGGCTGAGGGGAAGCAGTTGAAGAAAGCGCTGATGGCGTTGCACATCCCGTAGGCCAGCATCTCCTGATTGTCGTTGATCTCGTAGTTGTGCTTCTTGGCGCAGATTTTCCCCATGGCGATCGTGTTGGCGAAGATGAGAATGGCGAGTATGAAGCAGTCCACCAGATAGTTGGACGCCAACTTCAGGCTCTCCACGGGCACGCTGGGGGGCGGAATGATCGTGGGAATTTTTCCGACTACGTCTACGCCGTAGTTCGGCCGGAAGTCGCCGAAGTATGACGCCATGGTGCCGAATATGACGACAAAGAGCTCGACGGGTATAGGCGCGTAGAGCTTGTGCTTGAATTTCTCGTTGATGCAATCTTTGACCAGGATGATGACCACGCAGCAGATGATGGAGCAGATAATGGCCGCCACGTTGGACACGGAAATGTTTTTGCACACCTCGATGAAAGTAACGATGACCTTGTAGGAGCCGCTCGCGCGAGGGATTCTCAGCCCAAGCATCGCTGGCAGCTGGCTGATGGCTATATGGACGGCGGCAGCTGAAGTGAATGCAACGAAGAACGATTCTGAGAGGTACGCAGTGATGAACCCTAGCTTCAGAAACCCCATGGCGATCATCATGAGACCCGTGATCAGCGTGATACTCATGGCCAGGTTCTCTTTGAAATCCAGGTACGCCGGCACGTCGTCCAGGGCCGTCCCGTTGAGCGTCTGGTTCATTATCGCGGGGTTCGCCGCCGCCCACGCGTGCCCCTCCCTGTCGATGGTCGACGCCGCTAGAATTGAGATCACAGCGCTGGTCCCCATGGAGATGTGGGCGGATGTCCCGAATATGGTGTACACGATTACGGGCCAGAGAGAGGTGAAGAGCCCGTTTTCGATTTTGGTGGAAGTCAGCGTGCCGAAGGCCAAGGCCTGTGGAATGTGGACGACGCCAACGGTGAATCCGGCGATCATGTCGGAGATCATGTTCTCCTTCAGTTTGTAGTACCGGATATACTTGACCAAAGGCACGTACATGGACAGGATCTTCCATGTCCTTCTTTTGGAGCAGTAGATGTTTTCTTTGATTCTCTCTGTGATGGGCTTCTTCTCCAAATCCTTCTTGTTGAGGTGGATCTCATCGAAGGCGACCTGTGTGAAGGGCGCTCGAGCCACGAATACCTGGCAATGAAAAAAATCATATTCTGTAATAAGGTTATACGTAAAGTACAATCATTCTATAGATATTATTTTTTAAAAAAATGTGTAGGCTTTTACAACATTGTAATTAGAGAAAATTTAGAGGAATACAAATTTGAAGAAAAAATGTGTAATTTATCTAGTACAATAACATTGTAACGAAATGTCAAAAGAAAACCAATGATATAGACCTTAATTTTAACCCTTCCCGTACCGACCTACTTTCTATCTATGCTATCTTCAGTCCCGCTATATACGCGCCCGGGACTGTAAGGGTTAAGTATCCAGTAGGACCAAATATATCTATAGGGCCGGTTAAGCAGCGTTGACCAGCTCCTGTGGCCACGGCATACTAGGTGATTGTGTGGCCAGCACTATGCGCAGCCGCCTTTTTTAAGGTCAGGTACCCATCAGAGCTGTGAAGACTTAGGGACAACCTCGTGTCCGCGGAAATAATACTAGCCTGCACCACGATTTGAACCCAGGACCTTCGTAACTCCAGCCGAACTCGCCGCCGCACTAATAATGTTCCCTCTAATATTTAAGCTCATAAATAAATATTTTCAATTCAAAAAGAAGATTTCTCGAAAAGATCTCTCATTTAATATAATTCAATCTAGCCGAAACTATTTAAACTATAACTATGATTATCGTGAAAATAATTTAAAACGTTAAAAACACACACAAAAATGTTGAAATAACTGAACAAAGTTGAAATAGAAATGACAACAAGTAATTTTTTAGTTTTAAAACGAATCGGCAACATATTATTAACAAAGTTGAAATAGAAACGGTAACATTTCAATCAAGATATCAACAGTTTCCGTGTCCTCCAAACGAGCAATAGCAAGATCGTTTAAAATATCGTTGACGCCATTGGGCCTCAATTAAAGTACGCTTGTGCACTGGGCACAACGGGAAGATGTGACTTCCCACATATGCCCAAACCAGATTAAAATGACCCAAGAGACAAGATCAAGTGACCATCTTTCGCCTGCGCACAAGACACGTAAATCTAAACTCACACTTTAACCGCGTCAAACCAGAAAAGGCGGCGGCATGCCCCCCCCCCCCACCTCTGTTAACATCAAAATAAAACAGTTGCCCATCACCTTTCTGACTGTCTGGCACTGCAGGACAGACGAAATGTCTACCTCCCCAGAACACCAAATCTCTCTAACACTCTATATATATTCTAACTACGAACAGTTAAAAAAAGTATGCGATTTCTTCACCATAGCATCAGGACGAAGGGCAAGTGCCCAAATGGCTACTGGATCGGAATGATGATAGTAAGTTACCGACTTTTCTTTAAAGATAATATATATATAAAGTCTATAATGCAACAAGTAAGAAACCCAGTGTTTTGATCAATGTTATACGCCGGTAAAGACACACGCACACACAATTGCGAGAGAATGTGTTTAAACGCCAACGTTACTTGAAAAATTTTATAAAAAAAAGAACATTAACTAACCTGGGCGCCCCCACCCGCCACAGTGGGCGCGGAAAACCGTCGACGCTTCTGACCCATGTAAACAGGCTGGTATTTACTGTCGGGTGGCGTCTCCTCCCCGCTCATGGTTGGTCAGCAAAGTGGACACTAGCACAGTGTGTCTCTCCCTAGACCAAAGAAAAATACAGAACACAAAATTAATACAAGAACACATCGAAACTTTAATATCCCTAAATTCTCTCATTATTTCGAAGACATTTTTCGAAGATGCTTGTAATTTGTATAAACATTAACATCAGCATTCGATAGATTTGACTTTTTCAAAAATAGTCTATTGTTATTGTTCCATTTGAATGTTTAAGCAAAGACTCTTATAAAATGGACCGCTTGCTTTAATATTTCTGCTATTTGATAACTTGAAACTATAATAGTTTTGGAGTTTCCGATATCACTAGGTATTCTAGACTTTCGGTTTAGTAATTCGCTATGATTTTCTCAAATAAAAATTAACAATCCCGAGAAATACTAAAAAATACTTACATTTTGAAAAATAATTATATTATTGGAATATCGGTAAATAATCATATTGTATATAATAGTTAAAACATACTTTTTTTTACTTACATCCACAATACATACACCAGGGGACTATAGTGAAACAACTCGCTTACGAGAGCAACTATCACAATAATTAAACGTTTTAAACTGGAGCTGTTATATTTATTTAAACGACTTATTATTATATTCGCGTGTTGGAGACACATTCTGCAAAATGTTTTTTAAAGAATTAACATACGGGGAGGGGGAGGTAGGAGTTAATGAAGACAGCGAAACGCCTGAGAGCCCCCCCCCCCTCCTCTCTCCCTCCCTAAGAACCTTTCCATTAGTTATTTTTGGACACTTTTATATCCTGCATAGAAAGAAACGACTATATAAAAACTTCAACGCCCAACGCAGATGAAATATATGTCCGTGGAGGAACGTCATTAATTTCCTCACATCTTCCTGTCCACATAAGAGTGGGACTGAATGTTCACTATTCAAGCAATGGGACCAGTGGAATGTTATTATCTGTATATATATATGTATATATATAAGTAGGATGTGTGTCTGGAATGTCCGATCCCCATTGGTTGAATTAAAGACACGTGCCTTTATTGTCTTATAGTATAATATTGCGATTTCGCTTCCTACATGTGTCCTCCCTAGCCGAGTAGTTAGAGTCTCCTACTAGCACACAGGTGACCTGAGTCTACATGTATATATATAGTACACACACTACCTAAAGTGACCTATTAAATAGGCTACTTTGTGAACCGAGAAAAGAAAAACAATGCAATGACCTCTGAATAAAAAACACAATGTGTATATAAAACACTGTTATGAAAAGACTAGAAAGAAAAAGACTTGTTTGTTTGTTTGTTTGTTTGTAGAACGTTTTCTTTTTCGACGCAGACATATATGATATGAGACATAGGCCTCCAGAGCAGAAGATTGGCCTAACTTTTAATGTCTCTGACAACTTTTCGTCATTCACTAAATGACCCACAGATAGTGAGCAAGAAACTAAATCGGAAACTGCCAATCACACCATTGTCTCAATCTATTTATAATGTCAACATTCTTATTTCTAATTGAAACCAAAATTTAACTCCATCAGACGTAGTATGAGCTTTCAGACATTTTCTCTCTTTGTTTTGTTTTGTTTTCTGTAGCCCTTTCTATAAAGTGCATTTCTGCCTCCAGGCTTGACCTCCATTTCTCTACGAGAATGCGAGCCGAGATTACTCTCTTAGGTTTCGGAGAACGAATTTGGCTGTGTCACGTAGCTGTGACAAGCTCCCATATAGGTTCGGCGCAAACGGTTGGCCGTCCCCATCCACTCTGAACTCCTGCAAGGCGGGGCAACTTGCAAGCACGTGGTCGACCGTCTCCACCGCCTCTCTGCAGTTACTACACCGCGAATCTTCTAGGGGTCTCAACCTGTTAAAGTAGGCCCCTACTGGACAGTGTCCCGTTCTGAACTGTGCAATCGTTGAAGACTCTCCCCTGTGGAGTTTCCACCACGGATCGGCACGGTTGGGCCTCTTCAGTTGTTGCCACACACCTCGGCCCTTGTCAGAGTTATCCCAACTGCTATACCACTGGTCGGTTTCCCAATCCCGAATCAGTCGTATTGCACTCTCGATCGATACTGGTTCGTCTAGCACTGGTACCTGCAGGGACCCCCTCTTGGCTAGGGAGTCCGCTATCTCATTTCCAGGGACCCCTGCATGACTTGGGATCCACTGGAGTGTGACCTTCACTCCGTGCCTAGAGATCAGGTCCGAGATAGCCTTTAGCGTTCGGAAGAGTCGTTCTGGCCACGTCCCCAGGCCGTCGATGGCCTGGAGGACGGAGAGCGCATCAGTAAAGACAAGGATGTCGGCTGTCGCCTCCGACTCGTCATCGAACCTTGTCCCGATTGCCGTAATGGCGTACCTGATGGCCTCCATTTCTGCCTCGTAACTGCAGATTGCCCCACAGGGACCTAGCAACTCTTCTCTTCGGGTACCCACCCCTTGGTACAGCACAAGTGCCCCGTACCCGGCCCGCTTCTCGGTGCCACTGGTGGCGCTGCCATCAGTGTACACTTTGATGCAGTCCTGGTAGGAGTGTACCGTCTCCAGGGCGGTAGCGAGCTTCTCAGTCAAGCTGCGGTTTTTCCCGACTTTGGGGTCCGTCAAATGCATTCGTACCTCTGGAAGAAAGGGGGACATGTGCGGAGGAAAGCTGGCTCCCGTGCCAAGGGGCATTCGGTCCCCCGGGAGCCCGATCTCTGAGCATAGGCTCGTTGCGTGATGCATGAACGCATTTCTGCCTTTAGACTTGAAATTGCTTCAAGTCTAGTCTTGGACTTTGGTGACGGTTTTAAAATTAAGGTGTTAAATTGTTGTGTTATTTTTCCTGACTATTTCAGCCGAATCATTCCATTCTATACTTAGAGCGCGCTGAGCATGCTAAATTTAATAGCATGGATAAAAGCGCTATATTATATTACTATCATTATTATTATCATAATGATACACGTGAAGAAAAATGAGAGGTTATACAAATTATCCACTGAATATGGAATTAGAAAACAATAATAATAAGCTTATTACCGATACGGCTAACTGAATTATAATAACTACAAAAAGATTCGTGTGTCGTGTATACTTTAACTACTTTGATTTCTCATGGTCATCTTTAAATAGTTTCAAAATGTTCATATTTTTTTACTCAATTTCTAAAAGTCAATGGCTACGCTAAGAATATAAATAAACGAAAAACAAACTGTATATCAATCTGGAAATCATATCAGCGTATGTATTAGTATGTATTAAATATTATTATATGAAACATCAAAATACGAAAGATTTAAGGAAGCTGAATGGCCAATGCGGAATCTAAGAAGACAAATCCATGAAATATATATTTATAAGATAATAAATAGATATACGGTATTTAATAGAGTGGCTCTAAACAAAAAGATATCTATCCATAATATGGTGTTTTCAACGCAGTAGGATATGTCCTGTACTACAAATAGAATGTCTTAATCACTGACACGTGTCTTCT
>OX421498.1:5822205-5858438 GCA_949126835.1 Anisus vortex
TTAACCATCTCACACACACAAGAATGCAGACGAAATACGCACACATGCAAACACTTCCACGATGACACACACACACACATACATGGATGCCTCTGTATGAAGTGTTTGCAATGCACCAAATAAAACTTTTTTTTTTTCGTCCGCTGCTGCGGTGTTCAAATATGAGTGTAACTCCCCGTATTGACATTACCCAGTTATGCCGCGCGACGGTGGGGGTGCTGGAGTGGGGTGAAGTGGGGGCGTAGTTTAAAGTCTCCCTTTCACCCTACCCTGTGATCTTCCCTACCAGCCTCCCACCTTGTCATCATCATCATCTGTCCTTTGGGTTCCTTGTGGAACATAGGGCCTCTGTCAAAGCACGACACTCTTCACGGTCTCTTGCTAGTCGCTTCAATTCTTCCCAGCTCTTTCCAGTTCTTTCAGTTTCATCCAGTATGCTTCGTCTCCATGTTCGCTTGGGTCTTCCTCTATGCCGTTTACCCTGGGGATTCCACTCTAAGGCCTGTCTAGCTCTGTTGTTGTTATCTTTCCTGAGGGTGTGTCCAATCCATCTCCACTTCCTTTCCATGATTTGTTGTTTCACTGTTCTTTGTCCACACCTCTCCCACAGCTTGGAGTTTTCTACCTTGTCGAACCATTTTATTCTCAGTATATTTTGTAGGCATCTGTTAACAAAGATCTGGAGTCTATTTTTGTTATCTCTGTCGTTCGCCATGTTTCGGACCCATAAAGTAGGACCGTTTTAACGTTTGTGTTAAAGATCCTTACTTTAGTTTTGACAGAGATGTATGTAGATCTCCAGACCTGTTTCAGGTTGGCAAAGGCCTGTCGCGGCAAATAAAACATTTTTTTCCCTTCCGCTGCAGGGGTGTTCAAATATGAGTGTAACTCCCCGTATTGACATTACCCAGTTATGCCACACAACGGTGGGGATGCTGGTGTGGGGTTAAGTGGGGGCGTAGTTTAAAGTCTCCCTTCCACCCTACCCTGTCATCCTCCCTACCTAAATCCTAAGCCTCCCACCTTGTAGGCCGTGTGAAATACGCGTCTATTTTGAACCTTTGTTTTTTTTTACATCTATTTACATTTTGCTAGATATACGAAATGGATAAAATTTGTATGATGACTTCGTGAAATCTATCGTTTGAACATGTATTTATTTACTTTCTTGACCAATAAGTTTTTTGACGTCACGCTTTGACCAAGAAGCCTTGTGTCGTCTTGCGTTATAAAAAACCTATTGCCCTACCACGCGTATGCCTTGATGTAAAGGCGGCTGCTCATTGTACTGGCCACACAACCCCCGTAGTATGCCGTGGCCACAGAAACTTGTGATTGCTGCTTCAATGGCCCTATGATCAATTTGGTCCAGCTATATCACATTGTATGTATGGTCGTTTAAAAGTACTTATCTGTATCTATAGGCCTAAGTATTTTACGTATCTGTAGATATAGGCCTAAGTATTTTACGTATCTGTAGCTATAGGCCTACGTATTTTACGTATCTGTATCTATAGACCTACGTATTTTACGTATCTGTAGCTATAGGCCTACGTATTTTACGTATCTGTATCTATAGGCCTACGTATTTTACGTATCTGCAGCTATAGGCCTACGTATTTTACGTATCTGTAGCTATAGGCCTACGTATTTTACGTATCTGTAGCTATAAGCCTACGTATTTTACGTATCTGTAGCTATAGGCCTACGTATTTTACGTATCTGTAGCTATAGACCTAAGTATTTTACGTATCTGTAGCTATAGGCCTACGTATTTTACGAAGCTGTAGCTATAGGCCTACGTACATTTTTTTCCACGCGCCTCGTCGGCCAATTAAGCTTTTTGTTAAATAAAAAGACTTGCCTATCACAATATTTATTTTAAATTACCTTCCTAAATGTTTTCGGTAAATAATAATTATATATTTTTTAATTATTAGATCTATAGCTTTCATCTCATTGTAATTTTTACCTGCATCTTGTACAGACCTATTTAATTATACCCCGGGCAACGCCTCTGAGAATATAGCCTGTGTGTAATAATATATAAGAATAATATGTATAAGTTGTAAATACATAGTTATGTCACAGTTTTAAAAAAAAAAGACACAAACACAATTATATCGCTCAGATGCTTAAAACGTGTGTGTTTAATTACAATTGAATAAATAATTGTCCCCAGCCCCACAAGTATTCTTCCAAAAAAGAACAGTTATAAACGATACCATCTTGATAACATACAGTTTATGAAAGTAAATGTAATAATTTATAAATACCTATTTACCATTTTTTGTTTGTTTTTGTTCCGAATCTCACCTCAATAGTCCATTTGTACATTGGGGCAAATGTGGGGAAATCATGGAATAGGCTGACAAAGATCACAAACATATATGAATTGAAATGCTAGGTAAGGGAGGTAAATCAAATATATCTTCCTTGAATAAAAAACATA
Source organism: Anisus vortex (assembly GCA_949126835.1). Lineage (NCBI taxonomy): Eukaryota > Metazoa > Mollusca > Gastropoda > Planorbidae > Anisus > Anisus vortex. The sequence goes on from OX421498.1 coordinate 5,824,658, forward strand.
ATATAATATCATGTATCATTTATAAAAAAAATTAGATGTACATCAATATTTGGTAACCAACTTGTAAAAAGAGTTTATTTATAAAAATAATATTTAAATTATAAAACTTTGTTTTGTGTTTTTTTACAACAAGTAATTTAACATCAATATCTTTCTGATTAAAAAGTTGTTTTTTTATGTATTACGTCCCTTGTTTTAAATCGTTACATATTAAAGTTAAAGTCAATCAAATATCAACTAATGCTATATAGTCGGAAATAACATTTTTAACAAATATATATAAATATATCATATTACATAAATATCACATTCAATGAAAACAGATGATTTTCTGGCCATATGATTTTTAACTTATATTATCTTTGCTAAGAATATTCATTTTCATAATCAGATGCTAACTTCTTTTTTATAAACGTAGTAAAGCATACAACACTTGTAACTCAAAATAAAAATGCATTACATCTACAAAACGATTGCATTTAAATACTTAATCCAACTGGATTTAACCTAAGAAACTTCAGCAATATGAAGCAAATTAAATAAATATTAATACACTGAAAAGAAAACATATCGAAAAACCTATTTTCTGTTGAGCTTACAATCAAAGGGAGAAAACGCAAAGATTATTTATTATCAAGTGTTCATTATATGTTTGTTAATTATCTCCCTTTATTAAAGAAAATATTAAGTGACTTGCAATTATTATTGTTTTAGTTTATTTCTTAACATTTAACAAATTACATTTTAGTTATGTAAGAATCTTCTGTGGCTTCTTCATCAGAATAGTCTTCAAGAAGGTCAGCAGTGATAGGTAACGAACGCAACGGCTTGGCCACAGCGATGGCGTCGTGAAGATCAATAAACAGATGATCCCGCGGTATTCTCTCGAACGCCCCGGCGTGCTCCAGCGCCCTGCGTATGTCCGCCGAGCAGCCGGCCAGGAAAACCTTGATGTTGACGTGACCGTACTCGCTGAAAATGTGGCCCAGCACGTTGGCCCCGGAGGCGTCGATGTAGTTGACGGTGGTGCAGTCGATGATGACGTGGTGGATCTTGCGCATCTGCCGGAGGGCCTCGTCCGTGAACAGCTCGTCGCCATCCTCGGGGTCTTCGTCGAACTCGTCAAAGTTGATTGAGATCGTGGACATCCTTCTGCTCGGGCTGAACGTCGAGTTGTTGTTGCTTTCAGACTTGACAGGAAGCTTCTCCGGCGTGCTGGGGTAGGACTTGTAGCCGTTGCTCTCGGAAGGCGAGCCGAGATCTCCGTTGGTCAAGGCCGTCTCCCTCTCTTCCTCTTCCATTATTGTAAACTTCGGCTTCTCCATATTGGGCAGCGAAACTCGACGCTTCCTTTCCGCGTGGGCACTCTCGGCACTTTCCAGTTTAGCCATCCCGCTCCTTTCAAACTCCGTGATGGGGCTCAGTGGAAACTTGTTAAGACTCGTTGAAGAGTTCTGAGACACCATGCCAGCGTCTCCCATCATGATGGAATTTCTCCTCTGCTCTGGGGGCAGGCCCTGCGCGATTCTGTCGTTGTTTGCTTTGACTAGCCTCTTCTCTCGTTTCTTCAGGCCTTTCAGGAGCTTCCTCGGGTTCACCGTACACCGATACAGCAAATTACGGAAAATGTCCGCCGTGGCGAAATACAACGAGGACTGAAATCGGAATATTTTAATTCCCGGAATTTCGGAGGAGTCGTGGTATTTTTTGTGCTCGACAAAACATGGGTCGCTCTTCGTGAAGCCGATCTTGTAGCCCCTGGCGAACTGCGTCTGAAAGACAACGGTTACCAAGGAAACGGCCACGCCTATTCCAAGGCCGAGGTCGATGTCGAGGAAAGTAGTGCCGAAGAATGTAAAGAACCAAATTACGAAGTCAAATTTATTGATCCGCCAGTATTTTCTTCCGTCTATAATTTGGATGAAGAGGCCTTTAAGCGCAATGAAGACGATAGCTGCCAAGACAGCTTTAGGGAGCTCTTCAAATAAACGCGACACCACGAGTATCACCAGAAGCATGAGCAACGAGCTGAAGATGCCGCTGATGGTTGTCTTGGCGTTCATGCTGCTTGCCACCATCGAGCGAGGGGGCGCCACGGCTGAGGGGAAGCAGTTGAAGAAAGCGCTGATGGCGTTGCACATCCCGTAGGCCAGCATCTCCTGATTGTCGTTGATCTCGTAGTTGTGCTTCTTGGCGCAGATTTTCCCCATGGCGATCGTGTTGGCGAAGATGAGAATGGCGAGTATGAAGCAGTCCACCAGATAGTTGGACGCCAACTTCAGGCTCTCCACGGGCACGCTGGGGGGCGGAATGATCGTGGGAATTTTTCCGACTACGTCTACGCCGTAGTTCGGCCGGAAGTCGCCGAAGTATGACGCCATGGTGCCGAATATGACGACAAAGAGCTCGACGGGTATAGGCGCGTAGAGCTTGTGCTTGAATTTCTCGTTGATGCAATCTTTGACCAGGATGATGACCACGCAGCAGATGATGGAGCAGATAATGGCCGCCACGTTGGACACGGAAATGTTTTTGCACACCTCGATGAAAGTAACGATGACCTTGTAGGAGCCGCTCGCGCGAGGGATTCTCAGCCCAAGCATCGCTGGCAGCTGGCTGATGGCTATATGGACGGCGGCAGCTGAAGTGAATGCAACGAAGAACGATTCTGAGAGGTACGCAGTGATGAACCCTAGCTTCAGAAACCCCATGGCGATCATCATGAGACCCGTGATCAGCGTGATACTCATGGCCAGGTTCTCTTTGAAATCCAGGTACGCCGGCACGTCGTCCAGGGCCGTCCCGTTGAGCGTCTGGTTCATTATCGCGGGGTTCGCCGCCGCCCACGCGTGTCCCTCCCTGTCGATGGTCGACGCCGCTAGAATCGAGATCACAGCGCTGGTCCCCATGGAGATGTGGGCGGATGTCCCGAATATGGTGTACACGATCACGGGCCAGAGAGAGGTGAAGAGCCCGTTTTCGATTTTGGTGGAAGTCAGCGTGCCGAAGGCCAAGGCCTGCGGAATGTGGACGACACCAACGGTGAATCCGGCGATCATGTCGGAGATCATGTTCTCCTTCAGTTTGTAGTACCGGATATATTTGACCAAAGGCACGTACATGGACAGGATCTTCCATGTCCTTCTTTTGGAGCAGTAGATGTTTTCTTTGATTCTCTCTGTGATGGGCTTCTTCTCCAAATCCTTCTTGTTGAGGTGGATCTCATCGAAGGCGACCTGTGTGAAGGGCGCTCGAGCCACGAATACCTGGCAATGAAAAAAATCATATTCTGTAATAAGGTTATACGTAAAGTACAATCATTCTATAGATATTATTTGTTTAAAAATGTGTAGGCTTTTACAACATTATAATTAGAGAAAATTTAGAGGAATACAAATTTGAAGAAAAAATGTGTAATTTATCTAGTACAATAACATTGTAACGAAATGTCAAAAGAAAACCAATGATAGAGACCTCAATTTTAACCCTTCCCGTACTGACCTACTTCTATCTATGCTGCATTCAGTTCCGCTATATACGCGCCCGGGACTGTAAGGGTTAAGTATCCCGAAGGACCTAATATATCCATAGGGCCAGTTAAGCAGCGTTGACCAGCTCCTGTGGCCACGGCATACTAGATGATTGTGTGGCCAGCACTATGCACAGCCGCCTTTTTTAAGGTCAGGTACCCATCAGAGCTGTGAAGACTTAGGGACACCCTCGAGTCCCCGGAAGTAATACTAGCCTGCACCACGATTTGAACCCAGGACCTTCGTAACTCCAGCCGAACTCGCCGCCGCACTAATAATGTCCCCTCTAGTATTAAAGCTCATAAATAAATATTTTCAATTCAAAAAGAAGATTTCCCGAAAAGATCTCTCATTTAAAATAATTCAATCTAGCCGAAACTATTTAAACTATAACTATGATTATCGTGAAAATAATTTAAAACGTTAAAAACACACATAAAAATGTTGAAATAACTGAACAAAGTTGAAATAGAAATGACAACAAGTACTTTTTTAATATTTAAACGAATAGGCAACATTGTATTAACAAAGTTGAAATAGAAACGGTAACATTTCAATCAAGATATCAACAGTTTCCTTGTCCTCCAAACGAGCAATAGCAAGATCGTTTAAAATATCGTTGACGTAATTTAAAGTACGTTTGCGCACTGGGCACAACGGGAAGATGTGACTTCCCACATATGCCCAAACCAGATGAAAATGACCCAAGAGACAAGATCAAGTGACCATCCTTCGTCTGCGCACAAGACACGTAGCCTACATCTAAACTCACACTTTAACCACATCAAACCAGAAAAAGCGGCGGCATGCTCCCCCCCCCCCCTCTGTTAACACAAAAATAAAACAGTTGCCCATCACCTTTCTGACTGTCTGGCACTGCAGGACATACGAAATGTCTACCTTCCCAGAACACCAAATCTCTCAAAAACTCTATATTCAAACCACGAAAAGCTACAAAAAGTATGCGATTTCTTCACCATAGCCTCAGGACGAAAGGCAAGTGCCCGAATGGCTACTGGATCGGAATGATGATAGTACGTTACCGACTTATCTTTAAAGATAACATATATATAAAGTCTATATTGCAACAAACCCAGTGTTTTGATCAATGTTATACGGCGGTAAAGACACACGCACACACAATTGGGAGAGAATGTGTTTAAACGCCAACGTAACTTGAAAAATTTAAAAAAAAGAACATTAACTAACCTGGGCACCCCCACCCGCCACAGTGGGCGCGGAAAACCGTCGACGCTTCTGACCCATGTAAACAGGCTGGTATTTACTGTCGGGTGGCGTCTCCTCCCCGCTCATGGTCGGTCAGCAAGTGGACACTAGCACAGTGTGTCTATCCCTGGACCAAAGAAAAATACAGAACACAAAATTAATGCAAGAACACACCGAAACTTGTATATCCCTAAATTATCTCATTATTTCGAAGACAGTTTTCGAAGATGCTTGTAATTTGTATTAACATAAACACCAGCATTCGATAGATATAAAAACAAAACAACAGTTTGACTTATTCAATAATAAGGTTATTGTTCCATTTGAATGCTTAAGCAAAGACTATTATAAGATGGACCGCTTGCTTTGATATTTCTGCTATTTGATAAATTGAAACACTTAGTTTTGGGATTTCCGATATCACTAGGTACTCTATACTTCCGGTGTAGTAATTCGCTATGATTTTTTCAAAGGAAAATTAACAATCCCGAGGAATACTAAAAAATACTTACATTTTGTAAAATAATTATATTAGTGGAATATTGGTAAATAATCCTATTGTATATAATAGTTATAACATACTTTTTGTCTTACATCCACAATACATACACCAGGGGACTATAATGAAACAACTCGCTTACGAGAGCAACTATCACAATTAATAAACGTTTTAAACTGGAGCTGTTATATCTTTTTAAACGACTTATTATATTCGCGTGTTGAAGACACATTGTGCAAAATGTTTTTAAAGAATTAACATACGGGAAGGGGGGAAGGTAGGAGTTAATGAAGACAGCGAAACGCCAGAGAGCCCCTCCCCCCCCCCCCCCCCTCCTCTCTCCCTCCCTAAGAACCTTTCCATTAGTTCTTTTTGGACACTTTTATATCCTGCATAGAAAGAAACGACTATATAAAAACTTCAACGCCCAACGCAGATGAAATATATGTCCGTGGAGGAACGTCATTAATTTCCTCACATCTTCCTGTCCACATAAGAGTGGGACTGAATGTTCACTATTCAAGCAATGGGACCAGTGGAATGTTATTATCTGTATATATATGTATATATATAAGTAGGATGTGTGTCTGGAATGTCCGATCCCCATTGGTTGAATTAAAGACACGTGCCTTTATTGTCTTATAGTATAATATTGCGATTTCGCTTCCTACATGTGTCCTCCCTAGCCGAGTAGTTAGAGTCTCCTACTAGCACACAGGTGACCTGAGTCTACATGTATATATATATAGTACACACACTACCTAAAGTGACCTATTAAATAGGCTACTTTGTGAACCGAGAAAAGAAAAACAATGCAATGACCTCTGAATAAAAAACACAATGTGTATATAAAACATTGTTATGAAAAGACCAGAAAGAAAAAGACTTGTTTTTTTTTGTTGTTTTTGTTTGTTTGTAGAACGTTTTCTTTTTCGACGCAGCCATATATGACATGAGACATAGGCCTCCAGAGCAGAAGATTGGCCTAACTTTTATAATGTCTCTGACAACCTTTCGTCATTCCCTAAAAAACCCACATATAGTGAGCAAGAAACTAAAATCGGAATCTGCCAATCACACAATTGTCTCAATCTATTTATAATGTTCTAATTGAACCAAAACTTAACTCCATCAGACGTAGTATGAGCTTTCAGCCTTTTTCTCTCTTTGTTTTGTTTTCTCTACCCCTTCCTATACAGTGCATTTCTGCCTCCAGACTTGAAATTGCTTCAAGTCTAGTCTTGGACTTTGCTGACGGTTTTAAAATTAAGGTATTAAATAATATTATTGTTGTTGTTTTTTTTCCTGACTATTTCAGCCAAATCATTCCATTCTATACGTAGAGCGCGCTGAGCATGCTAAATTTAATAGCATGGATAAAAGCGCTATACTATATTACAATCATTATTATTATCATAATGATACATGTGAAGAAAAATGAGAGGATATACAAATTATCCACTGAATATGGAATTAGATAACAATAATAATAATCATATTACCGATACGGCTAACTGAATTATAATAACTACAAAAAGATTCGTGTGTCGTGTATACTTTGACTACTTAGATTTCTCATGGTCATCTTTAAATAGTTTCAAAATGTTCATATTTTTATACTCAATTACTAAAGTCAATGGCTACGCTAAGAATATAAATAAACGAAAAACAAACTGTATATCAATCACTGGAAATCATATCAGCGTTTGTAATAATATGTATTAAATATTATTATATGAAACATCAAAATACGAAAGATTTAAGGAAGCTGAATGGCCAATGCGGAATCTAAGAAGAAAAAATCCATGAAATATATATTTATAAGATAATAAATAGATATACGGTATTTAATAGAGTGTCTCTAAACAAAAAGATATCTATCCAAAATATGGTGTTTTCAACGCAGAAGGATATGTCCTGTACTACAAATAGAATGTCTTAATCATTGACACGTGTCTTCTAATTGAGTGTCGAAAATACGCACACACAAGGATAGATCGTAGTGAGATTTAAATTTGCATTTGTCTTAAAACAGACTGGATACGCACTTATCTAAAACTACAGAGATTCTTTTTAAGGATATCGAGAATTTAAAGATAAAAAGCAATGGGATGTCAAGAAACCCAAAATATGTAAGGCTTTGCTATATTAAGAAACTTAACGATTGAAAGCAATCTATAAAAATAACTTTGAGAACTATTGGGAATTAATAACTGAGGAGAGAATAATAGGGTTCATTATAAAGAAGTGATACTACAAGGGATCCCTAAAAGTGACACTTACATTTTTGTTAGTCTCTCAGAGCCATTTCCCCCCTTCACTTTGCGCCCTCTTTTCCAACCCTCACCCGCCCCCCCCCCCCCAAGCATATAAAGTCTATGATAATTAATAAGGACACAACATTGGACAAGCTCTCTGTCTCTCTCTCACACAGACACACACAGACATACTTTAAAATGAATTATGTGCATCACGACTTTAGATTTAACTTGTCACATTAACATGATTCTTTATGTGTGTGTGTTATTTAAGGGTTGGGGGTTAGATGGTTGGGTTTGTGCGGGGCGGGGCAATAGGAACCGGAGTTTTTAGGTTGGCAACACCGCATTCAAGATGCACTGCTTTGTTCACTCTTGTCTGTCCCCCCCCCCCCCCCCCCCCCGTGGCGTTGTTTTTTTCCAGGACACGCCCATACTGCCACGCCTCTATTGCAGTAGCAAATAAGCGTAGTATATGTTTGTTTGTGTGTGTGTTGATATTGTTGTTTTTTCTTCTAGTTATAGGATATCGATAAACGTAAAGAGAATACAACAATCCTCCCCAGCCACCCCATTTTTTTTTCCTTTCATTCAAATAGGTACACATAATGCAAGCACCCCATGATAGCGATACCAAAGTTTATGTTCATTTTACTGTTGGTTTTTATTGGCTCGACACTCTCATTGACTCACGTATTCGTGGCCGATACAGTCAAATTTTTATGCATATTTATATTAAATTGTTGTGACAGGATTAACATGACAAGATTAAACCTCCCCCCCTCCCACCAACCCTCCGTTGTGGGGTACAGTAGTCAGGATCAAAGCCAGATTAAAGCCAGTTGTTTTTTTATTGGTTTCCAGTGCTGGATGGTGTTTCTGGGTCTATGTATCTCTGACAGGTAGTTGGTAGTAGTTAAGGGAAAAACTAGGATAAGCTAGGCATTATGCTAGCCACACTAGCCCTTAGTATGCTGTGGTAGGGGAAACGTGTGGACGCTGGTTTACCTGCTTCATGGGGCAAGATGTAGAAGGAATACTTTACTTTATTTTAATTTAGATTGTTTCGCTACACTATAAGTTACTGTGTTTGAAGTTGGAGAATTTCCTTATGTCTTACATCGGGGCCTTCACTCAAAACACATTTACAATCACATTCACATATACATTCATACTTACATTTACAATCACATTCACATATACATTCATACTTACATTTACAATCACATTCACATATACATTCATACTTACATTTACAATTACAATAACACTGATATTTACCTTACATTCACACGTACATTCACACTTACATTCACACTTACTTTCACATTGACATTTACATTTTATATTTGCAATAAAATTTCTAATCTCATTTACACTTACTTTTACACTAACATTACACTTTAAATTCACACTTATTTTACACTCAACTTCACACTTTCATTTACATTCACGCTTAAATTCAAACTAAAATTCATACCTACAGACATAAACAAACACACACACCGAAAGAATTGCTTGTCATTGACTTTATAAACGTTATTTTACTTTCAACAAGACTTGCAAAAAGCATTGTTTATAAACTAACACAGTATATATTTATTAGCACATCGTAACCTGGTTTAGGTGGATAGGTCAATGGTGGCCTAGCGTTGGGCGGGGGTGGGGGAAGTCTTATTAGTTAATTTTCCCTACAACTCCACCCCCTCCCCTTTATTTTAAATGTACCATGTGACTAACTGCATTATTATTATTTTTTTTTACGTGACTAAAAACTGACAAAAGGCTGACCGCTATAATGGCATCAGACTTCGGTTCATAGATTTGTTTGCGTTGGCGAGTTCTCAATAACATTGTTCTGTTTTTGAGTGTAGGACTTTGGCATTGTAAGACAATAATTGGTTCTAGCGAATGTAAAGCAATGACTGTCTGCTGAATGAAGGATTGTCTAGGTGGGCCAGAAGGGAAAAAAAACGCATTGTAGACCTTGAAAACATCAAATATGTAGGTCAGCGCATAGCAAAGAATTGTGCTAGTTTCCAACCCAAATCCTAATTCGAATAAATTGCCCCTCCCCCTCTTCCTTTTTTTACAAACCCTCTGCATGGAAAAGTCAACCATAGCATAATATAGGGCACTATATCCCAATGTATGAACAAACAAAAATGAAAAATGCTTACTATAGACATTAATAGACAATACGGCACAATAAACCAATATTGCACGAAGTATTATTTACTATAACGTAGCTCTTGGAGGCCATCGCGGACCGGATGCAACTTAGTGGTAGGGTCACATCTGGCCCCCTGGCCGTAATTTGCCTATCCCTGGTCTAGACCATACGGTAAGTACTACGCCATTTTCAAATGCTCCGATAAACACTGATAATATCATATATTGAACATAATATTGAGCAGTCACATTTTTTTTTTATAAGTCCATGAAAGAGCTGTATTGTTTATTATAAGTAAATCTTTACATTTAGCAAATGTAATATATCATTTAGTATGTATGTATGTATGTATGTATTTATATCATTTAGTAAATCGCTAAATTTTATGAAAAACCGTTTGGAAACTAGTCTTAAAGGCACAGTAAAATTGTATTTAGACATAATATTCTAACTTAAACCTCATATCATAGTAATCGAACTACACAAGCTAGGCTAGGTCTTGGCAAACTACGCACACTTGGCACGCAGAGCTATATTCAATGGCCAATGGCACGCGGGGAACCCAAAAAATAAACAATGCCAGTCGTTTCCACAAGAATGTGAGTGCCATAGCAGGGAACATTTTTGTTTGCACGCTTAATGAATTTGAAATTCTACATTGGCACACTATTATAAATGTTGCGACCCCTGACCTAAGCTATTCAGAAAGACTGTGAGAACACCATACAATCGCATAGGGACAAAAGCACATAAATTATCTTTATCTCAAAGGCATGGTAAGGGTGGCCCTAACAAGTTCGGAAAACCAAAAATGTCCGCATCATTTAACCCTTCCCGTACCGACCTACTTCAATCTATGCTGCCTTCAGTTCCGCTATATACGCGCCCGGGACTGTAAGGGTTAATATCTATTATTAGATTTTCTGCATTAAAATTAAACATTCTTACCAAAGGATAAGATCTAGAATCTATATTTGCTACTAATGATCATGAATTAGAATAAGTATTAATTAAAGTAAAAGCTTAAAGAAAGTGTGTATTAATTACAAATGTAAACACATAACTACATAACCGCCTACTGATTAGCGTAGGACGCAAGAGTCTTTCTCTTTAAATGGATCGTATGTAACATGATATAAGAATAAGATAAAGTACTTTCTATACCTAGCAAGTTGTTTTCAATATAATATATACGCTTTTATTTCCGGATTCATTTAAAATGCATTTGTCGTACTCTGGGTCAGAAAAACAAGAAGACATGCATATCAGTTTCCTAGATCCATTAAAGAAACGCCAACTCCGCTAATACGCATGCATCTCCAAAATGAGCGGAAACCACTTACAAGGGAAACCACTTCTTAAATTTGTATGATTAGTTTAGTGAGGTGTAAAAGGGGTGAAGTCCCCCTCTTTTATTTTACTCTTTGAGAGAGCGCCGATAAACCTTGTCATGACGTATTTCCTGTCCGCGTGTCACGTGAAATGCCAACCGTCATCTGGAGACAAAATTTTAATGGAGTCAGCTGATGTCTTGGGGGAGTCTAGTCTAATGAAGGTCAACTTAACGCGGCGCATCACTTGCGTGATAAGCGTTAGAATATAACAATGGGTGAATGAATATAGAGAGAAATAATGCCGCAGATAAAAGAAAATGAAAAAAAAAATATATGTAAGAATATAGACTTAAATAGACAGATAAATAGATCGACAGACATATAGATAAATTAGATAGATAAGTTAGATTAGATTAGATACATTAGATAAATTAGATTGATTAGATGGTTTGATGGATTAGATGAGATAGATTTGATAGATTTGATAGATTTGATAGATTGGATAGATTGGATAGATTGGATAGATTGAAGAGATTAGATAGATTTGATAGATTTTATAGATTAGAATAGATAGATTGTATAGATTGCATAGATTGGATAGATTGTATAGATTGTAAAGATTACTATTATTATTAGATTACATAGAATAGATAGATTAGATAGATTAGATAGATTAGATAGATTAGATAGATTAAATAGATTAGATAGATTAGATAGATTAGATAGATTAGATAGATTAGATAGATTAGATAGATTAGATAGATTAGATAGATTAGATAGATTAGATAGATTAGATAGATTAGATAGATCAGATTAGATAGATTAAATAGATTAGATAGATTAGATAGATTAGATAAATTAGATAGATTAGATAGATTATTTAGATTAGATAGATTAGATAGATTAGATAGATTAGATAGATTAGATAGATTAGATAGATTAGATAGATTAGATAGATTGGATAGATTACATAGATTACATAGATTACATAGATTACATAGATTACATAGATTACATAGATTACATAGATTACATAGATTAGATTAGATAGATTAAAAAGATTAGATAGACTTGCTAGATTAGCTAGATTAGCTAGATTAGATAGATGAGATGGATGAGATAGATGAGATAGATTAGATAGATTAGATAGATTAGATAGATTAGATAGATTAGATAGATTAGATAGATTAGATAGATTAGATAGATTAGATAGATTAGATAGATTAGATAGATTAGATAGATTAGATAGATTAGATAGATTAGATAGATTAGATAGATTAGATAGATTAGATAGATAAGATAGATTAGATAGATTAGATATATTAGATAGATTAGATAGATTAGATTAGATTAGATTAGATTAGATAGATTAGATAGATTAGATAGATTAGGTAGATTAGATAGATTAGATAGATTAGATAGATTAGATAGATTAGATAGATTAGATAGATTAGATAGATTAGATAGATTAGATAGATTAGATAGATTAGATAGATTAGATAATTAGATAGATTAGATAGATTAGATAGAATAGATAGATTAGATGGATTAGATAGACTAGATAGATTAGATAGATTAGATAGATTAGATAGATATTTCGGTATAATAGGCAGATAAATTGATTGATAGATAGTTAGACAATTAGACAGACAGTCTAATAGATAGATAGATAGATACATAGATTGATATATAAATAGATAGTAATATCGATAGATCGATAGATAATCGCTGATATATGATGATGATAGATAGATAGCTAAGGTAAATATATAAAATAGTAGACTGATAAATAAATAAATAGAAAGATAGATAGATAGGTGGATAGATTAGATAGAAAGGTAGATTGGTGGATAAAAAGGTCGATGAATAGGTGATAGGTAAATAGATAGATAAATAGATACATAGATAGTTGATAGACAGATAGATAGATACCTTGACAAACAGACAGGCATAAAAAAAACAATGTTCTCTTACGCTGTTCATATTTAGAGAAAATATTACTCCAGAATTACTCATGACTTTTTCCCTGAAACAACAAGTCCATTGGAACGTAACGTAGATAAGAACGAACTCACTTAGATTAGACTATTACAAACTTTACTGAAGATAATAGTTGGGATTTCTTTGGCTCGTGCAGTCTTTTTGTTATTGTAATTTACAAGTTGAAGTTTGGGGGTGGGGGTAGAGGAGGCAGGGGACAAGGGACAAGCACCACTTAAAATCTTGTTAAAAAGTCAATTGCATTAGTTCCGTCAATAATACCATATTTTTTTTTTAGGTTGTATCTTTTCATTGCGTAGTACTATCATGCTTTGTTTGTGTCACCTTCTCTCTCACAGACACAAACACAATATTGTATCGCTTACTCTCTTTCACACTCTCTTTCTCTATCACTCTCTTTCTCTATCACTCTCTTTCTCTATCACTCTCTTTCTCTATCACTCTCTTTCTCTATCACTCTTTTTCTCTAAAAATTTTTTTAACAACATAGTCCTTGACTGTTAATTGATAGATCAGGATTCCGCAACCTATGGCACGCGTGCCAGACTCGGCATGCAGAGCAATTTTCAATGGCACGAGGAAGATCGACAAAAAGGCAATTCAAATCTCTTCTAGAAAAAAATTTTTTTGTTTCTAATGTTCACTTTTATGCTGTTGGAACACTGAATGAATTAGAAATCCTACTTTGGCACACTATTATCAAAAAGGCTGCTGACCCCTGGCAGACATCACTCACGTATAGATCAATTAGATATAGCCCAATCAATTTTAAACGACTTACCACTTAAGTATACACCATTAATGTATAGATTACCGAGCTGTCGACCAATCACTAATAGACAAATCCTTTAAACAGAATTCGTCTATTGATAAATCCGTTAACGTACAAGCACAAAGTTAAGGATAACTATAGAAAAAAAACATATTTCTGTTTCGGGGCACAGTTATAAACCTTTCAGTTATAGACCTGTCAGTTATAGACCACTCATTTATAGACCACTCAGTTATAGACCACTCAGTTATGGACCACACAGTTATTGACCACTCAGTTTTAGACCACTCATTTATAGACCACTCAGTTTTAGACCACTCATTTATAGACCACTCAGTTATAGACCTGTCAGTTATAGACCACTCATTTATAGACCACTCAGTTATAGACCACTCAGTTATGGACCACACAGTTATTGACCACTCAGTTTTAGACCACTCATTTATAGACCACTCAGTTATAGACCACTCAGTTTTAGACCACTCATTTATAAACCACTCAGTTATAGACCACCCAGTTATAGTCCATTCAGTTATAGACCACTAAGTTATAGACCATTCAGTTATAGACCTTTCAGTTATAGACCTTTCAGTTATAGGCCACTTAGTTATAGACCTTTCAGTTATAGACCTTTCAGTTATAGACCTTTCAGTTATAGACCTTTCAGTTATAGACCTTTCAGTTATAGACCTTTCAGTTATAGGTCACTCTGCTATAGACCACTCAGTTGTAGACCACTCAGTTATAGACCACTCAGTTATAGACCACTCAGTTATAGACCTTTCAGTTATAGACCACTTAGTTATAGACCACTCAGTTTTAGACCACTCAGTTATGGACCACACAGTTATAGACCTTTCAGTTATAGCCACTCAGTTATTGACCACTCAGTTATAGACCTTTCAGTTATAGACCTTTCAGTTATAGACCACTCAGTTATAGACCACTCAGTTATGGACCACACAGTTATTGACCACTCAGTTTTAGACCACTCATTTATAGACCACTCAGTTTTAGACCACTCATTTATAGACCACTCAGTTTTAGACCACTCATTTATAGACCACTCAGTTATAGACCTGTCAGTTATAGACCACTCATTTATAGACCACTCAGTTATAGACCACTCAGTTATGGACCACACAGTTATTGACTACTCAGTTTTAGACCACTCATTTATAGACCACTCAGTTATAGACCACTCAGTTTTAGACCACTCATTTATAGACCACTCAGTTATAGACCACCCAGTTATAGTCCATTCAGTTATAGACCACTCAGTTATAGACCTTTCAGTTATAGACCTTTCAGTTATAGACCTTTCAGTTATAGGCCACTTAGTTATAGACCTTTCAGTTATAGACCTTTCAGTTATAGACCTTTCAGTTATAGACCTTTCAGTTATAGACCTTTCAGTTATAGACCTTTCAGTTATAGGTCACTCAGCTATAGACCACTCAGTTGTAGACCACTCAGTTATAGACCACTCAGTTAAAGACCACTCAGTTATAGACCTTTCAGTTATAGACCACTCAGTTATAGACCACTCAGTTATAGACCACTCAGTTTTAGACCACTCAATTATAGACCACTCAGTTATAGACCACTTAGATATAGACCTTTCAGTTATAGACCACTCAGTTATAGACCACTCATTTATAGACCACTCAGTTATAGACCTTTCAGTTATAGACCACTCAGTTATAGACCACTCAGTTATAGACCTTTCAGTTATAGACCACTCAGTTATAGACCACTTAGTTATAGATCTTTCAGTTATAGACCACTTAGTTATAGACCACTCATTTATAGACCACTCAGTTATAGACCTTTCAGTCATAGACCACTCAGTTATAGACCACTCAGTTATAGACCACTCAGTTATAGACCTTTCAGTTATAGACCACTCAGTTATAGACCACTCAGTTATAGACCTTTCAATTATAGACCACTCAGTTATAGACCTTTCAGTTATTGACCACTCAGCGAGAACTCCACTCATAGATCAGCGAGATAATTATGTCACTAAGATATTGTTCCTAGAATTTACAGCCTGTTGCCACCGTTAAAACCAAACAAAGTATCCATGTTCTCTAACTGAGTCACGTAACCTAAGGTAAACAACCAGAACACCCCCTCACCCCCGCCCAATACCTAGATACATATCATGTACTCTACGCTCTGTTATAAAACGTTCTTTCAACATTCTTTAATATAAGCAACAACAATGAACGAACGCAGATTAAAACAGAGAGGGCAAAGAGGAAAGACAATATAAAAAATAGGATTTTATATAGTTTTTCTTTTTTTTTGTAAGTTCGTCTTTTTTTTCCAAGTCTCTGTCTTATAAGTGGAATGTGTGGCCACAACGCGAGCAAATTTCGCCACGTATCGAGCCAAATAACATGCTAAACTCACTTTGATGTTGGTTAAAAGCTCAGATACTAAGGCTGATTGTGGGCTCAGAAACCAGTTGTCCGAAATCCATTGTTTACCTAAAAGCCATTTGTCTGGATTCCATTGTAGGTCTAGAAGCCAGTTGTCTGAAATCCATTGTAGGCCTAGAAGCCAGTTGTCCAGAATCCGTTGTGGGCCCAGAAACCAGTTGTCAGGAATCCATTGTGGGCCAATAAACCTGTTGTCTAGATTCCATTGTGGGCCCATAAACCAGTTGTCAGGAATCAATTGTGGCTCTAGAAACCAGTTAACCGAAATCCAGTCTCAACGGTTGTTTTTTCCTAATTTTTAAAAAAAATGGGGCCTTAATTTAAAACTAAAAACAAAAAGAAACCTTAAAACAAAAACAAAAAACAAGATGATGTAGGCCTACAATTAAGACACGAAAAACGAAAATAAACAAAACAACGCCATATATTTTATAATCTCGCAAACAGCGTTTCAATGACTTTATTTGGTAGCCTCTAACCTCTAAATGTAAATACTCGAAAGACGCCTAATTGAAGGAAAAAAAAATACGAGAACATAGATTCCAACTGGAGTTGGCAAACTATGGTTCGCGGGGCGATTGTGGCTCGCGCATCAGTTTTGAATGGCTCATCGCGCTTCCTTTAAACCAAAAATTAACCCTTAGCGCCAATTTTCGACTTGCGTTTATTTTAATTGAGATAATTTATAAAGTTCATTTTTAGTTCATTATAGGGTTAAAGTATCATCTATATATATTAAATGAGACTGTTTGTCCCCATACGGATCCCCATTGATCAATTTAAAATCACGTGAGTTTTTGTCACTGACCTATTAAGGCCTAGGCCTATATAGTATCTAATAATATGTTTACATTGTGTGCTCGTTAGCTCAGTGGTTAACGTAGCAAACTACGCTGCGGGCGACCCGGGTTCGATTCTCCAGATAGACTATAACTTTTTTTCTACAATTTTTTTTTCCAAGTTTTAAAAACAAAAGACATTGTAAATGTACGGCCAATTTAGATTTTTGTTAAATAAAAATACTTGCCTTTTTTTTTAACCGATTACAAAATTTATTTGAAATTACTTTCCTAAAAGTCTTCAGTAAAAAATAGTAATTTAAATATTAGATTTAAGCCTATAGCTTTCTTTTAATTGTAGTTAATACAATTTTTATCTGCATCTTAAACAGTCATGTTTTTCTTTCACCCCGGCAACGCCGGGCAATGTAGCTTGTAAGGTCATAAAGTATGATGTTAATCTCTAAATTTTAGAAAAAAAAATGCCCATTGATTTGGGTAACCCTTCCCACAATCTCACACCCAGCTTTCACCATTGCTAGTTCCCAAGCTTCTGTTACTTCTTAAATCTGGCTCAAAGAATTAAAACTCTGACCCCTCTTGGCATTTCGTACTCATTTCAGCCTTGGGTCAGTTTCTGGTGTAAGTGAAGAATTGAATTATGGCTCTATTTTTAAAAGCATCCAACAATAATTTTTACCAATATTTGCTAGGAAATCCATAAGCTCCAGTATATGAATTAGCTAAATATATATTATAATATATGTAATTTTTAATGTTTTTGCGCAGTCAAAATAAACTTAGTAAAGAGGATGTATCCCATCTATCCTCCACCCTCTCTCTCTCTCTCTTTCTTTTTAATCTCTTTTGCTCTCTTTCTCTCTCAGAATTTTACAGCTTTTCTCAATAAAAAATAACAATCTTAAAATGAGACAAGTGGAGAAAGAAGGTGTGACGGGGCGGGGCGGGGCGGGGCGAGAAACACTAAAGGTAAATAAACTGTCGTTTTTTTCGGATGTAAACAATGGCCATCCCTTCCCACCTCCCTCACATTTCCTCTCTAATTCAAGAGGTGGCGCCTAGGTCACATCGTGAAGTCATAAATTTATTATCACAAAACTGACATGTTTTTGTCGGGGGTACGACCCCTTATCAAGCCCAACCCCCGCCGCCCTCCCCCTCACTACCCCAGACGCCCTACTGGCCCCCGCCCACCCACCCCACACCCCAATTTCGATACCTGACACTCCTCTGCAGTTACAGTAGTAAACAACTGATTTACTAGTCCCCCCCCCCCCCATTTCCTCAAATTGAAATTGTCTAAGCCTCCTATTCCCCCATACTCAATATTGAGAACCGCTGTAGTGTTGTAATGCTCTTGTAGGCGGGGTGGCCCGATCGTAAAGTTGACACAATTCGCACAAGGTGAGGGTCAATGCGTTGACCCAGAAAATTCTGTTGTTGACATTTTTTTTCTCTTCTAATTGTATCTGAATGTTAACCAAAAAAACTGTATACCCACATTGAAACAACAACAACAGGTGGTTTAGATGTATTTTGTTGAAACTAATGACTTGTCCGATGTCTAGAACGAACATATCATTACTTTAAATAGTCAGCACATAAAACAACGATATACGTAGATGAGTCTATAATTTGCAGAACGATAAGACGCCAAAAAGGTACTGAAATCTTACAACAAGAAAACCATAAAAACGAAGTTTTTATTATGCTCCCTTTATTTGCAAACTAAGTTTACCATCATGTAATTAAATAATTGATTGACTACTGCAAATGAAACGTACAGAAAAAATATCTGTGTCGCAAATCTCAAAAATATCTCCTTACTCAGTATGAATTGTTCTAAAAATAATCTTAGCGCATAATTTTTTTTTCTTGCTTTGCGCCGAAAAACTATAAAAAGTTGCACAGGCGTTTTTAAAAGGAATCCAACATTTTTCTTATACTTTCCTTTTAAGAAATGAATATTGTCATAACTGTAATATTATTAAGTTGTTTTAACTGAAAATTTGATAGGATGTGTTGTTAGTCGGGGCAAGTCTACTGTCCAAATTTCAGCTTGATCGGACCACGGGAAGTGGTCGAAAAATCGAAGGCAATTTTTGCACCATTGCAGACAGACAGACAGACAGACAGAAAATGCAACTTTAAATAAAGGGAGTAACAAGAAAACCGTAAAAACGAAGTTTTTATTATACTCCCTTTATTTGCAAACTAAGTTTACCATCATGCAATTAATAATTGATTGACTACTGCAAATGAAACGTACAGAAAAAATATCTGTGTCGCAAATCTCAAAAATATCTCCTTACTCCGTATGAATTGTTCTAAAAATAATCGTAGCGCATAATTTTTTTTTCTAGCTTTGCGCCGAAAAACTATAAAAAGTTGCACAGGCATTTTTAACGCGAAATTAAAATATTTCTTATACTTTCCTTTTAAGAAATGAATATTGTCATAAGTGTAGTATTATTAAGTCGTTTTAACTGAAAATTTGATAGAATGTATTGTTAGGCGCCACAAATCTTCTGTCTAAATTTCAGCTCGATCGAACTATGGGAAGTGGTAAAAAAATCGAAGCAAAGTTTTGCACGACGATTGCAGACAGACAGACAGACAGAAAATGCAACATAAAATAAAGGGAGTAAAAAGACAGAAATGAATTACAAAAATGGGAATTTAACTGGAGTAACTGGAAAAAGAGACAAATAATTTTAAACTACTTCATTCATGTTAAAGACCTAGAACAAACAAAATACACAAAGTAATAATACAAGAGAAGTTATCATGCAATTCACATATTTAAAAATCGAATGAAACATTAGGATTCATAAAAAAGAAACTTTTACAAATGTAATAAGAACATAAAACTAAAATGCTATCTCACATTAGTTAGGCCTACACTATAATATGCATTTTCTTATTTATGGGATCCATCAACTAAAGAAAACTTTACAAAATTAAAACGAATTAAAAAAAATAAGTGCAAAATCCATTACTAGCGAATATTCACAACTGTGAAAAGTAACACGAATAGGTTAAATCACTAAACATAGAAACACTAGAGGACAGAAGGGCAAATAGTAAAAAGAGTACTCATACATAAGGCATTTAATTATAATTTAGAAATACAACACAGTAACAAAATGTTATAAACAGATCCTCTGATAAACATAAGGACAAATGCATTTTCTTATCCCATATGCAAGAACAAGTGCATAAAAGTACTCTTTCTTCTCGAGTGGCAACCGTGCATGAAATGGGTTGCATGAAAAAAAACCCAGAAAAACCAATAACTTGACACCATTTAAATACTAATCAAATGCCAGTCTAAACTGAAACAGCAGATAAGCGTAGGACGCAACACTCTTCTTTGTAGACGAAGTGTCTGTAACATATAATTATATATATATATATATATATATAATCTTATATATATAGAATATTATTGCATAGTACCATATTGCATTTTGGAATGGTTTTCCTGTGTCTAGAGGGTTTCCCATTAGTTTACTCAGCTCTCATTGGCACAAGACAACTGATAATAGACTTGGGAGAAAAGATTTCCTAGCATAATGCTGACCTCGCAATCCCAAAATAGAATAAAGACAGCTACAGCATGACAACGAGTTCGCACCATATACATCATAAAATATCGTTTTTTGTTTTGAAAAAAAATGTTGGCATTGTCGTGAAACATTTCTAAACTTAGTGCCTTTACATTTATATGTCGGGAATGGAGACGGAGGACAAACGCACTGGCAATGAACACATTTTTAACCGCACGCTCTGACATATTTAGACGGAAGTAACAAAATATATTCATCGCCAAGAACTCCCTCTGTCCCTCAACTCTATTTCCTCCCTACATAACACCATTTCCACCTTCTCTCTTCCCTACTCTCTTCGTTTCTCTCCACAACTTCATGAAACGGACATATTTAATATATTGTATGTTCTTATAACTAGTTCAGGATTTCTTTTTTTTTTCAAAATATCTAGCACAAAAAGAAAATGTCATCTTCTGAATTTTTTTTAAGATGTGTTTCTGGAAGAAATTCCAGAAAGGATTGGGACAGCAATGGCGACACTAGTTCGCCTAAACAAAATCTGTACCAGCAAAAGCATTAAACTTTCATCAAAGCTCAGACCTTAAAGAGCCCTTGTCAAAACAATTGTTCTGTATGGATGTGAGACATGAACGCTGCTATCAGCAATTGAAAACAAGTTGCAGGCATTCGAAAAATAAATATATGAGAAAAATACTTCGAATCTCCAAGACTAATGAGTAGATCTATGACTGGGACAGAATATCCTCAATTGCGGGCCCTCAAGAAAACACTATGTCAACAATCAAACGGCGCAAACTGACATTGTTCGGTCACGTGTTGCGGCATAATAACATGCCAAAAGACATCCTCCAAGGCACTGTACAAGGTGGACGTCGGAAACGCCGTCAGCAGTACACGTTTTCTGCTGCTCCCGACATTTTTATAGTAGCTGGCGGAGTGAGAATATCATGTCCACTGTTGACATAGGTAGATATTGAGAGACATAGAGATAAATATATGAAGATATAGAAATATAATATATATATATATATGTATATATATATATATATATATATATATATATTTGTAAGATGCGCTCCTTTTATAAACAAAACTAATGTTTCCTACGCTTGTCCATGGTTTGAGTCTAGTCCTGCATTTTGATTAGTGAGCTATTAGTTTCTCTGGTTTGTTCAGGCAACCCATTCCACGACTCAAATGCCACTTGGGAATCACCCTGTACACGGGGATAAGCATCATCCATTATTTCCATCATTTTGATAAGAACAAACACACAATTAAGAATGTAAACATGAGTATTAAATGACAGCATTCCTAAAGGAAGTTCCCCTTATGGGTGACGCTAGATCTGGTCCAGCGTGTTTTCCTCCATCTCCCCCCCCACTAGTGAATGTCAGAAGACAGAGTAAAGGTGTAAAGAAGTAATAAAGTATGTGAAATGAAGGCAGGCGTTCCATGACATGTGACATGTTAATCAGTCTCATATTTTTAGATCGTGGACTTGGATTTCTCCTTTTTGCTTTCTTCTTTCCAAATCGAGGCTTGTAAACCGGATTTGTTTCAGTGATTTTATGCAGACACATTTATTTTAAAAAAAAAAGAATGTTAAAAACAACGGGTTGGGGGGGGGGTGTCGTACATCTAAATATAGACTATGATGTCATGTTTTGTCATAAACGAACTCTGTGTGTGCTTATGTTCAGACCATGACTTTCTAAAAATAGCAACTGTCGGACAACCCTGAGTCAACGCCTTCGGGAAAGGACATTTGTCACGTAACACAAAAGGGGGGGGCGGGGTAAGGTGACGCGAAATGAATTTAATAATTTATATTTTTATATAATGTTCACGCTAAATTGCCCGGAGTTATTAGGGTAAAAATATACATATGCCTATACTTATAGTTGCAGATAAGAATTTTATAAAATACAATGAAAAGAACGCTAGAGTAATTGTCAAAATATATAATCTTTAATTATTTACTGAAAACATTTAGGCAAGTAGTTTAAAATAAATATTGTAATCGGGTTAAAATTGGCATGTCTTTTTTTATTTAAAAATAAGTAAGCACTATCCCTGGTTGAGAGTCGAACACCCGACGCCCGCGTGTCTAACATTTAACTACTGTTTTTACTTACTGAAAACCTTTTAAGAAAGCTTTTAAGTCCTGAAATTCTTTATATAATCTTTTTAAAAAAGTAATTTTAATGGAAATGTATAGATCTATATATTTAAAAAAAATAGCCTATATTGCAATTATTGAAAAACAATGTTCAGTGGGAAATAGTAACCCGTTCACTCGTATAGCAGTTCAAAACGCTAACCACTCAGCTAGGGAGGACGCAGTGAGAAAGCGAGATCGCAAAAGTAAAATACTATGAGGCAATAAGGTCACGTGTCTTTAAATTAACTAATATGATTGGCTGTACACACACACACAGTCCACTTCATATATATGTATATTATATATAAAAGACTTTCAAGGTCTGTGTATGAACTATGTTTTCCCTACATAGCTCTATTCTTGTTAAACTACCGTCTGTCTAGTGTAGTGTTTGTCTCATTTACATATATTAATTTAGCATACATGTTTCATATTTAAGTGCTATTCTACTCTGTAGTTTTAAAACGCTAATAAATAATATATGCAAATTTTAAGTGTAACTTAGTGCTTTGTATAGTAAAACAATTTCCTTTTTCATAGATGACTTCCGGGCCAGTTATTTACGTTTTCAAAACATGTTCATTTTAAATTATAACATACTTTTTATTACTTTAGAACGCGTTATATTTATCTTTTGTAGTATTTTGTAATATTTAATTTATATTTCAATTGTAATTAATTGTCTAACTTTTAACTTCAAGTCAGCGGATGTATGGGGATTAGATTATGTTTAATCTTTCAAAACATTAATATCAGGAGTTTATCACAAACGCAATTTTTTCCTTGTACACTTGACAATCGACCGATGACAATTAAATGACTCTTACATGGTCAAAATATACAAATATTTCGAGTCTACAAAGTATCCTTGAGTGTTTTAAGGATACATGAAAGTGGATGGGCGTTGTGCTGGCCACACAATACCCTTGTAGGTCTTGTCCACGGTTAACTGGCCCTATATATCCAATAGGTATGACAGGAAAAATGTTCATTTTTTTATTTTAAAAACATGTAGACTAAAAATGTTTGTGTAGATTTACCTTCAAATACGGATGAACTAGAAGCGACCATGAAATGGAAAAGCTCGCTGGAGAGACTTATATTTTAGAGTTATAAGATAAAATTAGAAAATCTGGGGGGGAGGGGGAGGGAAGACCTTGAATCAGATAATTACACAGGACATGTATCTTTCGACAGAGGAAAGGGAAATCTTCTGAACGCCATTATGGAGGAAGCCGAAATCAAATGTTCTTTATCTTCGGTCAGCTCGATCTAGCGCGTGATTTCCGTCAAGGACTTACGACCGGATGTTAACATTTTATCGTACGTTTCTCGGCTGAGGTCCGGGCATGGGATACCGACGTCATGAATACTGACGTCATAGATACCGACGTCAAAGATACCGACGTCATAGATACCGACGTCATAAATACTGACGTCATAGATACCGACGTCATAGATATTGACGTCATAGATACCGACGTAATAAATACTGACGTCATAGATACCGACGTCATAGATACCGACATCATAAATACTGACGTCATAGATACCGACGTCATAGATAGGCCTACCGACATAATAGATACCGACGTCATAGATACCGACGTCATAGATACCCACGTCATTGATACCGACGTCATAGATGCCGACGCCATTGTTACCGACGGCATTGATACCGACGCCATTGATACCGACGGCATTGATACCGACGCCATTGATACCGACGTCATAGATTCCGACGTCATAGATACCGACGTTATTGATACCAACGTCATTGATACCGACGTCATAGATGAGATTATAAATACATCACACATCATTGACAAATTTAAAAAAGGGGAGTTAACTTTTTTTTTTGTACGTTACAAAGTGATATATTTTAAGACCATGCTTGTCCACAGGGCCATAGAAAAGCTTTCATGCCCAGAACAACGTGAAGAAGAACATGCGAGGAAGAAATGAAGCAGTGTGGCATGACGTGGGGGTGAACTAAGAAAATCCGCCTGGAACCGATTGCGTTGGAGGATTGTTGCTGTTGCCCTTTGGTCCACAAGGAATTTAAGGAAATAAGTTGTCCGTAGGTCTAGGCAACCCGTATTTGCCCAGTCTCTTTGGTTACACAATAGCCGGATATTAATGTAACCATCGGAGATGGGTAACCCTTGAGCATCTTACAAGCTATAAAACATCTTAGACAACTCTGGAACATCCTGGAAGCCCAGGAAAAAAAACTACAAAAAACCAGGAACATCCTAGATAACTTGGAATATCCTTCAAAAACCTGGAACTAATTCCATTTAGTTTCGTCGTTTGTCTGTTGTTTTTGGATTCGCACCTTTGGATAAAATCTTATAGTAATGGAATTACGGTATCGGGTAATTGAAGCGGTGCTTGGCGCAGAAAGCTGATGTTTGTTTTTAGAAAGGGCACAACAAATAGGTCCGTTAGCCCAGGGGAACGGCAGCCTTTTGCTAATAGTGTGCCAGGCAACGATTTTTAAATCCATGTTTGGAGTGCCAACAGCCTGAAAGTCACTCTGCTCGACTGTATTTTTAATTTATTTTTATAAGACAATTTGCCAAAAGCAAAGGAACTTTATGGAGTAAATCGTTAATCGTTTTATTTTTAATGAAAAAATATATTTTGCTTGTATAGCATATACAAGATTTCATTACTGAACATTTTCATTAATGATTGATTTCTATAATCGTTCATTTAATTTTCAAGAAAGGATCCTAGCAGCTGCTATAAAGTCATTATATTTTGATCTCAAAATGATATACACATGGACGCCAAAATTGAATTATAACAAAAGAATTTTTTTAGAAGTAATCATGCAACGTGAGTAGTTCAGGTAAGGTTTAGAAATGTACATATAATTTCTTCAGTGATATTATATTTATACAATTTTAAACTAACTTTTATAATTTCATTATTTTAAAGCTATAATAAAAAACAACATTTTTGTATAAAGGTAAAATATAAAACATTTAGAAATAGTGACGCTAATACGACGGGTTAATTACCTCCCTTTTCATTCAATTAAAGTTTCCAAATCTAATTCTATAGTGAAGCAAAACAATATATTGTAATATAACTAGGTACTTTTTTTTATTAATTCCTTTTTCTTTTTTTTTTTACTATTTCTTTATACAAAATTAGGTTTATGGTATTTATTTCAACTAGTAATTAGAGGTATATGATTAATAAACGTTAAACAGTTCTAAATACACATTTCAAGCATTTATTGTTCAATGACGTTTTCTTTAAACATTAATAATTACAACAGATAAATTATACAATGCAAGTAGCCTAAATAAGTC
This sequence comes from Anisus vortex, assembly GCA_949126835.1. Lineage (NCBI taxonomy): Eukaryota > Metazoa > Mollusca > Gastropoda > Planorbidae > Anisus > Anisus vortex. The sequence goes on from OX421498.1 coordinate 5,850,761, forward strand.
TCTTATATATATATATATATATAAATATTAAAACTAATAACATTCATTTTAAATTTATTATAGACTATAATAGACAGTGGACGAGCGGCAGCACGTTCGAATCCTGGTGAAGGTTGGGATTCGTTCCCGGGACTCGAGGGTGTCCCTGAGTCTACCCAGCTTTGATGGGTACCTGACTTCAGTTGGGGTAAAGTAAAGGCGGCTGGGCGCTGTGCTGGCTACGCATCCCCTTGAATGCCGTGGCCACAGAAACTGGTAAACGCTGCTCAACAGGCCCTATAATCAATTTGTTCCTACTGCTACTTTACTTCTATTTATGCTTTATTAATTAAAGAAGATGAGCATAAAAATTATTTTAAATGTAATTAGTCTGTATTAATTAATGAGCGCCTTGTATTTGAATGCTCTTCGCTAACTGTTCAATGTCAGGTGCATATTTAGTCACGTCTGAGTGGTTAAGTGTAAGTGACCTCTTTGTATGCTTAAAACATCTTTCAATGCGATAAAATATGTTAGCACTTATAAGTTTACTCAAAAGCTGAAATTAGAGTGAATGCCTAGCAGATAAGATAAGGAGATGACTTTGCTAAGCAGATTCCTTCAAGATTTGCCCGTAAATTGGTACATTTTAATGCCTTTTTTTTTGGGGGGGGGGGGGGTGTTTAAAGTTCAATTTTCTATTTTGTTGCATTTTAAAATCGCCAATAAATCGCCAATAAATCGCCAATAAATCTCTACAAAAAAAAAAAGAAAGAAGATCCAGATCTATGACGTAGCAAGATCAATCCAGTCCATCTAAACCTTATCTTATATATTACAGACGCTCCTTCTAAGAAGAAGATTATTGCGTCCTACCCTAATCTGTGGTACGAGTCTGGTCTTGCATCTTTATTAATATTTTAAATGATGTAAAGTTACTGGTGTTCCTGGTTTGTTCAGGCAACCCATTCCAAGCCCGAATGTCACATATTAAATTTGGCTCATTGTCAGTGTTACGCTGTATATTCTTAAGAAAGTACGCCATTACTCTAATTGAAAATATTTTTTTTTTTATTATTTTTAGTCTATCGTATCTTATAGGTTAAAGTTATACCCTTAGGGCTTAGACTAACACGTCATAGCATACTACTGAAATAGAAAAATAACTTAGGTAGACGAAGTGTCTGGTGGACGAGCTCGTCCGAGACTCAATGTAAAACCGCATGCTCCCCACGAGGCTCGGCGGGAAGGAAGCAATAAGCGCAGCGTTCCATACTCAACCCAGCCCTGGTGCCTGGATGGCAATACCTATTGTATGGGATTTGCGCTACAGGGCGACATTGCTGGTATACGGTCGAGCCACCACGATAATGATTCGAGGGGAGGGAGGATTTCGCAGTGGGGGAAATATAGTGCGTGTGGCTGCGGAAACCATAGTTAAATGATTTCCCTACAACTTCCATCAAAACCGATGTTTTAGGTGATAGTCATATTTTCATATTTGCCAATTTTCTTTTAACATCCCTAAACTAGGGACTAACTTAAAAGCAGTATACTAGAGATCTAATGACTTGGACATTTCGCCACCAGGCCACATTGCAGTCTCACCCTTGTTAAATAGACGGCAGCAACGCCAGGTGTAAGATAATCACTCCTCCGTTACCGGGTGAGAGCGATTGGAAGCGCGTAGTACCCAACATATGACTTAAGGAACTGGCCACTTGATATTTCATCTGGACACGACAGCCCACTCCCCCCTCCACCAGTTCCTGTTGACCAGCATCGAAGCAGTGAATACGTTAAATCCGGTTGGATTGTTTTTTGGGGTTGAAACGACGGTATGACATATTAACATAAACCTAGTAACGGATTATTAAATCTATAACATTACTTATAGATCTAGACCTATATCATTTTTTACAATTAAAATTGGTCATTGAAAAATGCGGTTTTTTATATATATATATTTTTCAAAAACGTGATAATAATATTTTAACTACAAGCTACATGTCCAATTCTGTAACTTTGTAAATACACTTCTCGTGTTAACGGAACTTAAATTCGCCAACTATAGCTGTTTTATGGACACGGGTTTTATTGTGTTCCTTTCGCAATGTCTGATTAAACGGATTTAGTCCTTCCTTTAAACCCTATTTTGAGATTTTATTTATTGAGTGCATATAATGGGGTTGAGAACGTAACTATTTGAGCCGAATCCTCAAACTTTACTGCTATGGTGCAAGTAAATTACAAGTTAAATGCAAGTAATAATACAAGGAAAATGATTCATGTAAATCAATTGTAATATTAAGTGAGAATTATAAAACTTAGAATAAAACCCATATTTGTATATTAAAATAAAATAAAAACCTAGGGTCTTGCTTTATAAATCGGAATTAGAGAGTCACATGATCTAACACGCTTGTTCAATTTAGTCTCACTCACGATCTTGTAATGGTCGGAGGTCTCATGTACGATAGACTCAGAATCGTTTTTATATATAAATACTAGAACGTTGTAATAAGTATACATATTATTTCATTGGATGTAAAATGTGAACTGTGAGTAATAATTATTAAATATCATATGCTGCAAACAATGAGTTCTTTCATTTGCTTATAAATTGAATCGTCTGGTCAATGTCTGATACTGATAGTTGGAGACTACTATTTCATAAACCATAATATAACACTCCGAGAAGATTGAATCAAGAGATTGATGAACTATTAACAATAATAGCATCAACATTTACTAACATTGTATTGAAGTGGAGTGGGTTGTTTTTTTCTTACTAGCTAAATTACCCGACGTTACCCGTGTAGTAATAATTACATTGAAGGGTGAAGGTTATAGACGACTCGAACACAGGTCACCAGCGTGAGAGGCAGGGATGTAACAACGGGAAAAAGACAAATCACAAAGCTACAATACAAGACAGAAAAGTCACGTGTCTTTATATTATCCAATGGTCATTGAAATTGAATCACACAGTGAACTTTATATGTAGAGATTATAATAAATTTATATTCTCATTGAAACATAAAAACTTTATATTATTATTATATATATATATATTGAAGCCATATAGAAACACACACACTTTTAATGCTTAAGTAAATCTACCTACCAGCTAGATCACAGCCTCTTGGAATATTAAAAACAAAATCAACAAAAAACTCAAAGACTTCTTGATCAACTTTTTGAAAGCTGTTTTTGTTTCAACACGGGGTGTCCAAAAAATAGTCAAAGGGTGTTTGTGTGTGGTGGGCGTACAGCCCCAAAAGATGAAGAAGAAGAACCACCCTCCACAAACAAGTGTCCAAAACTCAACAAAGATCAACCGGCAGAATGGCCAGTCTAGATTCGGACACTCCACCTATTACACGAGTTGATTTTCTGAAGCGAAGCTGAAATCTGAAAGGTGTTTTAATTTTTTTTTATATATATACAACAAAAAAGTCTAAACGTCTTGTGTCTGGGTGAACATCCTGTCATGGCAAAAGTCTCTTGTCGTTAATCAGGAGTAACGTTCCCCCTACTCCCTATCCTTCCTTTCTTTTCTTTTAACATGAAGCTCTTGAGTCCTATCACTCTACTTACCTCCCTTTTTCTTCCTCCTCATAACTTTTTCTCTCTTTTTTAAAACAATTTCAATTTTTTTTTAACGTTAAAAAGACAGACTCAGAAGCCGCAAACATAAGTAAAAGAAAGAAAGAGCGACCTATATAATATAATGTTGTTTTAAATTAAGGTCAAAGAAAAAAAAAGAAAAGAAGGACATTTTTTTTTCCAAGTCCCTTAATTTAACGCTTTAAAAAAAAATATAGATTTTTTTTGTGGAGGCCTTAAAAAATAATTTTGACGTAAACCTACTATTTTCTTTACCTTCTTCCGTAAGAGAGAGAGAGAGAGAAAGAGAGAGGGAGGGAGAGAGAGAATTAAGGTAAAGGTAAATACCGCCAAGACTTGTAGTTATTACAACATATGCCATAATTATAGATTCCCGGTTCTTGGATTGATTTGTATATATCTCGTGTTGTTTTCTTTTTACTTGGAGATTATTTCAATTTGTTGACATGATCTTAGGAGTCAATAAAGGATAATGGTATAATAGAATTGATTTTTTTAATAGCAGATTGTTCAAACTGAAGAAAGTAGGCTAAATGTCCATGAAGTCATCACTTGCATACATTTAGGACAACATTCCAATGCACCAAAAGGCCCAACGTCTTTCATAAGAGTAAAAATTGTGTTAACTTATACATTACAGAAGCTCCTTGTATAAATATGATTATTGCGTCCTACGCTTCTCCATAGTCTGAGTCTAGTCTTGCGTTCTTATTAGTGTTTTAAATTATGTTGAGTTACTGATTTTCCTTGTTTGTTCAAGCAACCCATCCCATGTCTTGATGCCGCTCGGAACGTACTTATATGCATTTTTTCTCGTTCAGGGAATAAGGAAAGTGTTTTTGTCCTTATGTTTATCTGAGTTTTGCAACAGGTTGTTATTGGGTTGTATTTCTAAATTAGAATTTAATGCCTTATGTATTATTGCTACTTTACTCTTTGTCCTTCTGTCCTCTAGTGTTTCTAGGTTTAGTGATTTGACTTTTGGTGTTACTCTTGCCAGTTGTGAACATTCGCTAGTAATGAACCTTGGAGCGCTTTTCTGAATATATTCTAATATGTTTTCTTTAGTTGCTGAGCCCCATACAGATAATGCATATTCTATTATAGGTCTAACTAATGTGAGATAACAATTTAGTTTTTATATTCTTATTGCATTTGTAAAAATTCCATTTTTATGTTAGATATTCTTATGTTCGATATTTGATTACTTCATCAATATGTGGATTCCATGATAATTTACCATGTATTATTATTCCTAAGTACTCGTACACATTTAAGGAATATAACAAACCAAATTTTTTGCTGAAGAAGTCAGGCATCCATTGGCTTCTTAGTTAAACTTCTGTTACTTCTAGCTCATTAAATGTGTGGGCTTATCTTATCTTATACATTACAGACGCTCCTTCTATAAAGAAGATTATTGCGTCCTACGCTCATCCGTGGTCCGAGTCTAGTCTTGCATTTTTATTAATGTTTTAAATGATGTTAGGTTATTGGTTTTCCTGGTTTGTTCAGGCAACCCATTCCATGCCCGAATGCCACTCGGGAAGAAAGAGTACTTATATGCATTTGTTCTCGCATAAGGGACAAGGAAGGTGTTTTTGTCTTTATGTTTATCTGAGCTTTGCAACAGATTGTTATTGGGTTGTATTTCTAAATTAGAGTTTAATGCCTTATGTATTATTACTACTTTACTCTTTGCCCTTCTGTCCTCTAGTGCTTAAAGCGCCAATAATCACTAAAGAGATAAGTTAATTTATACATTGATAGATGCATACACGAATAGATCAATAAAAAAAATACTATAGCAGATAGACCAAAGACTATAATAAGATGGACCGCTTGGTCTAGTTGTAGAGCTTATATGTTCTTTTTCCGTGCGCATCCAATAACGCTGTCTTAAATGACTTTTACGCTTCTACGTTTGCCAAAATGTTTTCGCTGTTTTAATTTTAATTTTTCATTGAGAAGATCATAGCGATTAAATAAAACGGAAGTGTACAGTGCAAAAGGGAATCGGGAATTCCGAAAAGAAGTCATTCGAGTCATCAAATAGCAGAAATATTAAAGCCAGCGGTCCATCTTATTATAGTCTTTGTTTAAACAACAATTTAAGTTATAAATACACAAAGATAATCTATACTTGTTCGTTTTCATACTTTCGACAATCTCTCAGGGAATAATGTTCGTTAGAAATGAATTTCCATCAATGATAAAACTCTTACTTAAACATCAATGGCTAAAACCAAAGACGATAATAAAATACAAGTTATTTATTCAATCTAAAAATGGTGTCAAGATCTCATATTTGTAAACCTTCAACGCATTAAAAATTTTAACACCCCTTTCTCCCTGTCTATTCTCATAGAAGATGGGAAGGCGATCAAATTGCAGAGATTACACCCCGAGGGTTTCCGTGTAACAGTGAGGGTTTTAGATAAGTGGTTTCACTCAATGGATTGCCCCTTCCCCCCCCCCCCTTTTTCACTGCTCGTCATTCTATGCGTCATTCTCTGCGTCATAAACATAATATTGATTTGTTTTTTTGATGACATCATATCTCTGTGTGTATGAGAGATAGAGAGGGGGTGGGGGGATGAGGGTGTTTTGTCTAGTTAAATGTGACTTTACAAATACAGATTGATTACACAACGGCTATTGAGAGGTGATCCGTTTTTATCTTTCATATAATATCCGTTGTCGTGTGTTAACAATATTGGGCTTTGTTTGGGGTGGGTGTGTCTGTGAGAGAGAGAAAGAGAGAGAGAGAATGATAGAAAGTGGGAGAAAGAGAGAGAGAAAGATATAAAAAGAGATAGATAGAAAGATAGAGAGAGTGAAAGAAATAGAGAAAGAGAGATAGGGAGAGAGAGAGAGTGAAAGAGAGAGTGAAAGAAAGAGAGAAAGAGAGATAGGGAGAGAGAGAGTGAAAGAGAAAGGAGAGCAATAGAAAGAAAGATGAGAAGATAGAGGTAAGAGGGCGTGAAGAAATGTAAAAGGGAGTGAGAGGCTAAATGGATAGTGAGAGAAATCAGTGGATAGAGAAAGAGAGAGGTAGTGGAGAGAAAATAGACTAATAGAGATTGCTAAGGAGATGGGAGAGATTGGGAGAGTAAGAGAGAGTGAGAGAGAGAGAGAGAGAGAGAGAGAAACACACAGATCAACATCGCCAAACACAAATTTAATTTTTAACGAAATGCTTCCAACCCCCACAGTGGCGGAGTGTTATAATTCTTCATGAGCGGGCTCAAAAATCAGCGGCGGTTCAAGAAATTACTGGCGTAGCTCAGGAATCGGCAACGTACGGCAACTCTTGCCAGACTTGGCACGCCGAATAATTTTCAAATGCCACGCGGAAGACCCACACAATAAACCTCTATTCACGTCTCTTCTACAAGAAATTGATTGGTGGCGCAGGATGACTTTTTTTATGGCTGTTGGCACGCTGAATGAAGTGGGAAATCCTACTGTGACACACTATGAACAAAATGTTGCCGACCCTTGGCGTAGCTGATCTGGCTTCTAGATAGGGTGTTTGAATTCATGCAGGACATCCGGTCATTATCTCTCCCAATGACTCACTCTTCCAAATTTCGTCATGCACATCCATTCATCATGTTTTCAGCTCTGATAACTGTATCCGTAATAGCCATGATATCAATGTCACAGCTCTACTGAGATGGCTATGTTTCCATCAGTTTAGAGTTCGGTTGAACTTTATCCATGCATTTCCTTGTGTTGTTGTTTTCCTGGACTTATCTGTTCATTCTTCTACTGTCCCTCTCTTTCCAAATCGTACGCCTTTTTTTTTCCATCTTTAAAATATGAGTTGTACCTCTTATTTATATATATATATACAAGCTAAATTGCCCGCATTCCGTCGGAGGGGGGGGGGTGGATAAAACAGGCCTGTATAAGCTACGGATAAAATATTATAAACTACAATGAAAGGAAAGCTTTAAATCTAATAATTATTTTTTTTTTATATTTTTTACTGAAGACTTTTAGGAAAGTAATTTAAAATAAATATTGTAATCGGGTACAAAATAGGCAAGCCTTTTTATTTCCT
>OX421498.1:5858638-5941138 GCA_949126835.1 Anisus vortex
CATTTAGGAAAGTAATTTAAAATAAATATTGTAATCGGGTACAAAATAGGCAAGTCTTTTTATTTCCTTTATTTTAAGTTGTAATTTCTGTCTGTCTGTATGAATGGTTGCAATCATCGTGCAATAATTGACTTCAATTTTTCGACCACTTTCCGTGGTCCAATCAAGCTGAAATTTGGACAGTAGACTTGTGGCAACTAACAATACATTCAATTAAATTTTCAGTTAAAACAATCTAATAATACTACACTTATGACAATATTTATTTCTTAAAAGGAAAGTATAAGAAAAATTTTGGTTCACTTTAAAAATGCCTGTGCAACTTTTTATAGTTTTTCGGCGCAAAGCTAGAAAAAAAAATTATGCGCTAAGATTATTTTTAGAACAATTCATACGGAGTAAGGAGATATTTTTAAGATTTGCGACACAGATATTTTTCTGTACGTTTCATTTGCAATAGTCAATCAATTATTTAATTACATAATGGTAAACTTAGTTTGCAAATAAAGTGAGTATAATGGTTTTCTTGTTATTCATCTCGCTATTTAAAGTTTGAATGACATCCACCAAAGACTATGATAAGATTAAAACCGTTTGCTTGAATATTTCTGCTATTTGATGACTCGAAAACTACAAGTACGGAATTTCCCGATCTCAGACTGTTTTGTAGACTTCCGGTTTATTTAATGACTATGATTTTATCAAAGAACGTGGGATAAGGTGGACCGCTCGCTTTGCTGTCGGAGGAAAATTTAAAGGAATATTAACCCTTACAGTCCCGGGCGCGTATATAGCGGAACTGAAGGCAGCATAGATAGAAGTAGGTCGGTACGGGAAGGGTTAAAGATAAATTGAAACTTGTAAACGAACAGATACGAAAAAGAATACAACAGGAAATTGGAAAGTATGAAGACCTGCTGGCCACAGCCAAGAAAAGAAAACTGGAATGGTATGGCCACGTCACCAGAACCAACGGGCTTGCAAAGACCATCCTGCAGGGTACCACCAGAGGAGGCAGAAAGAGAGGAAGACCAAAGAAACGTTGGGAAGATAATATCAGGAAATGGACAGGTACAAAACTGTGCGAGGCATTGAGAACGGCTGAGAGACGGGAGGAATGGAGGAGGCTGGTTTACATGTCATCTGTGGCGCCCCAACGGTCTAACAGACAACGGGATATGTAGGATGTAGGTAGGAACTAAAATATCTGTAAAAGTAAATGTTTTCATTCTTAAATTTCATCGTTTCATTATTTTTCATGTAGAATTGTAAAAGAATTAATTTACAGGGTTAGGTCTTAGAGAAAAGTAAGAATAAGAAATAGAAAAAGTAAAATATTTTTTTATAAAGAAGAAATGATAAAATCAAGAAAGTGAGTGATTGAATTAAAAAACGACGTAACAACAAGCTAGACATGAAAGGTTTTTTTTTCTTCTCAACAATTCACGTGACCCACGTGAAATACGCGTGATCCCTAAAACAATAACCTTTTAACCCCTACCACTAACCATTCCAATAGTTGAGACTTTGAAAGGACAAGGTCCTGTCGTATGGCGATTCCAGGTAAACAGCCCCCCCCCCTCGCCTATCCATTTTTCTAATTTAAAAAACGCAAATAAATTTAAATCTTCATTACATCCGGCGCATCTTACCCCACACCACCACACCCCCACACCCCCACACCCAAACCTTCCAACGTTAAAATCATTTGACCATCTAAAGTTGTCAACAACAGTTTTCCCCTTAACTCTTTTTGAGGAAAGGTCTAATTTATCGTGAATGTTTTTTTTTTTTTTTTTTTTTTTTTTTTTTTTTTTTTTTTTTTTTTTTTTTTTTTTTGGGAAAGTACAACAACAGGATCATGTCATTTAGGTCCATACGATGGTCGAAACAGGATTTTTATTTAGTTGTTCAATGTCCGTGGTCAATACATACCAGGGAAGTGTGTGGTCAGGACAATGTTGAGGTCGTCCATCACTTTTCGTTGAGAAAAAAAATATCATTAAAAAAATTTTGCATTAACTTGCATTTGGGGGATATCCGGTAACTGATCTATAAATAGAATGGATAATGCCTCCTTAATATAAGTGTATGTGCAAAGCGAGGCAAGCAAAACCACAAAATTGTATACACAATATAACTATCCATTTAGGCGAGTTAAATGAATAAACCACATATATAATTAGATAAAAAAATGATACGATGATAACGAAGTCGTCACTTTAAATGTATTTATAGGCCAGTCTTTAGGAAATATTTAATAGATAAGTAAGACAATTTTTGCGTCAAGATTAATGTTTCCGTTTCAAATAATTCCTTTTCTTTATAGATCAGTGACATCGGTTCAATGACCAGCGCGTGGCAGTAATTCAAAGACGTCCAACAGCAGTGTTGTAATAATCACAAAGCAGGTTCTGAAGATAGACAAAGAGTAGATGCATGCAGTCACGACTGTGGACATTACAGCAATAATAAACCTCCACTTTGTAACACCCAAAAGCGTCTGTCTCTAACAAGAAGCCATCTATCAGCGTGGCCCACCTGTGAAACAGACCGCCCCCCGTGAAAAAGTACTTGTTCTACCTGCTGCAGAGTCTAGTCAACAGTTGACTAGAACAGATTTCTACCTTGCAAGCGAACCCCCCACCCCTTACACTTCCCTTCCCCCGTACCTATTTTTTTTTTTTACATTTTTAAAACCGAAATTAGTTTTTGAGAGACATGTCTGCTTCCGTTTCATATGAATACATTGTCCTCTCTTCTCCCTCTCCCTCACAAAATTAAGATAAAATCCTCATGGTTCGGGTCCTATTGTGAGTGTGTGTGTGAGAGAGAGAGAGAAAGAGAGAGAGTGTGTGTGTATGTATGTGTGTGTTTGTGTGTGTTGTATTAAAGGAGTTGAAATCTATTCTGGGGGTCGCCGCTCCCTTCACGTTTAGAGGCCGTACATAACTACAGTTTTTAATACAAGCATATATATCACTTGTAAAGCCCTAAGGACCTCTCCCCCCTCCCCTTTCTCCTCCAGACACACCTTTACGCGAACTTCCGTTAGTGGTTTATTTCTCTTCAGAGCCCTCACTCCGCCCCCCCCCCCCTCCCTCGCCCTCGCTCCAGTTCTCGTAATGTGTGGTAAGCAGTAAAAACGTTTTTAGAGATTAAATTAAAAACAAACAAGTTGTTTTTGTTTGTTCAACTTTTCCCAGTCAAAATATTTATTTAGTTTTATGGTGTTTTTGCCCTAGATCTAGGTTAGACCTAATCATAACATGCACTACTGATGACAAAGTCAAATAATGATAGTGGTCAATAATAGCTTGTTGGCAAAAGACATTATCGACCTGAATTTTTTATTTAATTTTTTTTTAAATTGTTGTTCTTTATGATTTTGTTTTATTGTAGTTTGTTGTTGTTTGTGTGTGAGTGTTAAACATATTGAAGAGTTGTTGTTTTTTTTAAATGACTCCATAGCGCCACACAATCTCCTTACCCACTCCTCACCAGCCAGCCATGTTTTGCACCCCCTCCCTCTTTTTGGACCAAAACTCTGAGTGCTTTTATGATTTAGCTCTTGAAAAGCGTGGAGGGAGAAATTTAAGGGTTGGCTATTTGGATATCAAAAGTGAAGTACCCCTCGGGCCAAATTGACCATAGCAGAGTTCATCAGTTTCTGTTGAAACGTCATTCTATTCAGGTACCTGACTTTTAGTTTGGGTAACGTAAAGGCGGTTGTGAATTGTTCTGGCCACGCAATCCCCTAGTATGCCGTTGCCTAGGAAACTGATGAACGCTGCTTCAGTGGCCCTATGGATCAATTTGGTCCGACGTAATTACTTTACTTTACTTTTTCTGTTTGCGATCGCTGTGAGACACTTGACTCAGTATTCTGAATCTCTGTCAAGATGACCAGTTGGCTGTCGACTAAGGTAGACTTACTCACTAATACTTCATAGAATAAACTCTTACATTACCTAATTGTTTAATTAATTTATAATTTGATTTCGTTTAAAAGTGTGTTTTTTTCTTGTTTTTTTCTTGTTTTTTTCTTCTTTTTTTTATGTTTCTTATTCAACTCCCTATACTATTTTTTAAATTCTAGATACTTCCAAAAACAGTAGGCTCTAAAGACTTCATGTACTATAATATATATTATATTTTATATTTTACTGGTGTATCCCTGTGTGGTTGTTCTATTTTATATTATAGCAAAGGTTCTTTACTGATTTAAAACAACAGAGACTTAAAGGCTAAGTGGGTAGGTTTTCATGTCAAACAGACAAACTATTTCATTTTGTGTGTGGATTCATTATCACAATGCTAATAAGACCATGGATAAAAAAATAATAAACATAACTTTCAAGTAATTAGTTCAATAGCATTTTCATGTTTTGGTGTTATTGTTTTTGAGTGTGTTGTGGTTTTTTAAAGGGTGGAGGGGGGATTACGAATTTCGTAATAATAATAATAATAATGAAGCTTATATAGCGCATATCCCGCAATCAGTTCTATGCGCTTAACAATTACATTTACAATTACAATTACAATTAACGATGATAACAATAACAGACAAATGTTTAAAAATGTAAGTGGGCTAGGAGTCAATAATAAACAGGTGAGTCTTGAGTCCGGTCTTGAAAATGTTAAAGTTCGAGCTTTGTCGCAGCTGGAGTGGCAGGGTGTTCCATGCGGAGGGGCCGGAGTAGGTGAAGGCCCGCTGACCAGCTGTCACGAGTTTTGTCCGCGGGATTGTCAAATTGAGTTTGTGAGCAGCCGATCGAAGTGGGCGTGGTTTTGTATATATATCGTAGCTATTTCTGATGTATAATCTCTAGCAAGAAAGGAACGTGACGTCATATAATTTTTTGTTTTTAATATGTATTATAATACATGTACATGACGCAATAATCTTCTTGTTAGAAGGAGCGCATGTCATAAAAAGATGTCATTTTTTTTTTTTTGCAAGCTACATATTCCGTGAGGACCTGAGGAATTCCTAGTTTTTAGTGTTGTTTTTTAAATAGCTACATTAATTTCTTTCTTTGTAAAATTATGTGTCAAATGTGATAACGGTGGATGATGGGGTTTGTCTCTCTCGCTTCTCAATACTGGCGAAAAGTAGTTCAAAGCTTTAGTCGTGCTAAAATAATGCATCTGTAGGAGGTAACTCCTGACGTTTTCAAACTTTTATAATATTTCATGAGTTATCTCTCTTTGACTACTGTCAACGTTTTATTAAGTATGTTTTAATTAAGTACAGCCTCTAGTTTAATCTTTATATCAACTTTTCTTTTCTTTTTTTAACGTCATTTTTCTATTCATAATATTTTCTATCTACAAAGAATGTTACTTTGTATTGATTTGATTTAATTATTACAATAGTTGTCTGTTTATCGATTGTGTCTCCTCTCTCTCTTTTTCCATATATGTTTTCTCTCTTTTTTTTCATCTCCCTCTCTTTCTCTCTCTCTCTTTCTCACTTTCTCTCACTTTCTCTTTCTCACTTTCTCTCTCTCTTTCTCACTTTCTCTCTCTCACTTTCTCACCTTCTCTCTCTCTTTCTCACTTTCTCACTTTCTCTCTCTTTCTCTCTCTCACTTTCTCTCTCTATTTCTCTCTATCCATTTTACTCTTTCACTCTCTCTCTCTTTCTCTCACTCTTTTTATTCTTATCACTCTTTCTCAATTTCTCTCTCCTCCTTTCTTTTCATCCTCCATCTCTCTCTTTCTCATTCTCCGTCCATCACTAGCTAGTTCTCGTGTATCTCTCTCTCACTTTTTCTATCTTTCTTTCTCTCTCATTTCCCAAGTAATAAACGCATTTAAATTACATCATCAATAAAACACTATGTATCAATCCAAAAGGTTGGATTTTATATAAAAAAAATTTATTACAGTATTTCAAACATAATATGACATAATACACTATTTGAATGTAACAGCCATCTATTATAATAACATGTTCATTAAAACTATATATCGTATATAGAACCTGAACTAATTAGAACCTGAACTAAGTTGTCAAACATAACAAACCTCAACTAATTGTTACAAACTTTATATATATAGTACTTATATATGAAATCATTTATAAAAAAATATTATTTAATGCTATAAATAAATCAGTCTCCCACACTTTAAATCATACAGAAAAAATATCAACATGTCCGCAATATAAACCAACTTGATGAAAATTTTTTTTTGCACAGTCTTTCTTTATATACGTTTCCCAATCTCCTATGTTGGCCTAATGCTTTAGTAAAAGTAAAGTACGCGTCGGACCAAGTTGATCCATAGGTCTGGTGAAGCAGCGTCTACCAGTTTATGTGGCCAGGCGTACTACCTGATTGTGTGACCAGCACTATGCACAGCCGCCTTTACTTTACCCCAACTAAGGTCAGGTACTCATCAGAGCTGGGTAGACTCAGGGACACGCTCCAGACCCGGGAAAAAATGCTAGTCTGCACCAGGATTTGAACCCAGGACCTACGGTGCGCCAGCCGAACCCGCTGTCCACAATGCCCCCATGTAATGCTTTAGCGACTTCAATTTCTTTATCACAAGATCTAACTTTTTATTCTTTTCACGAGTCTTTCATTAAATCATTAACTCTCTCTCTCTCTCTCTCTCCCTCTCTCTCTTTCTCTCTCTTTTCTCTATCACTATTGTTACGAATCTCGGTCATAAATGAATGACGTAGTAAGGCATTGACCTCTTAACAAGTGCGTATCAGAGTCCAAAGCGACCAAGGTTTGACCTTTATGCCCTGAGGGCAGTTTAAATAAAATAATTCGTTCAAATCCCGTGGAAATTGGGGGATAATTCTGGATCGTAGTAATTATAGAGAAAGAGGTTAAAATGCGTATTAAGACCCTGTAGAATCTTCGATGATAGTTTTCTTTGTAAAGTTCCTACCTCCTTAAAGTTAGTTCAGTTTAAACGTTTGTAGAGTGAAGTCGCTATATTCATACATGTACATATAAAGCCATTTTATTGATACTTATGTTGCCACCAGTTGATGAAGTTTATTGATCGTTTATATTGAGTCTACAATTTAAATAAAATTGTTTATTCAACAACTGGAGTTGTTTGATCTATCGTTGTTGAGAAAGGTGTTGAAGATAATTATCACGAATATAACTACATTACTGCATAGACCTGTCAGTCAAGGAACCCCTAGCTTGGGCTACAGATTAGCAGAATCTAGAGACTTCTAATAAAGATACAACTATATTCATTGAATCCGATTTAACGAGTCGTAATAATAATCAACCTAAAGAGGTCCATAACAGTTTGGGGGCTCGTCCGGGATTTGCGGGCTTGCGTCCGATATAGTTGTATAGTGAAGCATATATTCAAGTTGTGTTGTGTTGTGTGTTGGAGCAGTGACCTACTGAGCAAGCCTAAGAACGCTGAAATTATTCTTCCGATTGGAAAAACGTAAGTTGGAAAAATTTACCATTTTATAAATCTCTTAACTAAAGAATGGAATTTATTGAAAATCCAGAAGAAGAAGTTCTGAAAACCTTATCAATAAAGAAGTTAAAAGAGATCGCTGAGATCTTAAAGATAGAAGTTACTGAAACTACACCATCGAGGACTGTGTTGACACAGCAGATAAAAGATGTGTTGATTGCGAGTGGCAAGTTGAAAGTAGAATCAAGCGCGGAGGGATATCAAGTTGAAGGTCAGACGTCGAAATCTATGTCAGAACAGTTTAGATTTCAGTTAGAAATCAAACGGATGGAAATGGAGATGGAACAAAAACGTTTTGAGATGGAAGAAAAACGTCTTGATCGAGAGATGGAAGATAAGAAAAGTCAAAGAGAAAGTCAGGAAAGAATAGAACTGGCGAAGATAGGCGCTACTAAAAAAGAATCTCATAATGATGTAGAGATGGCCAGATGGAAAAAGCTAGTCCCTACCTACATTGATAAAGAAAGTGAAATAGCTAATTTCTTCCAGACCTTTGAAATTTCTTGCAGAGATTTTAAGTTCCCAGAAGATAAATGGGGAATATTAGTCAGAACAGCTTTTACTCAGGGAAGGGCAAGAGATTGTGTTCTGTTGTTAAAAGAGGAGCATTTAAATGATTATGAAGTCATTAAAGACACTGTACTAAAAGCCTATAACCAAATACCGGAAAGTTATCGGAAAAGGTTCCGTCAGTACACAATGTCCCCTTACCAAACACACTTAGACTTCCTTAGAGCAGAAGAAAAGCTAATGGATCAGTGGATAAAATCCAGAAATATCTCCACATTAAAAGAAATGAAAGATATCATTCTGTTAGAGGATTTTATTAACAAAGTGAGGCCGGATATAAGAATGTATTTATCCGAGCGTGATATCACTGACCCACATAAGGCTGCTGATTTAGCTGAACAGTACACATTGTGTCATAGGACAGCTGATGGAAAGAATGTTAATAGGCCACAACGGCCAGCAGAAAACACACAACAACAACATCGTGAAAAAGAGCATTTTGTGAAACAAAATGATGGTAATAAAAAACCTATCAACAAAAACGTCCAATGTACTTTTTGTAAAAGGACAGGACATAGCATAGAAGACTGTTGGAGTATACGAAGCAACAAAAGACCTAACAAAGTGGTCATGTGTGCCAGCCATGCACAAATACAGAATGTACAAGAAAGCGAAAATACAAACGAACTGAATTCGAAGAAAGATTATTCTACACCAGAAACACTGAGGGTGGATTTGCCTGAGAGCAAAAGTCAGAAGGTAGAGAAATCTACAACTGAAGATAATGAGGATAAATATCCTGATTATAAATACAGAATGGCTACTATTGGATTAATTGTCCGAGTCCACAGAGACGAAAAAGTAGACCAAAGTATTTTTGACTCGAACAAGAGTCTGAAGTCATCGAAAGATGAAACAACACCCGAAAGTCATGGTCAAGGGAAGAATAAAATTGACACAGAGACCCTGTGCAGTTTTCAACCGTTCATTAGTGAAGGTTGTGTGGCCTTACAAAAGGAAGGACCACTGAAGTCCGTAAAAATATTACGAGACACAGGAGCATCATTAACACTGCTGCTTAAAGATGTATTACCATTGAATGATAATACATTGACAGGACAGACTGTCCTATTGAGAGGTTTTGAATGGAAAGAAGAAATACCTCTACATAGGATATACCTCGCATCTGACTTGGTGACAGGATATGTGACAGTTGGAGTAATATCAAAACTTCCTGTTGAGGGCATATCTGTTATACTAGCAAATGATTTGGCGAAAGGGAGGGTGAGACCTGAACTGATTGTAAAGGAAAATCCAGACCCTAGTCCTATTGTGGAGACAGGAAAAGAAAAAGAACTTTATCCTGTAGGTGATGTCATAAAAGGTATGACACCACAGAAAAAGAAAGAAGAAATTATCTCACAAGAAAAGGAAAAGAAAGAAGAAATTCTCCCACGAGAGAAGAAAGAGGAAGAAGAAGTGGAACGTGATACTACTATTTTCTCCAGGATTGAAGATTGTCCGAAAGGAAATGAACAATCAAAGAAGTCATCACAAAATGAATTGATTGCTGAACAGAAAGTAGACCCAGAGTTGCTACAGCTGCATGAGAAAGCTGTCGACGAGAAAGAAAATCCTACTACTGATGTCTATGAACAGATAGACCACAGCATAAACAAACAACAATGCAAACCTGCAGTTGCCGGTACAGATGAAGATTGGAGGAGCATCACTGAAGAAACGAGTGCGGAGAGCTGGACCGAAACTATCAAAAGCTATGGGTTACCACAATCCATACCGTCAGATCGAAGGACCAACTTCGCCTCGGAACTCTTCAATCCAGTCCTAAAGAACTTATGCCTGGAGCATGAGGTGACAACTGAATCCTATCCGGAAAGTCGAGGAGCCTATGGACCAATCTTTGGACCCACTGTCCAAGGACCACTCAAACTACTTCAAGAGGAATGGCAGACCGAATTGGATCTCCTTGGGCTGATCAAGTACCTAGATAAGTACATAAATGTTTTGTCTGACATAACTGTGTTTGTTAGAAAAAAAATTGTACACTGCTCACATGCAGATGCCATTGTTGTGTGATGAAAGAAAGGCAAAAATATTATATCATTTGAAAATGATAAAGCCTTACCTTCTGAAAACAATTGGAATAAGCTTGATGTTGTTAACATTGTTACTCTTATTTGTAAAATTTATGCCTGGAGTACAGGATGAATTGAATGACAAATTCACTGATAGTTAGTTACCAAACTTACTATTTTAAAACTAAATCCCTTACTTGTGATGAAAAAGGACTGAGTAAAAGTATTGTTAGAGTAAATATCATTATAGTGTGATATTTCTAAACAAACTTGTTAGGTTGAGCATTAAAAATAATTGCTATAAGAGAAAAAGATCAGTTTTATCCGCAGAATTGGTTTCTATATCAGAGGACATTATAAATGTGGACTGATTATAAGATATGTTTGAGAATCTCTGGAAATGATAATTGAAACATTTGGCAGAGAGGATAATCTGATTGATAAAGATGTAAATGATTTTAAGAAAAGAGAATTTTTCTATCACTAAAGTATTGAGAAATGTTTTATGATTGTACTATGGAAAATATTTTATCATGTACTGTTGTTGAAATATTGCACTGAGTCAAGATGCAAATTTCTTCTATGTGAATTTATTCATTTGTTCTATTATCACTGAATGTATGATAATGAAGGGTAAAAATAGTTGCAGCAAGGCAGAACTATGACTAACAAGAATTCCAAGAAATGTATTATATATGATTTTTCACTTTTAGGATACTGTTACATGAAAAGCAGACCAGAAGTGAAACTAATGTAAACTTTGTATCCTTGTTTTGTATAAATTTAGGATGTGCCACTGATTTGACACTGTAAACCAGAATGGTTGAGAATTTCATGGTTGAAAATTTATAATGTTGACACCAATGTTCAACTAATGTATGATTAATTAAGGATTTCATGTCAAGATTGTAAAACTAATCTATTTTTTTTTGTATTAGTTAAAATAGATTGAATGAATTGTACCGACAATCAAAAGATTGGGTAGACCTGAACACTGTGAAGTAACAGAGGAACCTAGAATCTATGAATAAGGAATAAAACCTTTATGAAAAATGGAAAAGAGCAATGTACACCACTGAAAAGATTGGAAATGAAATGTTTTACCACACCAGTCAAACAAGCAGTTTGTTTTGTACATAAATTGTTACATTGATTTCGCTCTGAAAAAAATTAATAGTAGCCTATGCTTAACTCTTTTCTACTTCAATAATATTGTATTTGAAATGTCTTTAATGTAATCTAAAGAAAATAATTACTTACTGTTTAGTAATAAGATTGTATGAAGATGATAACTTGCTTTAATTGATAGTTAATTAAGTGAATTAACCAATTTGTTTTAAGTAAATCCATGATTGTCTGAATGTGTCAATTCAAAACTGCTACGATGTGAACTCTTTTAAAAAGAAAATAATGACGTCGAAAGGTCATGGTAAAATGAAAGATTGAAATATTTTTAATGATTTTTGCTATAAACTATTTTAATTCGTGAACAGACTATGTTTAATGTTCTTAAAATAACATAAATGAATTTGACTTTGA
This sequence comes from Anisus vortex, assembly GCA_949126835.1. NCBI lineage: Eukaryota > Metazoa > Mollusca > Gastropoda > Planorbidae > Anisus > Anisus vortex. Next base: position 5,870,257 of record OX421498.1, read on the forward strand.
GAAGATAATGGTTGTTAAATAATGCTCATTTAGTTACGATAACTATTTAATCGCGTAGCAATATTTTTTTGACCTAGGCTGTGATGAGGTAAATTTACATAGCGATGTCAACCTTGTTAAAATCAATTGAGAATGAGAGAGAGAGAGAGAGAGAGAGAGAGAGAGAGAAAGGCGGAATTGACCTCAATCTGTTGTCTCGCCACAGAAAGTTGTCTAATGTGTTAGTCAGCCTACAGGCTTAAAAAAAAAAATACTGTCTACACAAGCAATAATGTTTGTAACGTGTAATTAGGTCAGGTCTAGTAGTATTTTTTCATCAAGAGCGTTTGGTTTTTTTCTCCTTATGAAAAAATAAGTCGTGTCTGTTAAGTGATTTTTTCTTTTGTTGTTTGATTACAAATGTAAAAGATATTAGTTTATAAATTAAATGGACGAGAGAGTTTTTATTACAGTGGAATGTTCAATGTAATAGAAATTATTAACTGGTATTATATTATATCTATTAAGAATGATTATGTATTTTTCTTGTATACAAGATTTAGATAAACAATTTAATTGTCCATTGTTTTGAATTAAAAATTGAATGATTGAATGACTATAGTTAAGCCATTTGATAAGATGAATTTATATTGCATATATTATTATGTTATTGTTATCAGTTCGATTGAATTATTGAGATCGCCAATTGAACTGTATTGTTTTTCCCGGAATATTTTCTTTTATAATTATTCCTTAAAATTAACATTTTTCGTATGGTTAAAATGTAAAGGAAATAATTATAAAGCTTTAGAAGGGGGGGGATGTTACGAATCTCGGTCATAAATGAATGACGTAGTAAGGCATTGACCTCTTAACAAGTGCGTATCAGAGTCCAAAGCGACCAAGGTTTGACCTTTATGCCCTGAGGGCAGTTTAAATAAAATAATTCGTTCAAATCCCGTGGAAATTGGGGGATAATTCTGGATCGTAGTAATTATAGAGAAAGAGGTTAAAATGCGTATTAAGACCCTGTAGAATCTTCGATGATAGTTTTCTTTGTAAAGTTCCTACCTCCTTAAAGTTAGTTCAGTTTAAACGTTTGTAGAGTGAAGTCGCTATATTCATACATGTACATATAAAGCCATTTTATTGATACTTATGTTGCCACCAGTTGATGAAGTTTATTGATCGTTTATATTGAGTCTACAATTTAAATAAAATTGTTTATTCAACAACTGGAGTTGTTTGATCTATCGTTGTTGAGAAAGGTGTTGAAGATAATTATCACGAATATAACTACATTACTGCATAGACCTGTCAGTCAAGGAACCCCTAGCTTGGGCTACAGATTAGCAGAATCTAGAGACTTCTAATAAAGATACAACTATATTCATTGAATCCGATTTAACGAGTCGTAATAATAATCAACCTAAAGAGGTCCATAACACTATCTTATCTCCATCTATTCTACCTCTCACTATCCCACTTAAATCCCCTCCGACTCTTTGTCTTTCTCTCGCTTTGTCTCTCTCTCTCTCTCTTTCTCTTTCTCTCTCTCTCTCACTATATATTGATATCTACATCTGCGTCTCTTACATTCTAGGACTTTATTCTAGTAAATTCCCTGAGTTTTTTTTTTATCTATCTCTCCCCACAGCTCCTGTTATCTCGACTCTACAGAGCTAAATTACATTTCTTTATTCGTTATTATAAAAAAACAAAACTTTAGGTTCAAAATCTGTTTTTAATCTCTAGCCCGCGCAACGCCTGGTTATTTAGTTTATATTATATTAAAGTAATTTTACACTAAAACAGCGTACAAAACCGCGCCCTCTAAACAAATTACTTGTCAACTTTCACACGCGTAAACTTCAGCATCAAATTTCTAGATGACAATTATAAACCTAAAAGTAGTAAACATACATGAAACATTAAAATTCAAAGCTAGAAATATAACTCAATTAATTATCTAACACAATTAATTTGGTCTACATGTGCTAAAAAAAACCAACATCTTTTAAAGACAAAAGAACCATTTCCTGTTCGTCGTAAGTTAATATCATTCATATAAATATTCCTATTTAAAAGTGGCATTCGGGCGTGGAATGGGTTACCTGTGCGTATAAGAAGTAACCTGCAGCTTTACATCATTTAATACCACGTATCAAAATACGATGGTAGACTTACAGTATAAAAGAAGCATGTTATGAAGTATGCTTGCGAAACACACTGAGCTATATATACAGGGAGTGCTCGATCACTTGTCGGAAAAATTAAGAATTTTATAAATAGGTAGGTTTACCCTAGTAAGATGGCCGATTTGACGCTGACATACATAAAAAAATATAAAGGGCATCTACATTATTGAGTTACTAAAGCCTATCATTTTATTATTATTACGCTTTTATGGCATTTATTTCGTGCATGGGTAGGCCTATAACTCCAGTGATGAACTAGCTAAAATACATGTAGAAGTGTATATAATACAATACTTACTCAAATTGTTATTTCATTTTTGGCATTCAACGCGTTCAATCGAGAAAGATCAACAACCATTTTGTTTCGTTCATTTTCATGAACCCTTTTTTGGAAAGTGTTTAAATCAAAAGTACATATTTAATTTTATGTATGTCCGGGTCAAATCGGCTATCTTACTAGGGTAAACGTATTTATTTATAAAATTCTTCATTTTCCCGACATTTTAAATGCCTTTTTTTTAAATGTGATTAAGCACTCCATGTCTATATATAGCTCAGTGGCGAAACATCATGTAAAGAAAGATTGTTCATCTTTGGATTTTTTTTTTCGTAGGTCCAAGCAACTTTCCTAGTGAGATCCAAGGCACAGTCTGACGTCATGGTGTCTACATGGGCGATGACGTCATGACATTGAGATCTCGTAGTGTAAAAGGTGTAAAGAGAGTATGCATCACAAGAAATGGGGTGAAATATTCTAGTGTTCTAAATTGTTTACCTCGCTTTTTTTATCAATGGTTCCAAAGGTAATGGTTTTTTTTTACTTGCATTAATCTCAGTTATAGTTGTGTGTGTGTGTGTTTCGGTTCATTGCTCGCACCAAGTAGTTAATAAAGCTATGAAAGTTAATGTCAATGGTTTTATTATTATATCATCATCATCATCAGACCCGTGCCTTTCGTCGTGTGGGCGCTATGACGGTGCGCGTAACCAGGTTCTCCATTCGTCCCGGTCAGAAGACGTGTGTAGAAGCGAATCAAGGGCTAGTTCGGTCCACTCTTTCAGGTTGTTTGACAAATTCTTTTTTTCTGGCGACCGTTCCTGTGTGTTCCTTCCACTGTACCTTGCAGGATGGTTTTTGGCCAAGGATTCATGCCTTACAGTATGACCAAACCATCTCAGCTTTCCTCGTTTTACAGTTGAAAGGAGTGCCACCTGTTTCCCCGCCAGATTATGGACCTGAAGCAAGATATATTTATGTCTTTGTCTTTCCTGATAGCATATTCCTAATAACTCTCTATACCATTTGTTCTCAAAGGCCTGAATTCTTCTCTCAGCCTCTGTATTCCGCGTCCAACGTTCGAAACCATATAAAAATACGGAAAGTGATGAGTATAATTTTATTTTCACTGTTAAGCTGATATTGCTCTTACATATTTTCCATAGTTTGACCATGATGGAGGAGGCTAGTTATTAACGAATCGGACTAGGTTTCTACTCTTAACAAACATGAAATAAAAAAAACGAAACAATTTGGCATAATATATTATATGCATACATATGAACAAACAAACATTATATATAAATATATATATATGTATAAATATACGGGCGATGGCATTTGATACTAAACTGTAAATATCAAAACATGGAATTCTTTATACAACATATTATATATATATAATATATAGAAAGATACAAAAACATGAATCAGTGTAATACTGTATTATGGCTAGTATCAACGAATCGGGTCAGGCTGTCCTCTATGTCCACATATTGTCAAACTATAAGTCATTGAATCTTAAATTGACTGCCATAGATAAGGCTGTATTAATGTCAATATTATATGAAATAGCGTAAAGTGATCAAACCATATTATGATAATAATGATGAAATAAATTGGTGTGGATCTTAACCCTTGCAGTCCCGGGCGCGTATATAGCGGAACTGAAGGCAGCATAGATAGGAGTAGGTCGGTACGGGAAGGGTTAAGAATTGCTCAGTTTAAACCCGTTTTCTTCTGATGTCGTAATAAAATGCAAAAAAATGAAATAATGATTAGATCTGTGGCGTCGTAAGGGGAGCGTGGGAGGCACCTAAGATGGTACCAGCATATATGACTATGAGGTGGATGTAGTGGGACTGGTATGGTGGCTAAATATTAGCACGGGGAGCTGTCCCGATAACGCTAGAGGGCGCCAAGCTGACAGGCGGGTTAGGGTAGGTGGACACAAGTGCGCCAGGGTATACGGGCGATTAACCCTTACAGTCCCGGGCGCGTATATAGCGGGACTGAAGATCATAGATAGAAAGTAGGTCGGTACAGGAAGGGTTAAGATAAGAATGCATTAACGTGGTACCGTTCGGGCAATACGTGGAAGACGGGAAATGCACCGTGCAAGGGCGCTAGGGTATATTGGCGATGCCGATGTAGAAAACAATGTAGTGGGGTGAGGCTATTTGGTAATAGTGAAATGGGCTAATATAATGGACAAATGAATTTTTATAATTTAACAAAGGAGGATTAGCTCAAAGTGTGAGGGAGGGCGCGCTAGTCACAAGCAGTAACTCTAAATGCTATTGGTCGCCCGCCGGCCTCCCGGGTGGTGACGGCATTTTCCTGCGGAGCGAATCCACGTAGATCCACTCCAGGGCCTTGTCGGGCGGCAGCAGCTTGCAGAAGAAGAGCCCGGACTCCACGCCCAGCTCCTCGTTGTTCGGGGTCTTGTAGGCGATGCTGGCCACGTACAGGGTGGCGGCCTGCACGGTGAACTTGAGCTGGGTCTTCTCCCACAGCACCTCCGAGTTCGTCACGATGTCCGGCTCGAAGATGACCCCTCGGTGGTAGTTGTCGTACCTGGACCGGGCCCTCTCGGAGGCGGTGTGGTACGCCGTCATGAAGGATGCCTAGGTCACGTGATGAGAAAAAAATTAGCAGATTAAAAAAGTGCAATAACAAAGGCGTTTCGTTTTGTTTTTTTCTGACGGTACCAACATTGTAAAGTATCCCGTCGGACCAAATTGATTATTGGGCCGGTGAAGCAGTGTTCACCAGTTTCTGTATGCATACGAGGGAATGTGTGGCCAGCACAATGCCCAGCCGCCTTTACTTTACACCAACTAATGTCAGGTACCCATCAGAACTGGGTAGACTCAAGGGCAACCTCAAGTCCCAGGAAAAAAAATATTTCTAGCCTGCACCAGGATTCGAACCCAGAACCTTCGAATCGCCCGGTCGAACGTGCAGTTCCCCTGCCACTGTATCGGCCTCATTTATCGACATTGTAAATAGCTCTTATTCTTTACAGACGTAGGACATGATTGCAAGCTAAGAAGCGAATAGGAAACTATAGTGGAAACCATTGAAAACAGAGGGCTTATAGTATCAAGTAGAGAGGCAAATATTAGAAGCCGGCTGGTCTAGAGGTTAGTTCACCGGACTGTCAACCGACACGTCGCGAGCTCTATCCCTGCCGCAGACCGATCCCTGCCTCCCTGCAGGAGTTTTGGGCCTAGTGGTCTTTTATCTAGAAGGAACATCTGTAAAACATATAAGAATTTCAAAACTTCATCAGCGAAAGCGATACATTTAGTATTTAGGACTTAAAATCCTTGTCCTCAACAAAACTGAGAGACTAGCGCGTGATAATTCCAATGTACCAGGTTCGTTGACGCTAATAAATCCAACTTTCATACTTTCTCTTAGAGAAGGTTACGAATAATTAAACTTACGTAATTGAGATCTCTGCAGGTGTAGTTGTAGGCGATGGTCGTGCTCTTCAGGTGGGCTTGGATGCGTTCGGGGCCCAGCATCCGGGCGGCGATCTCGTCCGGGGCCTGGGGGAGCGTTGCGCTGTCTTCGGCGCCGCCCTTGTCGGCGTAGCGGATCACCTCTGAGAAGGTCACGATGTAGTTGATGCCGTGCTCGGTGATCATGGTTGGGGGCAGAACGCCGGTCATTTGGTCAACGTAACTGTCCACCTGAGTGATTGATATGATTGATATGATTGAAAGGATTGATAGGATTGATAGGATTGATAGGATTGATAGGATTGATAGGATTGATAGGATTGATAGGATTGATAGGATTGATAGGATTGATAGGATTGATGTAATTAATGTGATTCATGTGATTGATATTTTACTTACCTCTATTTGGGTAGACTGTTTTCCTTTTAAACCTGAAAGCCATTTTTGAGCAGATTTGACCCAATATGATTTTAAGTTGTCAATGGTGGCTTCTCTAAGTAATTCCAGAGGCTGGTGGAATAAAGCGACAACAAAAATATGTTTTCAATTCATGGAACGAAAGCGGCAGAGAAAATCAGAGAGAGAGAGTGTAAGAAGAGATATAAAAGTGAAATAAAAATTAAAAGAGAGAAAAACTGAAAACAAATGAAGGATCGATAAATGCTGAAAGAGATTAATAGAGAAGAATGAAGATAGAAAGATAGAAAGAAAGTGAAATCGTTAAAAACACAAGAGAGATGGAAGAAGATTGAAAGATAGAAAGAAAGTGAAATCGTTAAAAACGCAAGAGAGATGGAAGAAGATTGAAAGATAGAAAGAAAGTGAAATCGTTAAAAACGCAAGAGAGATGGAAGAAGATTGAAAGATAGAAAGAAAGTGAAATCGTTAAAAACGCAAGAGAGATGGAAGAAGATTGAAAGATAGAAAGAAAGTGAAATCGTTAAAAACGCAAGAGAGATGGAAGAAGATTGAAAGATAGAAAGAAAGTGAAATCGTTAAAAACGCAAGAGAGATGGAAGAAGATTGAAAGATAGAAAGAAAGTGAAATCGTTAAAAACGCAAGAGAGATGGAAGAAGATTGAAAGATAGAAAGAAAGTGAAATCGTTAAAAACGCAAGAGAGATGGAAGAAGATTGAAAGATAGAAAGAAAGTGAAATCGTTAAAAACGCAAGAGAGATGGAAGAAGATTGAAAGATAGAAAGAAAGTGAAATCGTTAAAAACGCAAGAGAGATGGAAGAAGATTGAAAGATAGAAAGAAAGTGAAATCGTTAAAAACGCAAGAGAGATGGAAGAAGATTGAAAGATAGAAAGAAAGTGAAATCGTTAAAAACGCAAGAGAGATGGAAGAAGATTGAAAGATAGAAAGAAAGTGAAATCGTTAAAAACGCAAGAGAGATGGAAGAAGATTGAAAGATAGAAAGAAAGTGAAATCGTTAAAAACGCAAGAGAGATGGAAGAAGATTGAAAGATAGAAAGAAAGTGAAATCGTTAAAAACACAAGAGAGATGGAAGAAGATTGAAAGATAGAAAGAAAGTGAAATCGTTAAAAACACAAGAGAGATGGAAGAAGATTGAAAGATAGAAAGAAAGTGAAATCGTTAAAAACGCAAGAGAGATGGAAGAAGATTGAAAGATAGAAAGAAAGTGAAATCGTTAAAAACGCAAGAGAGATGGAAGAAGATTGAAAGATAGAAAGAAAGTGAAATCGTTAAAAACACAAGAGAGATGGAAGAAGATTGAAAGATAGAAAGAAAGTGAAATCGTTAAAAACACAAGAGAGATGGAAGAAGATTGAAAGATAGAAAAAAAGTGAAATCGTTAAAAACACAAGAGAGATGGAAGAAGATTGAAAGATAGAAAGAAAGTGAAATCGTTAAAAACACAAGAGAGATGGAAGAAGATTGAAAGATAGAAAGAAAGTGAAATCGTTAAAAACGCAAGAGAGATGGAAGAAGATTGAAAGATAGAAAGAAAGTGAAATCGTTAAAAACGCAAGAGAGATGGAAGAAGATTGAAAGATAGAAAGAAAGTGAAATCGTTAAAAACGCAAGAGAGATGGAAGAAGATTGAAAGATAGAAAGAAAGTGAAATCGTTAAAAACGCAAGAGAGATGGAAGAAGATTGAAAGATAGAAAGAAAGTGAAATCGTTAAAAACGCAAGAGAGATGGAAGAAGATTGAAAGATAGAAAGAAAGTGAAATCGTTAAAAACGCAAGAGAGATGGAAGAAGATTGAAAGATAGAAAGAAAGTGAAATCGTTAAAAACGCAAGAGAGATGGAAGAAGATTGAAAGATAGAAAGAAAGTGAAATCGTTAAAAACGCAAGAGAGATGGAAGAAGATTGAAAGATAGAAAGAAAGTGAAATCGTTAAAAACGCAAGAGAGATGGAAGAAGATTGAAAGATAGAAAGAAAGTGAAATCGTTAAAAACACAAGAGAGATGGAAGAAGATTGAAAGATAGAAAGAAAGTGAGAGGGAATCAAAGTGTGATGGAGAGAATTCTGGAGTAAAAAAAGAATGACCGAAGAGATAAGAGTGAAAAAACTTGAAAGAAAGTGGGGGAATAAAGATACTAATTAGAGATAAAAATGGATATTTTGAAACCGGAAGAAAGAAGAGAGAACTAAAGAGAAAAGAAATGTTCACAAACTGAGAGATCGAGACATGGAGAAAGGAAAGAAAAAAGCGAGAAATAGAAAGACGAAAGAAAGAAAACGATTGGAGAACGTAAGAAAAAGAGAGATGAAAACAGGCATGAAATATGTAAAGGAGAGAAAAATGTATCCCGTCGGACCAAATTGATCTAAAGGGCCGTTAAAGCAGAGTTCATCAGTTTCTGTGGCCTACGGCTTACTAGGTGATTGTGTGGCCAGCACTATGCAAAGCCATCTTTACTTTACCCAAACTAAAAGTCAGGTACCCATCAGAGCTGGGTAGGCTCGGGGACACCATCCAGACCCGGGGAAAAATCCTAACCTATACCAGAATTCGAACCCAGGACTTTCGGTACGCCAGCCGAACGCGCTGCCGGCTCGGCTACCTTGCCTCCATACAATAGAGAGTAAGAAATCATAAAAGAAATAGAAAGACACAAAGAAAGAAGGAGGAAAAAAAAAGACACATATTGTAAGAGACAGAATAAACTTAGAATATTGAATTAACATATCAATCCCATTAACCATGCAAGAGTAAACTAACCCGCCAATAATTCGTAAATACGTTCGCATTGACAGACTACCTAGAAATAAAAAAAAAAATTACGTTTGTCATATTTTGAGCCCTTTCAAACGCCATCTTGAATTCCGCCTCGGCTTCCTTCGCGACCACATCCGGTTCCTGCATCACGCGAGCCAAGAACAACGACGTGAAATTCGCCGCCGCCTCCATGCCGACGTTCTTGTCCACTTCCGCTTCAATGTCCAGCTGCTTCAGGGAAGAGGGGAGGCTACCGCTGATGAAAACCTCGTGGTTGCTGCCCTCCAGGACGATGACCGGACTTTGGACGGCCAGACCTGGGTCAAACTTCACTGCCCGCATCATCGCACTAAGAATTTTTTTTTTAAAAGGTTTTAAAGTTTTCGTGTCAAGCATAGTTACACAGAATATTCTTATTGTCTTATCTATTATTGTATGTAGTAACTAAGCCCTAACAGCGTTCAATATTAGCCCAAACATATTGTGAATTATTATTATTTAACTCCCTTGGATTTTTTTTTTTGTAGTGATTACCTCCCCTTTGTAAACTGGTGGTCACATTCGTTTCTGTGACCCCGGAATGACCCTTGTCCGTCTTGCTACTAGGTGTGGGTCATCAGACCGTTTGTAGCGAGAGTAACAGAGTAGAGTGTGTAGTGTGTAGTGTGTAGTGTGTATAGAGACTGATTATGCTTGTTTTGACCACCACTTGTGTTTTTCTGATATTGTATTTGTTTTGATGGTCTTGTGTTGAGCTCAGTGTTATGTTAAATTTAAAGTTATTGTTAATTGTTCCTGGAGTCTTTTATTTTATTACTTGGATGGAGGTTTGGACGAAAGTATTAAAGATTCTTCAAGCAAAATAATAAGTATTTCAGGGTTCGTACAGAAAAATTGCCTAAAAATTCCAGGAGTTTTCCAGAAGTTTTTCAGGAGTAAATTTTTTGAAAAGCCAAGCTGAGCTCTTTAAAAAAAAACAGACACCTTGTTTTACGACATTATGGGGACTTATATAGCCTACATCCCAAGTTTAAATTTAAAAAAAACAACAAGATCTAGTAAAAAAAAAACAACAAGGAGTGGCATCACTGGTGTCATCAACGTTTGCGCGCGGAAATAGAAAGTGGCAAAGCTGGTTAACTCCAATAGTGCTTTCAGGAAAAGTTAAAGTACAATCTAAGAGCAGTGATTACGATTTTTTTTAACTTAATAGTTAATCTCCCTCGAAAAATAAGGAGTTTTTAGTCTTTTCCCAGGACTAAATGCAGTTTTTACAAAAGTTTTAAGGTCCTGGAACACAACTTTTTGTTTTCCAGGAGTTTCAATGAGTTTCCAGGAGCTGTACGAACCCTGTATTTGTGATAGAGCCGCCCACCATAGACAGCGAGACGTAACACTATGTCCGGCAATGTGTAAGATTTAAATTTTGGACACTGTCACAGTGCGTTGTCCGTCAGTAGTGTGATGACGGGGTGTCCTGGCGTGTGTGTAGTTCGAAAGTCAGTTGCGAGTTAAGTTTATAGTGTTAGTTTTGTATAAGTATTGTGGATTGTGTAATTGTTTAGTTTCGTATTAGTACTGAAGATTGTGTAATTGTTTAGTTTCGTATTATTACTGTGGATTGTGTAATTCTTTAGTTTCGTATTAAAACTGTGGATTGTGTAATTCTTTAGTTTCGTATTAGTACTGTGGATTGTGTAATTCTTTAGTTTCGTATTAAAACTGTGGATTGTGTAATTCTTTAGTTTCGTATTAGTACTGAAGATTGTGTAATTCTTTAGTTTTGTATTAGTACTGTGGATTGTTTTAGTTTTGTACAAGTACTCTGGATTGTGTAATTGTTTGTATAGCGGATTCAGGGACTCTTCACTCTTTCATTTCATTCATTAAACGTCATTTATAAAAACGGTGTGTGTCTTGGTGTGTACTAAAAGTGTTATGATTTTAATCAGTACTCATTGAAAGGACTCGAACGTCATAGACGTAATGGACGAATATCAGACAACTTTTGTGTATTGTTAAAGAGGTAAGTCAAGTATCTTTTTTTCAGTGGCGTAGCTATAAAATCTTGCACCTAGGTACGAACTATAAATGTGGCGCCCCCGCATTCCTCCCCGTTTAATCAATTTTTTTTTTCTGAAATTCAAGCCTCATCTTGGTGCCTTTTACCTTGGCCCCCGGGCACATGTGTAACACCCTGCCTCCCTTCTTAGATTAACATGTCCCACTTAGACCTCGTGAGTCCATAGAAGAACTGAAGAAGGCGCTTACGAATTTCTGTTGATACGACATGCAAGAACATTGCCCCCAGCCGCCATCATTTTTCCCATGAGCTCTCTGGGGATACTAGTTCTCCATAGTTCAGACACCCCCCCCCCCAAAAAAAAAAAAAAAAAAAAAAAATAGAAAAAAAAAACCCCTGACGATTACTTAAAATCGACCCCAGTTCCTTCGGAATGGCAATCCTCCGAGCGCCACGCCTCTAAACCACAATGCCTTGTCTAATTTCATTAATTAATGGTTTATAACTAAAGGTCAAAGAGAAGGAACTTCTCAAGTCACAGTGTTCCAAAAATAAAATGAGTTATTGCCCTTAATACATATGTTTAGCTAAATAGTAATACTTGTATGAGGCATAATGCTTAAAAATTGTTGTAAATGCTCAGATAACTAAGTACTTACTGTAGAGTCTGCGAGACCCGTGTAATCCTCGTGATGCCGTCAATCTCACCCACGAGGGTTAACACAGGAAGCGGAAACGCTATGACGATGAACCTCTTGGGCATGACGGCGCCCAGCAAGATGAGCCCCCGCAGTGTTTCCGGTACAGCCCTGGCGTAATCCGCGGCCAGCTGCCCTGTGGAGAACATACCAGAAAATATATTTACCGGACTGTGGTCATTTTTTTTTACAACAGATGAGATATCAAAACAGCACATTGGCGGACTATATCTAGATGTACCATCTACTTGTAGTTCAATGTTAAAAAAATACATTGCCAACACCCAGACACTGAGTCGACCCAACTGCTTATGGGAATATCTAAATTCTGTTGGGAAAAGTTAAGTCACTGTATTGAACGCGATATTGACAAGTCTTAATTAGGCCTAACCTTTTCAATAGGTCAGAAGTTCATGAACTTCCCGTTTTTTTTCATCGACAACACGTGATGTTTTCGGCATATTTCAAGTATATCTTTTTGTGGGGCTTAACATTTTATTTCAGCTTCGACGTCAAGTTCTGGTCTTTTAAAAATATACAAAGTCTACAAGAATAGTAATGCGTAATCCGTTTTAAACATCAAAAGTGACTATGCGATGATTCATAATCGACGTATTACTGGCGTTAAGATAAATTTACATTGTTTTAAAAAAATAAAGCAGTCAAGAGTATCGGTTCCTGACTATCAAAAAACATAATCTATAGAAACGTAAAGATACAAAATGAACATTATTCTGCTTCAAGCAATAAGTTTGGCAATAAAAATAATTTATTCTTCACGTCTGACGTTCCCAATCCATCTTTTTCTTTAGGCAACATTTTTTCGAAATCAAATAAAATGTTATCCCTTGTAAGAGAAGCTGTAGCTTCTCTAACTCTTAGCACACAGACATGTTTTGTTAGTAAATGAACGAATAGGAACGGAAATGTTGGTACACTATGAACTTTTAGGTTCACCAAGCATGCGTAAGAATTAAGACTTGTCAATTCTTTTATGTGTCGTGGTTAAATGAATCTATTACTAAGCAGATATCGAGTCCAGAATGCTTTGATCTGAAAACATCTGAAAACATTATGGGAACTTGTATTGACGCAATTATATGTGCCATACCGCCACGTGATTCATGTGGATTTCCGCAGAGGATAAAATGTGACTGTGGAGATCATACCCTTTGTTATGCAGCCTGCCTCGAACAGGGTCTTGACGCACAATCCTGCAACATTTCTTGGGCTCAAAAAACAATGCTTGGTGAACTGTAGCCCTATTATATAAGGATCTATGCCTGTGATGGAAGAACGCCAATTGCTTGGTGACCTGTACTTACCCAGCTGACCATGGGCAGCAAGAAACTGGGCGGAACCAGGCTTCATGCCAGCTTTGTGTAGCTCACTACTGCAGTCACTAATGAGGATCGCCAGGTTGTCTAGGTTCACCGTGACCTCACTGGATATATCCACAATGCACACATAAAGACGTAGCGGAAGTAGCTTCTGGACCATGTGACCTGGAACAACCAAAAGCGGACATTATTAGTCACACAGAAAGATGGATTTGGCTAGATGGTCACTATAACATATGCCGAATATAGGCCTAGTCTGTCCACACTTGGGGTGCATGTATCATATTCTACCAAGGCAATGACCTATAGATATAAGGGTTGGCAGTGACAACTGATTAAAGCGGCTATGGACCAACTGGTTTGCTGTCATGGTGGGTCAGTTGGGGTATCGTTTTGTAAGGAAATGCCCAAAAAAAAGTGTATCAGAAATACAAGGAAATGACTGAACAAAAAATGAAGCTAACATAGAGCATTCTAATTCTAAACCGGGTCAGATGTGTTCCGTCAGCAGTCACAGCAATCATCAACAAGGGAGAATAAAAACAAAACTGCTGATTGCATTCGATCTTGGTGTATCTATTGGTATGGAAGCACATTCAGAAATATAAAAAAATATAGTCTATAGTTGACAATGTGCCGATTGGCGCAAAACACGATGACATGCAAACCTCAAAATGATAAAGGTGAGAACGATGAAGAAGAAGAAATTCGACCAAATTTAAGTTATAAGTAAAAAAAAAAAGGCAGAATTTTAACCAGAAGGATGTTTTATAAATTCATTTTGGCTTCCCTGAACATATTCATATTCATATCAATTATGATATAAACGTTGTTGTTGCTGCTTTTTAAACGAAACTTCGTTAAATTCCATATTAAAGCAATTAAAATCTGATATATATATGAAATCATATGGTGTATGAAATGTGGTAAATTAAAATAGGCAACAACATGAAATAATATGAACAATCAAGACTGCTGGCTTCTTTAGCAGGGGTGCAAAAACAAAATGGGGGGGGGGCATTTTTCAAGACGCCACTTTGTGTGTATGTTTGTGTGACAAGTGTGTGTTTATTTTTTTAACATTGAACTTAAGACATATTTCACATTAAAGGCACGTGTCAATTGTTTACCAAGATGTTGACTTGACATGGTGTCATGTTTTCCTTTTATGTAACGGCTGTTTTGTTTTCCTTCTGCTTATGTTCTTTGGTTTTTTATATTGTGTTTTTTTCGAAGTTGAAAAAAAAAAAAAGGTGATATGGAAATAAATAAATTTTGTTTTATTGGCTATTACGGAGTACATTTACAAAAGCACACATGGGGGGGGGGGGGGTTCTTAGACGTTTATATTTAAATAAAAATAATAAGGGAATGAGTTTGATAAAAACGAACACGATGATGGAACTTCAAGACTTGTTTTATATTTAAATTAACACATTATACAAACTGCAGGTTCTGAAACAATTGCATTCCAAAGGTCTTGGGTTTTTATCAATGTTTTTTTACACCAGTGTTTGTTCTTTGTCGTTTTTTTTTCCGACACTGAAGGTTGTCCTCGACGTTACACACCTCTGACATTTTGTTGGTTTACGACTTGTGCGGGCCACACTACCACCTTTGTTTAGGGTCGTGTCAACTGAAGCTTTTTAACGCCCCTTCACTAAGCGCTCCTAGAGACAGGTTTTCATATGGATATTTACGTGCGACTTAAAGATCCTACAGGCTAATGCAAAATATCATTAAAGGTCTGCATTCAAAACTTAGCCCAAAACAATACTTTATGCTTGGAACTATTTGAAAGATTTTTTATTTTCAGAAATATAGCAAAAAAATCCTTATTGGTGGTCCGTAACGAAAGCTGAAATCTATTATGTGTTTCAAACAAGGAAACCGAAAGACACAATGTAACTCGAGGACCCTCGGTTGCCCCCCACCCTCGTGTTTTTTTGTTTTTTTTTACGTTTTATGTTATGTACTGACACGTGGCATTAAAGTAGCGGTATCACGTGACGAGCGACGATATCACGCGGCTCACAATTCTGTTGATTCTGGAAGGGTGTCGTCGGCCGTCTGAGGCAATCAAAAAACAGTTTCTGGAACACGTAGATCTAAAGCGGCCCGGTTCACGTTTCGGCTGCGGCCGCGGCGGCGCGAATGTCTTGAGTGTTTTTCTGCGTGACTTGTTTCAAAAACAAATATTATCGCTTGAGGGGAGAGAAATCTGATCAAGCTCAAAAACCAAATTGTTAGTGGGGAGAATTCTGTCATTCAAGGCGTGACTGCATTTGTTTGACGTACAAGTAAGATAGATAGTCATCTCTGCCGGGCTTTACTTTATACAAAGATAAATGAAGTCTTCCAGGGTATGCCAGTTTTCTTGGTCGAAACATGTAAAGGGGATTGTGTGGCCAGCGCAACGCCTACTCGTCTTTACTTTTTTTTCCCCCAAGGCGTTTTCACTTATGTGCCTTAAAAGCTACAGACGGTCCTTCTAGAGAGAAGATTATTACGTCCATTGACCGAACACCCTGCAGGGCGGCATAGGTAGGTCGACGGCATTGTTAGAACCCGGATAGTCTAAATGACGGACCGGAGTGCTAACCGCGGCCTGTGGAGGACATCTATCCTCAAACTAGAAACTCGCGCGTTACATTGACATGAAAAGTAACACAAGCATAAATTTATGTTAACCGTTCAAACAGAAAAAAATGGGTCGTGTGGCCGGGTGGCAGTGCATTCGGTTGAAGTACCGAAGGTCCTGGGTTCGAATCCTGGTGAAGGCTAGGGTTTTGTTCCTGGGTCTGGAGCGTGTCCCTGAGTCTACCCAGCTCTGATGGGTACCTGACGCAAGCTAGAAAATAAGTAAAAGGCTGCTAGACATTGTGCTGGTCACATAATCTACTATTATGCAGAGGCAATCTACTAATATGCCACAAAGACTTGCTTCACTCGCCCCTTGTGTTTCTGGGATATTCTACTTCTTACTTCATGCAGAAGATTCAATTGATAACCTATGCTATGTTTTTAAATATGTTTCTGTGTTTGTTAACTGTTTAGTCTACTGCAGGTGGCGGCAACCTATGGCACGCTGCCGCTCGACCACCGTTTCCCCATATCATACTGGGCATACTGGGCATACTGGGCATACTGGACATACTGGGCATACTGGACATACTGGACATACTGGGCATACTGGGCATACTGGGCATACTGGACATACTGGACATACTGGACATACTGGGCATACTGGGCATACTGGGCATACTGGACATACTGGACATATCGGGCATACTGGACATACTGGACATACTGGGCATACTGGACATACTGGACATACTGGACATACTGGGCATACTGGGCATACTGGGCATACTGGACATACTGGGCATACTGGGCATACTGGGCATACTGGGCATACTGGGCATACTGGACATACTGGACATACTGGGCATACTGGGCATACTGGACATACTGGGCATACTGGACATACTGGGCATACTGGGCATACTGGGCATACTGGACATACTGGGCATACTGGGCATACTGGGCATACTGGACATACTGGGCATACTGGGCATACTGGGCATACTGGACATACTGGACATACTGGACATACTGGGCATACTGGGCATACTGGACATACTGGACATACTGGGCATACTGGGCATACTGGGCATACTGGACATACTGGACATACTGGGCATACTGGACATACTGGACATACTGGGCATACTGGACATACTGGACATACTGGACATACTGGACATACTGGGCATACTGGGCATACTGGGCATACTGGGCATACTGGGCATACTGGGCATACTAGGCATACTGGGCATACTGGGCATACTGGGCATACTGGGCATACTGGGCATACTGGGCATACTGGACATACTGGGCATACTGGACATACTGGACATAATGGGCATACTGGACATACTGGGCAGGGCTGTGGAGTCGGAGTCGAGATGTTGGAGTCGGAACATTTATCTACCGACTCCGCAGCCCTGATACTGAGTGTAACTAACTTATACTTACAGTCTAGTAAAGACGATAAGACAGTTAGTGGTGCACGAAGTAAAAGTATTAAAGTAACCGGGTAACAAAGACAAGTTTAGTATTTTAAAAAAAAAACACACCCGTCTTGTATCATACGCATATTTAAAATTTAAACTTTTAACTCATGTAGGGTCGCGGGTGCCAAACTAAACACTTGTTTTCATACACATGTTTGCCTCGTGTACGTTCATTACGCGCAGAGTTTATTGAAAACTATACATTATTATCTCTAAATGCTGTTAATAATAGACATTCCAAAGCCTTTGCATGCCCCCCCCCCCCCCCCCCCCCCGCCACGACAAAGAGAGGGATTCTTGAGCATTACGAGAGGCGATAGCGAACAGTCGATTAGTTTGACGTTAGTAGTAGGCCTACTTATGATCTTGTCTAAAAAAAACGCTACGGATTAGATTATAGACTATAGACTATAGACCATAGGTTCTCAACGGGGGCTTTATCGCCCTCCGGGGGCGCGGTGAGAAGCTTTGCGATGGGGTGGGGGCGCTGACGTTCCCGGGGGCGATGGGGGGGGCGGTAAAGGGCACGTGGGAGGTACACCTCAGCTATTTGAATCGATTAGTTTTTGGATCAATTGTGATGTAAACGTTGCTAAATATCTGATATCCCCCAACAGTAGTCCAACATATTATTACACTAAAAGGAAATAGGAAATTGCTATGACTTTTCCAACAAGTAGGGGTCAGTAATAGACAAGTAAGGTGTGCGGCCGGCTCGTCGTATGGTTGCTTCACCTGACTGTCAACCGACACGACGCGGGATCTATTCCTGTCACCCTAGAATTTGCTAATATTAATGATATTTTGATCTAAGTTGTACTGTGTTGTACTTAATGCATTAGAGCAGGGGTCTCCAAACTGCGGCCCGCGGGCCAAATGCGGCCCGCGAAGACTTTTCATGCGGCCCGCGGAGACCTTTTCAGCCAGGAAAAGAAAATGGAAATTTATCTATATCCTGCCAAGATCATCCGCTGCCTACGTGGGTGTTATGTTTTTACTGAATTAAAATAGAGGCGGACAGTAGTGCGTTATGTTTTCCAACCGATTTTCCACTACATTGTAAAAACCTTATTCGCTGCTTACTTTTTCAACTTCCGTCTACATTCAATGAGATGATATAAAGCCATCTAGTGGCGGAGTATGGCACTGTTACTGGACATGATATATTCAATGACATTTGCTGATTATAACTTGGACTGGACTAACTTCGGTTGCCTGACTGTTGATGTAGGAAAGAACAGAGTAACATATAGACAGGCTTGGTTGGTTAAGTGAAGCAGATGTGTAAAGAGAAAAACATTCCATGGCCAATGTTTCTACACTGTATTATTCACCAGCATGCTTTGTGTGCTAAATATTTGGACATTAAAAGTGTACTGATTCATGTGGTGAAGCTGGTGCACACGGGCTCAACCATACACAGTTCAGAGACATGTTGAAAGAAACAGACACAGAATCGCAAGATTTACCATATTACACAGCATGGCTAAGTTGAGAGCAGAGTAATTAAGTTTAAGGAAGGAGACATGTGATTTCCTGGAAAGTAAAGGCAAGCCACAGCCATTACTTGTTTGATGAAGAAGGTTATTGAAACTATTCTTTACTAGTAATTTACATTTTTTGAGCCTAAAACTACAATGAGAGGAAAATTTAGCTTCTGATCTATACATCCACCTAAGTTCCTTTAGATCCCAACTTTTATTGTTTTCCGAACATGTAGGGGCCAATAACTTGACGCGCTTTCAGCAGCGCAAGGGGGTCTTCATGGCTGAGGCAACAGCTGAGTTCCCCACGTCACATTTGCATGCGAGATCAGGAGCGGTTTTCTGAATAGGATTCAAAGGCAGAAGAAGTGAGACTGTTTCAAACCCCATTTGAAACAGATGTGGCCAGTTGCCCAGATAAACTGCAGTTGGAGGTCATTAAGTTGTAAGCAAATGACCTCCTTAAGGAGAAGTTCAAAGAAGGACTGGTGGGTTTTTACAAGTTTTTGGCCATGCAAGACTTTCCAAATGTCAACACTTTTGCATCAATGTACCTTTTAATTGTTGGAACAACATACCTACGTGAGGAACAATTTGAGAGCAAACTTGTCCGATGATAATCTCAGGTCACTGTTGATGTTAGAGATATCAAATCTAAAGCCAGAAATGTCTGCTTTTTGGCATCCCGGAAACAATTTATCTACATTTACACTAATACAGGTGTTCATGTGTAGTGTAACAATTTGTTATTAAATATTAACTGAATAAAATAATATTAAATAAATAATTAAAAACAACATCCATGTTTTTTTTTTTGTTTTTTTTTGTTGTTTTTTTGGACCTCGAGTGTGTAGTCGGCCCCCGAACTGCTGTTTGATAGTTAATGCGGCCCTCGGGCTAAAAAGTTTGGAGACCCCTGCATTAGAGCAATGGAAAGCATTCTGGATTAACGTTGAGCGGAATTGATACGTAGTAATTGTACAAACTGGGTAGTTACAGTAATGTTTGAAAATATACGTATATATTCTTTAGCTATATAATATTTATATAATTTTCAAATACTTTTTAGAGTTTGATCATTTCAAAGTTATAAATTGTAAGTTATTCATTCTTTAAAAAAAAAAGAAACATTCGAAATATTAGCTAAAATGAAACGGGTTAATTATCTCCCTTTAATTAAAAGATTATTTCACATTCGATTCAATAGTGATACCAAACAAGTTATGTTTTGTAATATAACAAAAATTACTGACTAATTATTATTTCTTTGTATAAATTCAACATTATGGTATTCATACCAATTTTTAATTATTAGGGGGTTAAAATAATTTACGTTAAACAGTTGTTAATAATAAACATGTCTTGCATTAATTGTTTGTCCATTTAAGGAGTTTATATTTTAAACATTAATAATTACAGAAATTACATAATATAGTGCTATTATATAAGTCTTATATTTCTAAATTAATAATACACATACATTTATTTTAGAATTAATCATATTTATGTTTATTTAAAGACGATGAGCGTAAAAAATAGTTTAAATGTATTTATCTGTATCATTAAATGAGCGGTCAAGTGTAGGTGACCACTTTGTATGCTTAAAACAGCTTTGATGTACGATAAAATCTGTTCAGATGTGTAAGTTGAACCAAAAGCTGAAAGTTAAGGAACGAATGTCAAGCAGTTGAGAATAACAGATGACTTTCCTAAAAAGCTTCCTTCCAGATTTTTTCCGCAAATGGGCACATTTTTTAAATGTTTAAAATTCAACTTGCTCCATTTTAAAATCGCCAATATTCCTTCACTTGAAGAGCTACATCTAAGAAGGTTGTAGTAATAGCAAACCAGTTAAGGCTTGGTAAGGTATGAAAAAATAAGTCCAGCAGTTTGAACGTCTTTCCTTTGATTAGAAAACTCCTCTTTTTCTGAAAAAGCCCAACTATTAATCTTAATATATTCCTTAACATTGGGATGTGCATGTAGTTAAAATGTTTTGAAATTGATTTCACTGCAAGATAATATATCTAGTTTCAATGCAAATCCATTCCGGTGGTCCTTGTGAATGCAAGTTCAACTCACTGAAATGTGTCGCTATGTCATTCAGAAACATCGGCTTTACAGTTTCCCTCATTTAGAAACAGAAAGTGTTGTTGTTTTTATCAATAACAATCAATAACACCTCTTGAAGGTCTCTCGCGTGCCATTGAAAATCGCTCTGATTTTTGGCACGCGTGCCTTTCGTTGCCGAACCCTGATTTAGAGTACATTGTGAGATTACCTAAAGACATCACAATTTTTTTTATCACTGGATGAGTCCATGCTACCAGACAATTAAGCTTTACTTTTATCTTACGTTGATTTAAGTAAAAAAGAAAAGTTGGCCATTTTGAAAACAAAGCAATAAATATAAAATCTATTAGACTACTCTTACTAGAAGACTTTTTCTTGTAAAAGAAATTCCTCCAGCGGCGATGGTATGGCGTATCGTGGATTTACGCTGTCGTTAAAAAAAGTAGTCTGTTCCAGATTTATTGGCTGTCTATTGTGTGATAACATTTAGTTTCTAAAAGTCTTCTCTGTATTGCTCACTACAATATTACAGCAGTTCACAATTAATACGTAATGCATTCAATGATTTTTTTAGAGAGCTTTGCATTGATACCTTTAATTAATGCATGATTATTTTTATTATTATTAATATCTGTATTGCTATTATTGTCACGATATAATTTTATATTGTTTGCCAATGTTATAATTTTCTTGTTATGTCTTTATGTATGCCTTTACTGCCTTTATTGTACTTATTGTTTGTACTATGTTGCAAAATAAATATTGCTCATTGTTCATTGACGAGGACTACAAGCGATGGCTATTGCACACAGAGGTGCGTTGGTTAGCAAAAGATGACTGCGTAAATATAATGTATAAGACATGGATTCGGTGCTCGAGTTTTTGAAAAGCAAATGCGATTCTTTGGGAAAAAATCAATCAGTTTCTCTAGGTCAGTGAGTTTTGGTAAACAATTTTGTATTGCATTCTTGTCACCTAATACTATTTGGCTGCCAATAAAAAAAAAAAACTGCAAATAGTGAAGTGTGGAGATCTAAGTAATTTGCAAGGAAAATTGAAACAAATATAGACAAAATACTAGCAACACACAATGCAAACGATTCACATTAATATTGATTTTTTTTTAGAGCCTCTTGTTTAGATAATTTGTCGGTCTATTAATTGTTACAATATGTTTCGTTTTCAGTTTTTTTTTAAAGATAATAAATAAGCACACAAATATAGTCGGCCAAAATAAAAAAATTGCGGAGACTATATTGACCCTTTAACTTCACGAGGAAATTGAGCGCTAAAAAAAGTTGGGGGGGGGGGGCGATGAGCGGAAAAAAATGTAGGCTACAAGGGGATGGTGAACCGAAAATTGTTGAGAACCTCTGCACTATAGACTATAGAGTCTTTTTACCAACAGCAAAGCGGACACTCTGCCACCCACTTCCCCACCTCCTCGCCCCAACGAGCACCGCTTTAAACGATGAACTTATTACGCTGCCCTCGCCCCCTCCCGTCGCCGGACGCCCTCGCCCACCTCCTCGCGTTATCTGCAGGCCGACGCTTGACCTTTGATAAACTGGCTCTCGTGTTCTCCCCCCCCCCCCCCCACCTCCCTTGTCAATTATCTCATTAAAGCCGGATTGTATTGTGTGCGCCCTTCTGTTATGTGTTTACTCCTCTTCCCTTTTCTATTCCACCCCCCCCCCCCCATTACCTTCATTTCTCATCCTCTCCCCGCTCAAAAACTTCTTCCATCTTCACCGAGGCGATTGGCTTGTTTGGGTATGGCAACAAAACCATAAGTCGTCTGCTGATAGTTGCTTGAGGCAAAGCGGGGTTTAGGTACGTATGAGAGAAAAAAAAGGGGGGGGGGCTGTAGGGCGACAGTACAAACATAAGGGAGTTTTGGCGAAAGGGAGGATCGGGAGGGCACGTGAGAGCAATGAAGGTAAAGACGTTTTAAGGGCGCACTGGTATTCCCCCGCGGAGCCTCTCATCTCGTCTGTTTATTCCGGCGTTAAAGACAAAACATTCAACGCCCCCCCCCCACCTGCCCCTCAACGCCCCCAATCTCTCCTCCCCCCCCCCCAACCTACGACGTTAAAAGTCTTCCTCACTCCTTGCCCAACATACCTCCCTCCCACCCCCTTCTCCCTCCGCTCTCCTACCTAAATCTCAACCGTCTGAGCGTCACAATGGTAAATAAATAAATAGATCAAGTGATGAAATGAGAGAGCTTTGGATGTGCGATTATGACAACACACAGGCCCTAAGGACTTGGGTGGATACGCCACTCCCACTAATGTGTTGGATGGGACGCGTGGCGGAGAGGGGGAGAACAGGGTGGAGGCTAACGGCCGACCGAAATTCGGATTCGGTTTAAGTTTGGGCGCCGAGAGTAGGCAAATGGCCATTTTGGCCATTTTTACGGTCTGGTTTCGGTTTCGGCCGGAGCCAAAAAGGTTAGCTGTCGGTTTGCTTTCGGTTTCAGCAGAGACGGATATTGATTTTCGGTCATCAGCCGAATATAGGCCTTTATTTTAACTTTCAAAATTCAGACTGCAACGCTAGTGATGCTGATGCATCTACTACTCTGCTTATCGATAATTCTGAATAAAATGATGTATACTATATGTAGGCCAGTATAGGCCCTACATCTGTGTATTATATGCTTTATGGTTTACTTAAATAGTACCCATAAACTAGTTAATATTACATAAAAATGTGCAGTCTTATTAAATCTTTTGTTTGGAATTTTCGGTTCATGTTTCGGTTTCGGTCGGAGGTGAGGTGAAACTTTCGTTTTCGGCTTCGGTTGCGACCGAAAAAGTCAATTTATAACATTTGATATGGTTTCGCTTTCGGCCTAAACCAAAAATTTGTCTTCGGTCGACCTCTAAGAGGGAAGCGCTGTTCCTGAGTGTTTTTATACTGAACTAAATGCGGATCCGGCCAATAAGGGTGCCGACTATGTGTAGGCCTACAGTGCTGCTACTTAGTAGAAGACTTTTGTGTTGAGCAAGGGAGGAGGGGTGGGTGGCTAGAAGAGCTGCAATGATTTAAATATTGCAAGAACCCCCCCCCCCCGCTCCGCTTCCTCCGCCCCCCCCCCTTCATTTACAACTCCACTTTCCACACCAGTCTAACAAGGTTATTGAGGGAAGGGGGGGTCTCTGCCATATTTTGGTCTCAAATGAAAACATTTTGCCCACCCCTTCCCCGTCTCTCACTTTCTGCCCCTACAATCAAAGAGCCCTTGTGCATGGTACAACCTACAGACCATTTCCTGTGAGGCTTTTTCCGGGGTGAACATTGTAACATTTCAATCCCATCGGCTCACACCCCGACCCCCTATCATAATTAGCAAGTAACCGCTACGCCTCTGATCACAGGATTTGACAAAGTTTGAGAGAAATCCTTGCAATCGGCGGTGGGTTAACCATACGGTTGATAGTCGTACTAAAAAATTATTCAACTTTACAGTTCAGGGTTTTGCTTTTAGGCATTATTTAGCTAATTTTATATCTTTTTAAATAAACGCAATACCATCCTCATCAGACCCTTGACCGTTGTGGTCGTTGGGGAATGGGGGCGAATGGACACCTCAGCAGTCATGTTTCTTCATTTCTGCCTATCTTGAGCGGCTGTCAATAGTTCAGGCAACTGGAGCCGTGTCCAATATTTTATATTGTCGAACCAGCATCACCGCTGACGCTCTCCGACGTCCACCATCTACAGTGCCATGGAGGATTGTTTTTTGGCCAGGTTTTTATGCAACAACACATGATCGAACCATGTTAGCTTGTGCAGCTTGTGCAGCTTGATTGTTGCTATAATGGTTTCTTGAAGGCTTGCAATTGAGGATGCTACTCAACATATTCATTTGTCCAGTTTTCTACGTAGGAGATTTAAAGTTTCTCATGCATTTATTTCCGAATGCCTGCAATTCGTATTAACCCTTCCCGTACCGACCTACTTCTATCTATGCTGCCATCAGTTCCGCTATATACGCGCCCGGGACTGTAAGGGTTAAGTGGCTGCTAGCAGTGTCCAGAAATGGATTTACTTTTGTTTCCGTTTCATTTTTATTTCATCACTCTTTATCTGTTCCTCTTTCTATTTATCTGCACTTCCGGTCTATTCTTATGATTGTCAGTCTGTTTGTCTCTCTATATGTAGAAATGTTTAACTCAGACTTTCCTATAGGCCTAGATTTTTTTTATTCGAGTATCAGTAGGCGCCTATGTGTTTCTGTCTTACTATCTGTATATCTACCTATCTACCTATATATCTATGATCTATGATCTATCTTCTATCAACTATAGTCCATCGATTATCATCTCTCTTATTATGTCTTTAATTTTCGATAATCTTTCGTCCATCATTTATCATTTATCAACTATCATCTATCTTATACAATGTCTATACATTGGACTGCCAGAGTGTGATTTGAAAAAAAACTACAAAGGGTCCAAAACATGGCTACGAAAATTGTTCTGAACAATGATGACAACTCAACAATCAGTCTAAAAATCTGCACTGGCTATCTATAAAACTTAAAATTCAAAGTTTTGACTATGTTCTATAAAAGCCTTCATGGTCAATCTCCCCAGTACATTAGATCCATGGTCGACCTACACACACACCAGAGAAAAGAAGACTGCGTTCAAACAAAATCCATCCACAGCTCAAAGTACCAATCGTAAAAAGAGAATCATTTACAGCTCGTTCCTGCAGCGTCGTAGCACCTCTGTGGTGGAATGAACTTACGAACACAATTAAACAAGCCGACAATATAGACATTTTAAAAACAAAATTAAAAACACACATATTCGATTTATTTTAATAACAGATGGTAAATGTAAAGCGCATTCGAAGACTTTGTTAAGAATAGCGCTACATAAATATGTAATTTGTAATTTGTTGTTATATCTTATATTGTGTATCAACTGCCATCTACCATCTTTCATCTGTCATCTATCTGTATCTGTTATTACATTTTGTCTCTATGCTGATAATATCTGAACGTCTATCTTTCTAGCTTTATTTTTCTGATTCTCTGCTTGCATGTTATTTCCTATCTATCTACACGTGTTTATCTCTCAATTTGTCTGTCCGTCTGCCATCTTTCTTTTGCATGTGTCTTTGCCTATATGTAAATCAATACCAACATGCCTACTTGTTGCCTGCGCACGCACTCAAACTTCCATATTTTCTCTAAATTTGCCCGCAGGGCTCCTTAGTTCTGGAACCCTGCCGGAATTCTACGGTCCTTGTAAATGTCAGACCAGGGCCTTGGGGGGCGCTCCACGAAGCATTTCATGTGATTTAATCTACCCTCATGGAGACGCTATGGTGTAGGGCGCAGGGTGGAAGCGGTTGGAGTCTTTACATTTTTGTCTAAATATAACCATTATCTTATCCATCTTTTTTTGTAATGGACCTGTTTAGATGATATTTGCTTAACCTTCACAGAGTCCATCCCACAACGCGCAGTGACTCAGTGAAGGATACAGTGTGCCAGTCTGTTCGTTGTTTTGTTGACGGCACGATAGAACTAGAGGCAGTGGCGTATTTAGGCATGTTCAGCATGTTCCATTGGAACAGGGGCCCCCACACAAAAGAAGCCCCCACACATCCAAAAAATATTTTTAGTTACATCCCCATTCTTTCGTTGAAAATGTAAAATAAAATTAATTTGTTCCTTTACAATTTTAAGCGCTCCAGTCCAACCAAGCTAAGTGCAACATACAATTTATGATTTTACAGAATGTAACAATGTAACATGAATTAACGGCACTTTTTTGAGGTATGTGGAAGGCCAGGGCAAGGCCACAAGGGGCCCCACATAAATTCGGGAACAGGGCCCCCACATTCCTAAATACGGCCCTGACTAGAGGCCGACCTAAACCATTGTTTGGCCATAACCGAAACCATACCGAAAGCTATAAATTAACTTTCGGCCGAAACCGAAGCAGAAACCCAAAGTTTCACTACACTTTCGGCCGAAACCAAAAGATAAACCGAATTTGCCAAACAAAAGATTTTAAAAGACTGTACATTTTTGTGAAATATTAACTTGTTTAGAGATAGGCCTACTCTATTTAAGTAAACTAAAGAGCATGATATATACAGTTGTATAGGCCTATAGCCAACGTGCATTAGGCCTATATCATTTTATTCACAATTATCCATTAACAGAGTAATAGATGCGCACTAGAGTTGCTGTCTGAATTTTGAACGTTATAATATTATAATATTCGGCTGATGACCGAAAGTCAAAATCAGTTTCAACTGAAACCGGAAGCAAACCGAATACTAACTTTTTGGCTCCGGCCGAAACCAAAACCACGCCGAAAAGGTCCATTCACTTGCTTTCGGTGCCGAAAACCGAAACAGAATTTCGGTCGCCCTCTAGATAATACCGTTTGAAAATCATTGAGATTATTGTCTTATAATACGCGATGGTCTATACAACAGGAAGCTAAGTGATTATTCCGAAGATCTCGGGGTTTAAAACCTGTAAGACAACATTTAGTTTTTGCCCCCCTCGAATATGGGGGCGAATTGCGAGTCTCTCCAGCGAAACTCTGGATACCCGACATTAGTAGGTTAAAGAAAAGGAAATTGTACTGGCCACACAATCATATGTATAATCATATAACGTAATAAACATTACTTGATCAACTAAAAAGACATTCAAAGTCTACAAAACTTTACCCCAATTTTTGTTTTGTTACAACGCTTAGTTCTGCTTCTCTTTTTTACAATGACCTACTTAAATGCACGGACTCAGTGCTTTTGTGGAATATTTTTTTCTGTGGAGGCCTACCATTTTATTTTACTATAATTTACCTTTTGTACGTATGCAAATAAACATATTGTTACGAAATAGTTTTATTTCCATAATTATATTGGTTCTATTATTATTAATTAAAGTTCAAAAGAAATAATCTTAAACCCGAAATGTTTCCGCGTTAGGAATAAAACATGTATATGTCTAGACACTACGTCATAGCATTAAAATGCGTCATATGTCAGCACGAGGGTTTGAGACCGTTAGTGAGTTCTAGCTTGGGCGCGAATGTGTGAGGACTGTTTCTTGACCACTTTCTTAAAAGATACGTTATCTTGGCTTAGTACGATATAGAAGAATCTCAACTGATTAAGTTTCATCCTATAATATTGGTACATGTATTCTGTGTTACTGTTATATTCATAATTTAAACTTGTTGGAATAAAATTGTGTTTAATCATTCAAACAGGATTGTGGATTTCCTCTATATTAAGGTACAGTTTACCTAATTGACTTCATACAATTAAAACACATCTTACGAGCCAAATAAATATCAAATCTACTACAATAACACCAATACTAATTCTTATACAACCTTGTAGGATCCAAGAGGGATGTGAATTAAAAGAATGTATAAATATTACATTCCTAAATATAATATTATACGTCAGTAGCGGATTTCCATCTATCATTTATCATAGATTACCATTTTGTCTGGCCTACGTTATTATAGTGTCTGTCATGATTTACTACACTGCCAACCGTTAATGTCCATTTGAGCCTTTTAGGCCAATAATTTATTTAATATGTATAAAGTGTGCATCTATTTTATGTGTGTGTGCGGCTTTTAGAGCTGTTACTTTCTTTTATTTTTTTTGGTAACCTTATTTTAATAAGCCGTCATTACTTAAGTCTGTGTCTCCCACAGCTACGCCCTGGACAGGGTCGGCTACAAACAGACAGTTTATACACACGCCGACTCCTATTAATGCCGACCTTCCCATGTGTACCTACAAAACAGTAGAACACTATTTATCAGAAGAGTTCTAAATGTCAGGCCAACAGAAAGAAAACGAGGCGAATGTTGCCATAGATAAAAACAAAATGGCATTTAAATTGAATGTACAACGTTTAAGTGAAAAAAAAAATGACTAGGTTAACGCCTCATGCCCCTCCCATCCCCACCGTATCAAATTAGCAGACGAGACACACTGTTTGTAGAGATGGGAATAGAACCGAACCCGAACCGAACACACCGAACTTCCAGCTGTTTTCGTTAGAAAAGTAACAAATAAATTCAAAATAATCGTTTTCTATACTAAACAAAAAAATAATAATAAAAGATACTTTAATTTGTAAATTGAAGCAACAATACACTTTTTTAGTCCATCTAAGTGAAGTCTCGGCCACAAATTATTATTTCGATATACTAGTGGTACGCGGATTGTTTTGGAAAAATCTGACTATAAGTAGGCCTACTATGGGATTGTGTTGAATAGTTAAAAGCATTCAGACTACTTCACAGATTTCCAAAAAACGAGGCCGAAATTAATGGCTTTTCATCACCAGTTATTTTATATACTTCTATTTCACAACTCAATAAAATTTGTATCGTGAAGACAAGCTTAAAGAATAACGTATAAAAGATAACAATTTTGACGACATAATTTCCCTATATTTTAGGGTCTATACTCGAGGGCTGAGCTAAAGAGTCCATTTACTTCCGGCTCAATGTACTGGATCTGTATTTAGTAAAAGTATCCCGTTGGACTAAATTAATCCATAGGGCCGTGAAGCAGCGTCAACCAGTTTCTGGTGACCTCGGCAAACTAGGTGATTTTGTGTGGCCAGCCCCATGCACAGCCGACTTTACTTGACCCCAACTAAAGGTCAGGTAGAGCTAGCCGTAAGAGCTGAGTAGGCTCAAGGACACCCTCCAGACCAGGGAAAGAATTCTATCCTGCGCCAGGATTCAAACCCATGAGCTTCGGTACGCCAGCCATACGCGCTGTCACACGGCCACTGTGCCTCCTGTAGACCATCATAAACAAACTTAACCCTTACAGTCCCGGGCGCGTATATAGCGGAACTGAAGGCAGCATAGATAGAAGTAGGTTGGTACGGGAAGGGTTAAATATAGAAACATTTCCCTTATTCTTGCCACTCATTAAATTAGTTTTAGTACCCCGGTGCCGGGTCGCGAACCGGCATAAGAAAAATACTTGTCTAAAAATTAACAAACAAACACACACACACAAAACATAGTTATAGTTTATTTTATCTCAACATTTCTGCAAGGTTGGCACAATGAGCGGGGAGGATCAAAGAACCGCGCCAAATCTCTTTAACGGAAAATATGCACAGAAAGAAATAATAATGAAATGTACTCAAAGTAATATAAAAAATAATGTGTAATTTTCGGGAGAGTTTTATTCTAATAAATGCCGATGATAACTTTTTATTTTATCTTTTCTGTTATCACTTAATGAAATAAAAATAATTAAAGAAAAATACATCAAACCAGCTTACAAATACAGACATTAAATTAAAAAAAAAAATTACTATTTTATGAAATATTTTTAGCTTTTTTTTTATTATTAATTTTTTTTTTTTCTAACTATCTAAAGTAAAAAAAAGTGCTAAATGCAATCTTGTCAAACCAAATTTATCCAGAGGGCCGGTGAAGCGGAATTCGCCAGTTTCTCTATAAATAAAAACATTCTCATAATAAAATTG
Source organism: Anisus vortex (assembly GCA_949126835.1). Taxonomy (NCBI): domain Eukaryota; kingdom Metazoa; phylum Mollusca; class Gastropoda; family Planorbidae; genus Anisus; species Anisus vortex. The sequence goes on from OX421498.1 coordinate 5,900,596, forward strand.
TTGGCACAATCAAGACTTGAATTAAAAATACAATTATATAAGTGTGAAAGGTAACGAATGGATATCAAAGAAGTTACTGACTATGAAATGTCGTTGATTGATAACTATTATTTTACTTAGATTAGCCTACCCTATAAACATACAATTATTTCTTCTTACCCATTACAGTTGTTTTAAATTCAGATTTATTTTTCATCTTCTCGTTTTATATGTTACAGACGCTCCTTCTATAAAGAAGATTATTGCGTCCTACATTCATCTGTGGTCCGAGTCTAGTCTTGCATCTTTATTAATGTTTTAAATGATGTTACGGTAGGTACTGGTTTTCCTGGTTTGTTCAGGCAACACATTCCATGCCCGAATGCCAATCGGGAAGAAAGAGTACGTATATTCTTTTGTTCTCGCATAAGTGATAAGGAGAGTATTTTTTTTTAATATGTTTATCTGAGCATTGGAACATGTTGTTATTGGGTTTTATTTCTAAATTAGAGTTTAATGACTATGTATTATTACTACTTTACTCTTTGCCCTTCTGTCCTCAAGTGTTTCTAGGTTTAGTGATTTGTAAATATTTAATACATAGAGTGATTTTTCACGCAAGGCTAGGTTTGATTTAATTTTAATTTCTGGAGTCTCCTTACCTTAGTTTTGACCGAATTCCGGATTCTTTTTTTTTTTAAAAACAATCCCAGGAAACTAAAACTGGTTTAATTTCCATGACGGATGCAGGGGCATGAGAAATAGAGAAATAGGTGAAAGAAAAACTGGGGGGAAATAAATTAGTCTGTCTGTGTCTCTATGTCGAACACACACACACATACATATATATATGTATATGTGTGTGTATCTATAGAGAGAGAGAAAAAGAGAGAGAGAGAGAGAAAAGTGAGGAGAAGAAAGATTGATAGATTGAAAGATAGTCTAACATATAGATTGATACATGGCTACATATTTGTAGTTAGTTATTTAGGCAGTTAGAACGGTGAGCTGCGACCTGCTAAATAGATAATTAGATAAATATATATATATATATAAAGAGATAGATGGATGGATAAACGTGTACACATATAAATCAATCGATAGACAGGCAGTTGAAAGATAGATAAATTAGTTAGATGGATACCTCGATAGATTATTTGATAGACAGACATATGGGTAAACAGACAGGTAGACAGATATGGTTTTATTAAATGTTCAAAATGATTTAAATGTAAGTTTGGATGAAGTCGTAACTAGCTACAAATCCATATAAATTAATATAGAATGTAGATCAATACAAACATATATTTTAAACATGGCAGACTATTGTGACTGGCTTTATCTCTTACAGCTCAAGCAAAAAACATATAGATCTAGAGTCTAGAGTCTATACCGAAACTCTCGAATGGAAATGCATTTACAAAACACAAAAGTTAATTATTTCTTGAATTGAATTTCATTTAAAAGTGGATTGATTACATAAGGAATTGCTGTGAATGTTCAGAAAATCCAGATTATTAAGTTGTGATTAATGATTAATGGTTTTGACTTTCTTTTAACCTTTCTTTTCTTAGCTGAAAATAATTTCTCTTTTAAGTCCGTTTTTTTTAAAAGTGTAAATACCTAATCTAACTTTTTCGATTAATGCGGCCCACGCTTCACCTTAAGGACACACTAGTAAAGACAACCCAAAAAATTAATGAGTCCAACGATCAGCTAGCTATATCACGCAGTAGGCGTCTAGCTCAAATAGTCCTGAGGGCCAGGGTGAGAGCTTAAAAGGAAGCCCGAGGGTCGCATCGTCGGATGACTGTATACATGTTACATTAAAAAAAAACGGAATCGGATGTCGGCAGACTTAGAACTTAGAAAGGCGTTGCGGGCCACATATAAATCGCACCTTGCGGGACGCATTTTTGAGAATCCTGTTCTACGCAATTAAATGAATTATACAGCGAGAGAGAGAGAGAGAGAGAGAGAGAGAGAGAGAGAGAGAGAGAGAGAGAGAGAGAGAGAAAGAAGGAATGAGAGAAGATCCATAAAGTAATTAACCAACGAAAAGACATAAAACTGAAGTTTAATTAAAAGGTCAAGGTTGTTTGTTGTATTTGTTGTTTTTTTTTGTTTGTTTTTATTGTTCTTATGGCATTTTAATGTGTTATGGGGACCCCTCTCCCCCTCCCCCCGCTTCCTGATAAAGGTGGAGTTAAATGCCAGATATGGGATAAGAAACGAATTCTTGTGTGGCTGTAAAAAACAACAACAACCACACCACACAAGACTTGATATTTAGGCAGCACCTACAAAGGGATTCAACACCGTGGGGGTTGGGCGCGATAACTTTGTGTGTGTGTGTGCGTGTGCGTGTGCGTGCGTGCGTGTGTGTGTGTGTGTGTGTGTTGCGCGTGTTGCGCATCCTTACCAGGAGAACTTAGAGAAAGGGGCGTATGTAGGGTGGGGGGGGAGGAAGTGTTAGGATCGGAGGGGGCCGGGGGGTGGGTGCCAACTGTCTTTTATACTGCTTGTTGGCAGATTTCTCAGGTGTGCTTTGTGTAATATAAAGAGATAAAGGTATGACGAGACTATGAAAGAAATAAACGGGAAATGGGATTATCTTTGAAATGTCAAGCTAATGGTGGGAGAAGGGGGATGGAATGGAAAGAGGACGTATCTTTTCCCCCCTCGTTTGGCTTTTAAACAGTTGCATCACAGTTTGAAATATAGGAGAATATCAAGGCCGTACAAACCATACTATTACTTTTTCAGAAAGGTAGAAACTAAAAGAAATTTGTGTGTGTGACTAAAGCTTCTAAAAGAAAATTGTGTGTGTGACTTAAACTTGCGATTAAAGGTGGAATTCAGCAGTTTTGGGGAATATGGGAGTTTGGTTTAAACTATATAAATATAATTTGTTTTTCAAGGTTTAAGAAAGATGCATATGTATGTTGTCGTATGGTAGAATGTGACGTCATTTACTAAGCGCATCTTTCCATGCTGTTACATAAAACAGATGACTGGCGATCTATTCCCACAATTCATTTTCAGGTGTGACAATGAAGACCCCAAGCACACGAAATCCTGCTTGTATTAATTTTAAAAAAAAAACAACACACATCCCACATTTAGCATTTTATTCCATTTAGTGCGACCTTTTTTTCTGCTTTCTTTTTTCCCAGATAACGAAAAGCTCTAGAAACTCTTTTTGTATCAAATCGATCGATATATATATATATATAAAGTCGACTGTGTGCGAACGGATTCCGATCCTCACTGGTTAATCCAAAGACACGGGACCTTATTGTCTTATAGTTTACGTTAGCGATCTCGCTTTCTGCATGTGTCCTCCTTAGCTGAGTGGTTAGCGTATCCGTTTGCCATGCGGGCGACCTGGGTTCGATATCCCAAAGATAATTTTTTTATTTATTTTTCAGTCATTTTTTTTTTTTTATGAATATTATTTTTTTTAAGATTGTAAAGATTTTTAGGACTTGAAGCTATCCTAAAATATTTTCAGTAAGTAAAATCTAATGATTCTATCTTAGACGCATGCGGGAGACAGGTGTTCGATTCTCAGTCAATGATAGTCCAAACTTCTTGTTAAATAAAAAGGCATGCCCTTTTTTTTTTCAGTAAATAATTAGTCTAATAATTATATATTTTAAAAATTATTTTAGCTTTCTGTACGTTGAAGTTTATATTTTAAAAGTACAACTATACAAGTATATTCTATTAAAAATTGATTGCTCTAGCAAGGTGACTTTTAGTATCATGGCACGCCGAATCAATTAGAAATCCCACTTTGGCAAACTATCATCAAAAGGTTGCCGACCCCTGGATTAATAGTAATAATAATAATAAATGGTCATTTCTTATAGCGCTTCTATCGATTCTATTAACATTTAGCATGCTCAGTGCGCTCTTGGTGTGAATTGCAGTGGCAGATCTGTTAGTATGTAAGGCACACAGTCACACAGCCACTAGCCAAAGAGAAAAGATTAGGGTATTGAAATGAAATGAAAAACATGGCATGAAGAGGATGGTGGGGCAAGTACAACGCGGTCACGAACGTTTAATTTGATTGGGACACGAGGCTTCTTAACCCTTACAGTCCCGGGCGCGTATATAGCGGAACTGAAGGCAGCATAGATAGAAGTAGGTCGGTACGGGAAGGGTTAAATGGCGCATTGTATTTTGTTTTTGGCTACATATCCGATACATTATATTTTTGACGTAATAAGCATTAAACACACTTGCAAAAAGACCTTTTGGAGTTTCCTCAGAAAATCTCTTTAAAATTTCAAATATTGCATTACAATAATAGATTTATTTTTTTTATGTATAGGGATGCTTAATAAAACGACAGAAAGAAAGTAGATCTAGGGTGAAACTCTGTAGTTTAAGCGCCAGGCTGTTAAGACGTGCTAAAACCTTGGAGATTAGACAACCGTAATTATCTCACTTCGGCACATGCATTCAGACACACACACACAAACCCACTGACACACAAACACACTGACGCACATAACCCAGACATACGTGCGTGCCCTCGATTTGCATGCCTGTGTTTTACGATAAGCACGCCTACATTTTGTGACAAGTAAAAGGAGGGGGGGGGGGGGGGAGGTAAGGGGGGTATGTTAGGGTGGGGTATGTTAGGGTGGAATTTGGGGTGGTGGACAACATACTAATTTAAGCTTTTTGGTAATGAAAGCGGAAGTAGGCTACTTAGTGGAGGCAGAGCTTAGCATTCCACAGAGGCGTTGCCCTACTTAGGGAGACTGTAACACGCATTAAACACACTCACACACACATATAAAGATACGCATACGTTCCAACTATTTGGATGTGTTACATTAATTATAGACAAATATTACTTTCTATCCCAAGTCTGTACCCACTATAACCTGCCCCAAATGTAGGCTACCAAGATAAGAAATTACTGCAATGGAAAAAAAAAGTGTCAAGTTGCTGACTTAGCAATCATCACAGAGTCATAAAGATTAAAATGTATAAACCTGCTGTGGTAGACACGTACAATGGAACCCTCGGTCCTGTTTGGATGTAAAAAAAAAACTTGCTTGGTATGCAAAAATAATAGCATATAATTTTTTCCTTCGGACCAAATAGATCACAGTGAAGCAGCGTTCACCAGTTTCTGGGGTCACGGCATACTAGGAGGGTTGTGTGGCCAGCACATGCCTATCCGAATTTACTTTACCCCCAACTAATGTCAAGCAGCCTACTCATTAGAGTTGGGTAGACTCAGGGACACCTTATAGACCAGGGAAAAAATCTTGGCTTTCTAAAGAATTCGAACGCGCTGCCGCTCGGCCACTTTGCCTCACTGTACCCCTATACAATATAATAATATATATAATAGCCTACAATATAATATAAAATATAATGTAGGCTACATCTTCTGTATAGGACCCATCAACTAAAGAAAACATTAAAAATAAGAACGAATTCAGAAAAGAGTTGCAAGGTTCATTACTAGCGAATATTCAAAACTGACAATAGTTACACCATTAGTTAAGCCACTAGACCTAGATACGCTAGAGGACAGAAGGGCAAAGAGTAAAGTAGTACTAGTACATACGGCATTAAATTATAACATTGAAATACCACACAAAAATAATCTGTTATAGTTTCAGATAAACTTAAAGACAAAGAAGTTTCTTATTGCATATGTAAGAACAGATACATTCAAGGGCTCATTCTTTCCGAGTGGCATCCGGGCATGGAATTGGTTACCTGAACAAACCATGACATCTAGCATAATTTAAAACACTGATCAAGACTATGCAAGACTAGATAAAATACCGGGTACTAATAGAAATGCAGGACTAGACTCAAACCGCTGATGAGCGTAGGACGCAATAATCTTCTGTATAAAGTAACATAAAACATATAAGATAACATATAAGATAACATATAAGATAACATATAAGATATGAAAACAAACAATAAAGAAAATTGTTATAGACAATGAATAGCACGTGCGGCATGTGTATCCTGGAGTGCTGCAAGACGAATGAGTAAAAGGGCGAACCCACAAACAGACACTCATTCAAACAATCGCATTCTCTCTCATTTCCCGTCGCCATATTTGAAACTCGGATGATTTAATTAATATATTTTTATCGCATTTGTGTTAACCCTTCCCGTACCGACCTACTTCTATCTTTGCTGCCTTCAGTTCCGCTATATACGCGCCCGGGACTGTAAGGGTTAATGTAGCCTACTATGACATTTAATGTTGAGCCGTGTTCCAAATTATTTCATTCACCCCACCAATGAGAAAGTGTGTTTTTTAAACAATAATAATGGACAAATCATCTACTTTTGATTGCACTGTGAAAAAATTACTATAATTATGTTGTGTATTAGATCTATGGCTACTAAATCGCCTGCAGTAAAGAGTAAGCCTAGGTAATCTTAATCCACCACTAAAAGGGGTTAAAAATAAGAACGGTACCAAAACAAATGCCTCTTGCATTTTTTTATTTGTGTGCAAATTTTGAGGCTAAATCACTATTTCGACAACTTTTTTTTACCAGCCCCTTTTTTGTTAAATTCCGTCTCTCTCTCTCTCTCTCTCTCCCTCTCTCTCTCTCTCTCTCTCTCTCTCTCTCCTCTCTCTAGATATATATAGGTATAGATATAGATAGATAGATAGATATCGTTCTCCCTCTTTCTTTCTTTCTCTCTCTCTCTCTCTCTCTCTATATATATATATATATATATCTTTCTCTCTTTCTTTCTGTATCACTATCTTTCTATCCCACGCTCTATTTCAGTCTATATCCCTCTATTTCTGTCCCTCATTCTCTATCACCCTCTGTCTTTCTATGTCTCCTTATTTCATTCTATATCACTATCTCTCTCTCCCTCTCTTTCTCTCTAATTCTCTCTATAATTCTCTCTCTCTCTCTATTTCGCTCTCTCTCTCTCTCTCTCTTCCCCTATCCAGCTAAATAAATCAACAGACGATGCCATTGTGTTCTAAGTTTATGCTTTTTGCCAATTCTAAAAACAAAGATAACTTCCCCGTGTGTCTTCCCAACGACCCCCCCTCCCCACCACCAACCGCCCTAACAAGCCTTTGCGCTTCCGTTTCAGACATTTTGTTTGACAAGTTCTTGGTTTAGAGAGTACACAATTTTGACAGGATGTAGGTTTGTGCGGCCGAGAAAAGGGGGAAAATATCTTTCAAACAAACAATAGTTTTTTGTTTCATTTATTTTGACTGTTGGCACACTGACGTATTATAAACCAGATCTGGATATTTATAGACAATATACTGTAGATGCATATAACGAATACAGGCACTCAATACCAGATGTACTAAATAGTATATCGTCCTAATTATATGTATTTAACAAAGACTATAATGAGATGGACGCTTGCTCTTTTTTTAGAGCTTATATGTTCTTTTTTCAGTGCGCATCCAATAAGGCTGTCTTAAATGACTTCTACGCTCCTACGTTTGCCTAAATGTTTCCGCTGTATACAACTTTCGATTTTAATTAAACCTAACCCTTGACTAAATCATAGGGATTAAATAAAACGGAAGTGTACAGTGCAAAAGGGAATCGGGAATTCCAAAAAGAAGCTATTCGAGCCATCAAATAGAAGAAATATTAAAGCAAGCGGTCCATCTTATTATAGTCTTTGGTTTTTAAGTATAAAGAACTTTGGAACATTTGGTCTTAGAAATGCGTCTACTGTCTTAAAAAAAAACAACTCGCAACTTATCTATATACTAAGATGCTGGAATAATTACATAAGGACATTTAGACAGAAGACGCTTAACACATTAGTAGAAAAAAATATAATAAATATATATAAGATTATAGTATGCTGTGAGTATCGCTGCTTCAACAAACTACACATTGAAACAAGGGAAATGTGCCCCCTGCGGAACAGCTCCCGAAAAATGCAGAACATGTCCTTCAAACCTGCCTCCCCCTCCCATAACACACTACCCGGTCAGCCCTATTGCCCACAGAAAGCTACCCTTCAATGACTAACTGTATGGTGGACTGGAGCAACTGACACCCGCCGTGGCAGTTCATGACAAGTATCGGACTTGTCTGAATCCTCTAAATCATAACTTTTGAGAACGAAGAAGAAGATGCTTCAATGACATCGTAAATCTATTTGGTACAATTGGATTACTTACTTATGATCTATCAGATGGTTAACTTTTTTTTTTAGGTTGTTTTCATGTGCTTGCTGGTTATTGTTTTTAATTTATTAGATAGGTTTACTTTAAAAAATTATATTGTAGTTTTTATTTTTAAAAATGTAAGATTGTATAGTGTGTTTTTTTTATTATATAGATTGCATTTTGTTATAGATTTAGATTGTATAGATTTTTTAAAACAATTTTTTTTTTCGAATGAAGGCCTATAGTTGTTTTTTTTAGATTTAAAGATAAAGGTTGGTTGTTGTTTTTGTGTAAGGGACACAGTGGTCAGACGTACTATGTCTGGAGGGTGTCACTGAGCCTACCCAGCTCTTATGGGTACCTGACCTTAGTTGGGGGTAAAGTAAAATCCGGCTGTGCATAGTGCTGGCCACACAATCTCCTAGTATGCCGTGGGCCCTGAAACTAGTGAACGCTGCTTCACCGGCCCTACGGATCAATTCGGTCCGACTGGACACTTGACTATATTTTTGGTAAAGTTTGTAAAGGTTGTTTTTTTTTATGTTGCACCATTTTAGTCGTTGAGCCTAACATCTAACGTCCATTTCCGTTGACCCTTAGAGCAACATTTTCTTTACAATTCTACGCTAGTCACAAATAATTCACCAAAGCAACCCCAAAATAAGTTGTGATACTATTCAAGTACTTCCAAGTAGATCTAGATACATACGGGAATGCCAACGAAACACCAAAAATTAATAGTTATCAGGGCGTACACTCACCAGCAGCCCTCGCCTGGGTTCCTGGATAGATCTGAAATTAATTACATAAGCTCAGTAGTCAAGATGATGTTTTCCAGAGGTTTTCACCTGGAAAGCTTCTCGCAAAGGCACCTGTGATGTGGGCGACATTTCGGTAAAGTATCAAGGGTAACTCCCCAAGCAGATTCACACCAGAGACGATTATTTCTTTACCGATACGAATACTTTATTATATTTAACGTAGTTGTATTGTATAATCGATTACATAAATAAAGTCTGCTTATTTAAAATTAACGATACTTAACATTGTCTATGAACAAGTTAAGATGGTATGACCCAGGGCCGGATTTACCTATAAGCTAAACAAGCTATAGCTTAGGGCCCCCACTTTCTTAAGGGCCCCCAAACAAAATTGTTCGAGTGAACAATTGTCATATATACTTAAATATACTGCAGCATTATTACATGTATGTATAAATAATAAACGGCAGTTCTATAAAAATGTTCTGGAATGAGTTGTAGCAGCCATAATTAAGTTTACTATGGCAGAGCGTGGTTTACCTTTAAGAGGAGCTAAGGTAACATTTGGTTCTCCTCACAATGGAAATTTCCTTGGATTACTGGAACTAATAGCAAACTTTGATCCTTTTCTAGCAAGCCATATAACAAAAATTGTGAATAAAGGATCAGGCGTCAACAACAACAACAATGACTCAAGATAAATTATGTTTCCACAGTCTCATGTACATAGAAAGTACACAGTTTATCATTTGATAATGTCATCGGTGACTTTTCTCTAAAGATAGAAAATAGTTAAATACAATTCCTGAATCCTTATAACATGTGTCTAGATATTAGATAATAAGCCATTGTAAATTGTGCGTTTTAAAAAGAACTTTGTTTCTTTTAACCCTAGTTTGCATTTTTAAGTTTGTTGTGAATAAAAATAATTTTAAGTTAAAGATTTATTCAAATACTATAATACGATGGGCCGCTTGCTCTATTTTTAGAGCTAATGTGTTCTTTTTTCCGTTGGCAACCAATAAGGCTGTCATGAATGACTTCTACACGCTCCTACGATTGCATTAAAGGTTTCAACTTTCGATTTAAATCTTAATTTTCCATTTAGTAAATCATAGCGAATTTCTAAATCGTAAGTCTAGAGGACTTAGTGCGATCTGAAATTCCGAAATTCAAGTTATCATATAGCAAATCTCGAAATATCAAAGCAAGCGGTCCATCTTATTATAGACTTTGATTTATTATGTCACTATAGATAGGTCTGTAGCCTACTTCTTAATTAATTGTATTTTAGTTTAACCCTCCGAAAATCATATTTTACACTCACATATAAGCTTATTATAGATAGGGCCCCATATCTCAAATAGCTTAGGGCCCCATCAAGTCTAAATCCGGACCTGGTATGACCACTCGTGTAGGCCTATCTAAGATAGTGCTTCAAGTCTGTAGGGCTTATCATAGGTATCATAGGGGCGATGAAATAGTGCTCACTGGTTTCTGTGGCCACCACGGATTGCTAAGGGGATGTGTGGCCAGTACTGGTCAAACAATCCTATAGTATGTTGTGCCACATAAATTTGTGAAGGCTGCTTCACCGTCCCAATCATCTCGATGATCAATTAGATTTCAATGGTACTAATGGTACTATACTTACTTTAACCTAGAAATGTATTTTTTAAAGGATTTTAACTCTTTTAAAGAGCAATAATTTTTCAAAGACGCCTAAAGTAAAATGTGTAGATAGTAGATGTAAGTCCAAATTGGATATAATGGGTTAACCCAGATCCGTACAATGTTAACCAATCGCCTTTCTGCAATACCACCCAGCCTCCCTCTCCACCCATCTCCCCTGCCGCCCCCATCTGTGAAGTGTAGGTCTAAGCCTGGCGGTATTAATTGCTTTTTAATGGCGCCCAACCGTATGAGAGCCAGACCATTTTTTTCACACAACATCTTGAACATGTTCGCAAAGTACTTCCAGTCTCTACGTTCGAAACCTCTTTTGATTCCACTCGACGTAACGTGTACCAACAAGAAAAACCCAAAACTCTTGTGTAATTAGTAGATTAATTCTTTAGGATGGAGACTGTGGAGGAGGGGGGGGGGGGGGGGAGGTAGGATATATTTTGCAACAACTGCTTACGCTACAATTTTTTTTTCACTTCAGGCCTCCTACCTCCCCTCTTCCCCCCCCCCCCCCCCCCCCTCACACTTTTGAAATAAAAAAAAACTCTCCTTTTCCAGACACGCAATCGTCTCTTTGAAATCTGTTTCAAATATTAAATTATTATTTCCGTATACTAAATACAGAAATTATAATAATATTTAAAATATTTAATAGCGTGAAATTGAATTCTATGTCAAAATATGTTAAATCTATTATAAATATCTGTAGGCTGGAGCTATTACCGCCTCAAACACATCCTACAATAAACTTTCCCAACAAGCCCCCAAAAAATATCTACAGACTCCGGACCGGGTATAACAAGCTACGATAACATATGGTCGAAAGTCTACGATAACATATGGTCGAAAGTCTACGATAACATATGGTCGAAAGTCTACGATAACATATGGTCGAAAGTCTACGATAACATATGGTCGAAAGTCTACGATAACATATGGTCGAAAGTCTACGATAACATATGGTCGAAAGTCTAGGCATCGGAAACATTGAAGATTGCCCATCTGGGATGTCTCCTGAGATCACAGAACGTGTGCTCCAAGACTGTCCAATTTACGAAACAGCACGCAACAGGATCTGGCCGCAGATGACCTCTTACCAACACCAAACTGTATGGAAAAGAGACAGACCTGGAAACCACAAGCCCAGTTTCAGTGGCCACACAATCACCTAGTAAGTCGTGGTCACTGAAATTCTGTGAACGCTGCTTCACCGGCCCTATAATCACTTTGCTTACAACTTACTGTGAATAATATATACAAACAACCATACAAAATACAACAAACATACATATAAAATAAAGGCAACAAATGGATGAAATTAAATGTGCATGCCACTTACACATGAACTCATGTCTGTACCCATTAAAGCTTTTAATCTATAAAGTAACCACGTGACGTTTCATCTTCTAGCTGAAAGATAAAAGGTAAAAAAGAAATTCTAAAATAGAGCGCGCGCTGTTCTATATCCCGACTGATCCAATGCGAATGCGTTGTTGTTTATTTTGTCGACATTTATGTTATAGAATCTACATAGTTACGAATCGATTACACCCAGGCATGTACTTCATCAGGGGTCAGTAACCTTTGGCATGCGTGCCAGACTTGGCACGAAGAGTAATTTTCAAAGGCTCGCGGAAGACCTCCAAAATGGCATTTCAAGGCTCTTCTACAAGAAATTAAGTGCTAGAGCAGAATGACTTTTAAGCTGCTGGTATGCTGAATGAATTAGAAATCCTACTTTGGCACTCTATTATCAAAAGGATACCGACCCCGTACTACATCATGTGTGTCCGAGCTTTCAAATTCGATTACTTCAATTATTTGATCACCACTGAGTTCCGTTTCTCGCTGTGCGGAAGTTCTCCTGACAGATGTGTGTGGGGGGATGACCGGGAAGCGAGAGGAAAAAGAAGTATGCAAAAGATTGTCTGGAAGACACCGGAAGTAGATTGATAATGTAGCCAAAAAGTATTTCATTAACACTCCACCCTTCCTTAATGTGTCACAATCGTTCTATCTTACTAATTTGCCGAACATTACTTTGGTTCGCCTGCATGTTGTAATGGTATAAATGAAAGATCTTGAAATGTATGCGTCTAATATACGAATACTTCCGGTACGGTATATCTTATGTTATATATTACAGACACTTCTTCTATAAAAAAAGATTATTGCGCCCTACGTTCACCCATGGTCCGCATCTAGACTTGCATCTTTATTAAAGTTTTAAATGATGTTAAGTTACTGGTTTTCCTGGTTTGTTCAGGCAACCCATTCCATACCCGAATGCCAACGAGAAGAAAAAGTTCTTATAAGCATTTGTTCTCGCATAAGTTGGAAGGAAAGTATTTTTTTCCTCTTATGTTTATCTGAGCATTGCAACATGTTGTTATTGGGTTGTATTTCTAAATTAAATTTCTATACTAAACTAAATTTATAAATTAGAGTTTAATGCCTAATGTATTATTACTACTTTACTCTTTGCCCTTCTGTTCTCTAGTGTTTCTAGGTTTATTTATTTAACTATTGGTGTTACTCTTGTCAGTTGTGAATATTCGCTAGTAATGAATCTTGCAGCTCTTTTCTCAATTTGTTCTAATTTGTTCTACAGCTTAAAAACAATACTTTTTTTTCCAGCCTACTGGTGCAATTTTCCTATAGCGAATAGTCTGACTTAAGTAAGCCACGACCCGGATAAGTATGATAATTAAATATTGTTTTCTTTGAGACCATATCCAAGAGTCGAGCTGAGTGATTTGCCAAGACACGTATCAGAGCATCGAATTTCAAGCATATGAACTTTGCGCTGACTCCAAATTACTCTGCATGGATCAGGTTTCCAATTATCTTGATTACAAACCAAAATAATGTTTGTACTTGCCTTGGTGGATTCGACCACCCCAAATGAATTCCAGCCCTTTTGGGAACTTAGACTGTGATGCAGCCGCAGGTATGGCATGAACAACTTCTTAGATGTTAGCGTGAAGAACTCGACCACCCCAAATACATTCACGTTTCGGGAATGTGAACAACTACTAAAGGGAAAAAGAGGAGTCGGCGAAACATATTTATCATTTTTTCCACTTGTCAGTTTTATACGGGATGTGTCGGGAAAGCCACATTCCATTGATATCAAACGAGATATAACCATATATTACGCTCATGCTAAAGACTATAACAAGTTGGATCTCTTGCTATATTTTTAGAGCTTATATGCTCTTTTTTCCGTGCGCAACCAATAAGGCTGTCTTAAATGCTGTCTTCTACGCTCTTACGATTGCATTAAAGGTTTCCGCGGTATAAAACTCGATTTAAATGTTTATTGTCCGTAGAGAAAATCATAGCGAATTATTAAACCGGAAGTCTAGAGGACTTAGTGCGATCGGAAATTCCGAAACTATGTGTTTGAAGTTATCAAATAGAGTAATATTTAAGCAAGTAGTCCTCTTTTTGATAGTCTTTGATTATCCAGGGTTTGTATTGTACAATAATCCAACCAAACAGTCACCAGAAGCTAACAAATTCACTTTGCATCTAATTTCTTACATAATCGAATGCACAGATATATAGAAAGTAGATCCCTTTACATACCTGGGGGAAGTATCATTGACTCATAGGGAGGAGCAGACGTGGGCGTTAATGCAAAAATCATCAAGATAAGAACTGCCTACAGACGTAAGTCAAAAAGTATAAATATGGGCATATAAAAAAAAACAGACATTTACATTGCATGCTATTACCTAACTCTCCCTTAACAGGACCTACCGATTGTCATGACCCAATAATTTGTTTCCATCACTCCCCACTTAGCACACCCAAGTCCCTCACCCTCTTCCTCCCATAACCCAACGCGGCCCCTCCGTGAGACACCCACTTACCTTGAGCTACCACAACCAGGGATGGAACGCGTTAGGTCTTTAATTACTTTGTACTCTGTTTAAGGTCTTAGGTGTCATAGGCCAAAGTTCAAGAAAAAAAAAGGGGGGGGGGGGTGAGTAGTAGACAGATAACAGAGTCGTTTCTTTAAAACAGGGGTCGGGAACCTATGGCTTGCGAGCCAGATGTGGCTCTATTGATGGCTGCATCTGTCTCGCAGACAAATGCATGTTACTTTTCAAAATATGTGGTGTCCATGGCTCTCTCAGACAGAAAGGTACCCGACCCCTGAGATAGACAGATAGACCACAGAAAGACAAAGCCAAACTGACCTAAGTCCGCAATTAAGACAAGAAGATAAAATGTAATAGAAAAACTTAAAACAAAGTGGAGTTAACATTTATTTATAGGAAAATTGTTTATTGCGCTACTCTCTGTGGTGGGTGTTGCTAAATTTCCTGGTTGTTGATTTTTACAAATACTCACAAGTGTGCGTTAACAATTAAATCTTGTAATGAATACCTTAATTTTGGATTTATATAGAGAAATAATAATTAGTCAGTAATATTTTAATATTACAAAACATAAATTGTTTGGCATCACTATAGAAGCAAACGTAGAAACGGGTTGTAATTAAAGGGAGATAATTAGCCCGTTTTATTTACGCTAATATTTCTAATAAGTTTCTTTTATTTTTTATTTCAATTAAAAATCTACAATTTATATCATAAAAATGATCAAACTGTAAAAGTATTTGAAAATTATATTAATAATATATGACTAAATAATTAATATGCATATTTATAAACATTACATTAACTACCCACTTTTTATGACTACTACCTATTCTATACTTCAATATGTCACTCCAAACACGAGAATAATTTGGGTCCATTATATCTAAAAATCATACTAAATGACCTATGCCCGTCAAAATGACGGAGAATTGAATGACTAAAGCTACAAACGCAGTGGGCACAAACACCAACACGCCTTCTCAGTGAATACGTCTTTCGTTGTGAGTCGGTGTTGGTGACACTATTTAAACCTTGTAACCGCACGCAGTGAGTTCAACACGACTTCGGACTTCAACAACACGCCTTCGCACCAACTTTTTTGACGAGAGTGCTCAACTGGCTTGCTACATCTCATGCCTTCGTTTTTTTCACGGTTGCTAGTAGTCGCGTCGACCTTGAATGTGTGACGTCATATGGCTGGACTGGGGACATTTTCACTTTCAATTTTCTCATCGAGAAAGCATCGCAGACAATATCTGATTTCATTTTTGAATTCAGCGACTAAAAATCAAGGGGAGATTCGAGCAGAATTTGAATTTGTGAAATATTTAGCGAGATTAAAAAAAAAAAATACGGTAATAATATTGCACACTGCCGGGTTTCGTCTGGCGCCGCGGCCACCAAGAGCAGTACATTTAAATGTTTTCTTTTAGGACTTGAAAAGACAATCAAGAAGCTATTTCTTTTTTCCATAATGTCAATGATTATATACACCACATTGGATCGGACTTTGATCAATAAAAAGTTACAGTACTTTATAATAATCAGTACGTTTCCTTGTTGCTTCTGTTTTTGCTTTGTTCTGACTTGTTTGTTTTGTACATTAATTGTTGTTTTATGATTGTCTGTTTGTTTGTTTGTTGTGATCAAGGACTTGTATGAGTATTGGAGCTCTTAAAGTTTAAGTGGTCCGTAAAACCTGTACAGCCATGGCAGCCATGCTTTGTACCCTGGGGACTGGAGGACCTTACATGTACCTCAAGATTCTGCTGAGTGCAGATGATGATGACTTATCTCAATGTAATCAAAAGTCGTTCTCTTGGGGACAACGGTTTTCGGAAGTTTGTGGTGCGCTCGGTGATGCTTGGGATCACTAGCTCTAAAAGTGTCCGAACAGTTGAGGGTCTCATCCTGATGTACGCGATACATTTTTCCTCGTCGTTCAAAACCTCGTATAAAAGATGATGGTATTCCCCAAACCTTTCTCTCTTTCAAAATATGTGATGAACCCAGTACCGTTGCCCTATAATACCTTTTCCCGAGCCAATAAAATAGAACAAGCTGCAATGCACAGCGCCTCCATTTTGGAACGACCTGTGTGTCACATGATCTCTAGGCTCTCGCTGGCTAAAAGTTGAACGCAAGTCGTATCGCGCACTGCGTTTGTGCCAATCCCAGTTCAATCGTACAATTGGCGTTCGGCTTAAGATACGTGCCGAAGGTGTGTTGGTGTTTGTGCCCACTGCGTTTGCAGCCTAATACTGTGTAATTGTTTAGAGAGGAAAAGAAATCTTATAATATTACAACATAAACTATTGTGAGAACGCTTCTTTCGGTACATTTTAATTTCTGTTCTTGTTTTCTATTTACGGTCGCCCTGGAACGTGCCTAAGAATTGTTGTTGTGAAGCTTCTGGTATCAAAAAGTATGTAACGGTAGTGTAATCAGATAGGCTTTAAAAGAACAATGCCCTGTAAATTTAGTATTCTTTTTAATATATGAACACTGAACACTGTTGTCTTCCTGGTTACCTTTCGACGTTTCTGATAAAGAAAAATGCTGTTTATATTCAATTAAAAGAACAATATTGTCTACAATATACCCAGCTGATAGTCTATTCCAGGGCTCGGCAACCTATGGTACGCGTGCCAGACTTGGCACGCAGAGCAATTTTCAATAGCACGCGACCCCCGCCTCCCACCCCCCCACCCCCACTCCCAAAAAAAAGAGTACTCAAGTCTCTTCTACAAGGAATTGAGTGCTAAAGCAGTACGCCTTGTTAGACGTTGGTACGCTGAATGAATTAGAAATCCTACTTTGGCACAGTTTTATAAAAAGTTTGCCGATCCCTGGTCTATTCATTTACTCCATTTATAATTCGGATGCGCTTTGACGTATTAATTTTAGAACCACTGTCACAGCAGCACCTGTGTGTGTGTTTTGTGGGGTTTGGGTGGGTATGATTAGTGTATCAGCATTATTCGATGCTTCAATAATCTAATTTTCTCTGCGTATATCTAATTTGTTTTTATAAAACTACAGCTTGCAGATAAAAGATCTAGAGTAACTGCATTTATGGTCTAAACGTTGAAAGGTATTCTCTTCCTACGGGAAAATAGATCTATCTTCATGGTAAGGGTTTCCCGGCTTGTTTTTTTTTTGCGTACTAAGATTTTGCAACTTACTTGAACGACAAACGTATCATTTTCTGAACTTTTCAGCAAAAATCAAAACCAAAATATATAATAAACTATATTAAAGACAGCCAAGTGAACTACAGAATTTAAAGATATAAAAACAATAAAAATGGATACAAGAAAAACATTATAACAACGTTAACAAAGAGGCCTTAGATATATATAGCATTCGATATTGATGGGCCGGCCGGAAATACAAAAATTCAATTTAATTCAAAAAATATGTTAACCTTTCTAAATTCATTGTTACAGAAACTTCATCTATAAAGTAGCTGTTTGTGGCCTACGCGTTTTCTTGGTTTCAGTCAAGACTTGAAAAAGATTTTACGTAGTGTTTATGTGTGGGTTTATTTTACAAGTAACCCATTTAAAGCAAGAATGTCATATTTAGAGAGAAATAAAGAATCGTATTTTTTTTACATTCATTTCTACATGAGAGATCAATGCTTATCTGAATGTGTACTTGGGTATTTAAATAGAATAAGTATGTCTGATTTCTCAGTTCTTTGGGGTTTTTTAAACAGTTGTAACAAAAGAATCACATTCTATTCTTCCACTTCCTATCTGATGATGTTGCAGTTGATACTGCTACACGGAGTTTTATTGCGCCTTACGCTTATCAATCGTTTGAGTCTCGATTTTGAGTAGGGTTTTAAATGATGCTTTTAGTTTTCCTTATTTTTTCCAAGCTCTATGACGTTCAGTTCTCGGTTTGGCTTCATCTCCAGGCTCTTAGTCTTACTATTCTAAAGGAAACTTGATTTTCTCGCAATATTGCTCGAGCTGCAAGCAACGGGAGGCACGACGATGGTAGAATCTGGACGAAAACTTCTAGAGGGCTGAGAGGGATGGTCGGTGTCGTGATTAGATAACCGCCTATCCAGGTTTACAGGGTGGAGAAAGTTATACCTCATGACTATCTGGCGCGCCAGGAGATTGTGTGTCCTTCACACTTCCCTCTACCTCGTGAACTGTGTATACAAGTTATCATTTATATATAGGGGGTTTATATATGAAATATGAGACTTACACATTTAGGGTCCAATTTTAAACTTTTCTTCTTCATAATTCTGTGGGGACCCCGTTAGGCCCAAGGAAAAAGTCCACAATTTAACTAACTATACAATTTTATAACATCATAAACAACAATTACAAACAGATGACGGAGTTTCACTTGGTGTATTAACTCCAACCGTTCAGTGAAGATTTGAAAGCCGGTACAGAGGGCGCTGTGATGGAGACCTGGTCCAGTGTGTTCCACAGTCTAATGGCTGACAGAGCCCGCCCCGAAAAACAACCACAACTGGGAACCACTGAGCCAGGTATTACTTTTGCAAATGGGAGCCATAAATACGTGTATCGACAAAGGGCGAGAGAGAGAGAAAGAGAGCAAGACGCGATAGCGTAATATGCCTGCATTAACTTTCCTTTTCATCTACACTTAATAGCACCCCCTCTTCTTTGAGCACCCACAGACGCCCCTCCTCTTCTCCCTACATACACACACAAATCAAAACACTTCACGCTGTCATCCTATTGACTTGACGCCCCCTTGGGGTAACTTTTTTTTTCTTCATAAAATTTGGGTGGGGTGGATTTATAATAAGTTTACTAAAGTAATAGAAGAAGGCAAAAGAAATAGCGACATGCCTAGCACCAAAATATGATTGGCGGCTAAGAGCACACAGTAATGAAATGACGAAAATGCAACACACCTGATGTAACGGAATGATTTCAAAGAAACCTGTAAGCTTATAGGCAAGATTATTCAGAATGTCTGGGCTGCTTTGCGCTTCTTAGGATATAGAAAAACAAACTTCAAACAAAAGATATATTATATTCGGGATAAAAAGCTAAATACATATATAAATTGGAAACGTTCTCCAACATTTGTTATTTATTATATCAACTATATTGCTTAATTCGTGAATTTATTTTTTTAATACACGTATTACTTATTATGTTAGGGCTACAAACTGTAGTGACATTAAAACAAATTCCGAGTAATTTCCCTTTAAAAAATGCTTTTAAATTAATTATACGTTGTTTGATCCTTCCGGGTTTTACCTCGACACGAAAACTTTTATTTTTTATTGTTATTATTAATTATTCTTTCTTTGTTTTGTTTTTTTCCTTTACGACTGTTTTTATTATTAAAAAAAAACATATTGTAGTAATTCGTTTCGCCCTCATTTATATATATATATATATATATATATAGGATACTACTATGTATACCCGTAAAAATGAGGGCGAAACGAATTACTACAATATGTTTTATATATATATATATATATAACTATTCAGCTCTAAAAATTGAGCGAGCAGTCCATTTATATATTTATAATACCAGAGTTAGATTTCGTGATGGATGCATACCCTCCAGCGTGAGATCTGACGATTTTTATTCGACTGAACGATAACTTCCTGCAGATGAGGAGAGATAAATCTTTGGACATAACAAATTTGTCAGGAGTAAGCGTTCCTGTCAGCTTTTATAGCTTTTATCATTGTGGTTTTAATTTCTACTCGATTTTTGTTTTTGTGGGCACTTTGACACAAACCATAAAGATAGCACTAATGTGCATGATAACAATATGGACAACTTTATTATTTTGTTTCAAAAGATTGGTAGTGGTTTGTATATTACTAAATAGAAACGTGTTCTGGGAATCGGTACAAATATAGATCATAGATGTAAAGAAGTTCTTAACCCTTCCTGTACCGACCTACTTTCTACCTATGCTATCTTCAGTCCCGCTATATACGCGCCCGGGACTGTAAGGGTTAATAGTGAATTTTAAAAAAATGATTCAAAGGAAAACCCATAACTAAAACGATAGGCGCTGTTAGACATCATATTGATAAATATATCGATAGATAAATGGATGGATAGATAGATAGATGATAGTTAATTGCATTGAAGCATAGAAGGGCAAAGAGTAAAGTAGTAATAATACATATGGGCATTAAACTCTAATTTAGAAATACAACACAATAACAACATGTTGCAAAGCTCAGATAAACATAAAGACAAAAACATCTTCCTTGTCCCTTATGCGAGAACAAATGCATATAGGCCTAACTACTCTTTCTATCCGAGTCGCATCCTGACATGGAATGGGTTGCTTGAACACACCAGGAAAACCAGAAGAACCAGTAACTTAACATCATTTAAAACACTAATAAGAATGCAAAACTAGACTCAGATCATGGATGAGCGTAGGACGCAATAATCTTCTTTATTGAAGGAGCGCGTATAATGTATAAGATAAGATAAGATAAGATGGATAGATTTCTATATATATGCATAAATAGAGAGATAGATAGATAGATGTATAGATAGATAGATATATAGATAGATAGATAGATAGATAGATAGATAGATAGATGGATGGATAGATAGATAGATAGATAGATAGATAGATAGATAGATAGATAGATAGATAGATAGATAGATAGATAGATAGATAGATAGATAGATAGATAGATAGATAGATAGATAGATGGATAGATGCGAGATAAAAAGAAGTAGATATGTGTGAGAGAGAGAGCCAGCGAGATAGAGATAGGCATAGGTTCTCAACGGGGGCGATGAGAAGCTTTAGGGGGGCGCTGACATTCCCGGGGGCGATTGGGGGGCGATGAAGGGCAAGTGGGCGGTTTTTTGAATGAAATACGATGTATACCCAAGTGCTACTAAATATATGATATCCCCCAACAGTAGGCATACATATTATTGAACAAATAAGAATCGAAATTACTTTTCGATGAAGTAGGGGGTTAGTATTTGGCAAATACGGTATGCGGCCGTCTGGTCCTATAGTTCGTTCACCGGACTGTCGCCTTAACATCTGCTTACATTACTCTTTTGATCTGTTTTACCGAGATGTCATTTATTGCGTTAGAATTTTTCGTAAATATGTAACCACTAATGCTGCGCGGTATAGATACGTAGTAATCATTCAAACTGGGTAGTTATTGTAATGCTTGAAAATATTTATATACATGCTTTAGTCATATAATATTTATAAAATTTTCAAATAATTTTACAGTTCTATCATATTATTTCAAAGTTATAAATGCAAGCCATTTATTTTTTTATAAAAGAAAAAAAAAGGGAAATATTACCTCAAATGAAACAGTTTAATTATCTCCCTTTAATTAAAAAATGTTTCCGCTAAAATTTATGTTGGGGGCGGTGAGCGGGAAAAAAATGTAAAAGGGGGCGGTGAGCCGAAAAAGGTTGAGAACCTATGAGATAGACCAATAGATATTGAGTGCAAGAGAGAGAGAGAGAGTATGAGAGAGACGGAAAAAGTTGATGAATGGCTTCTCCTTTTCCATTCATAACGTGTGAATGAAATATTTATATGACCTTTACCCCCGAGAAGTCACAACTCTTAAGGCCACTTATCCATTTAGTTTTCATCTTGTCCGACGTGCACTATAACTCATGGCAGCACTATGGGAATACCTTTCGACGTTGTACGTTTTCAGCGCCTTAAAGCATTAAATCCCACAGCGTTGCGTGGCTAAGTACCTTTAGCGATCAATGGAAAGTTGGGTTACCCTGCCTTTGTACAGTGCAGATTCCGAGGTGGCAAAATGATGCTCTAACTCACCCCCCCCCCCCCCTTTTTAAGTGAAGCATACCCCCTCCCCCTCCCCCACTCCCTTTGACGGCTATGACTAACCATCACCAAACCCCATCATACTCGTGGCCAGCACATTGTCTAGCAACCCCACTCTCCCCTCCTTCTTCCCATTCTCTTAACCCTTACAGTCCCGGGCGCGTATATAGCGGAACTGAAGGCAGCATAGATAGAAGTAGGTCGGTACGGGAAGGGTTAAAACTGATAAGAGTAAAAAAGGAAATGAAAGACTTGAGTAGGTTTAAACACGTGATTTCCACACTATGGCGCCCGCGCATGCGTACGTGGGTCTGTATGTACAAAAGTGCAAGCTTAGATCTAGTAAAACAATATGGCCGATTCAAAATAAGTCACGTGCAAGGAGAGAGAGAAAGAGATACGACATTTCGCCGAGACCGACATTTTGAAACATTAGTCCACGGGCAGGTGTATATTTAGCTCCACGCGCTACACCCGGATGTACCCGACATGAAACCTGCAACCCATAAGCCACCTGTGAGCTTCCTTTTGTCTTCTTCCATTTCCTTCCAGACTTTCTTCCTTTTTCTTTTTAGTAGCAGGCAAAAAAAAGTAATAAAAATAAAATATGTGAAACATAAAGAAATGGTAGGACCTTTATGGAGTTGGGCGGAGTGAGGCGGGGGCGGGGGGGGGGGAGAGTCAAAGAGGCAAATGGTGTCTAGGTTTCTACAAGGCGACGCCATTTTCTCAATTACCACCGGCATACCACGTGGGTTAGTAGGTATGTGGTTTTAGTTCAGGACCCGACTTTTGACTTTCTCTCTCTCTCTCTCTCTCCGTTTGCTAAATTCGGATAAATAGTAACCCCGCTATGTCAAACAGTCGGAAATAGGAAGTTGCAGAAAGAAAAAAAAAGAAAATAGGAAGAATGACAAAAAACTAGGTCGGAGTACCTTCCCATGTTTTCATCATCCAATCAGAATAAAAAGGTTAAAAATTGAAGCAAAGTTCTTTCCCTTGCGTAAAAAAAAAAAAAAAAAAAATAACGAATGGACTCAAAATGATTGGCGAATACAACAAAGCAGTGGTAGAATACCTCCCTCCCCGTCCCCCTCTCCCCCGCCCCCCCTCTCCCCCGTCCCCCCTCCGCCTTCACCGTCCCGTCCTTTATATTAGCTGCACTCAATGCTGTTCTACTGAGAAAATCATTGAGAAAATCATGGCGAATTACTAAACCGGAAGTCTAAGAGGACCGGGTGGTGCGATCGGAAATTCCCGAAACTAAGAGTTTTCAAGTTATCAAATAGCAGAAATATCAAAGCAAGCGGTCCATCTTATTATAGTCTTTGGTTGTATAAAGCGGAAGTTTGCATGGTAGTTTAGGAGATTAAAGACAGTATTTTTGTCTGCGCACGGAAAAAAAAAATGTTAGGCTCTAAAAATAGAAGCAAGCGGTCCATCTCATTATAGTCTTTGGTTTTATTCTTCATCGTCAGGGCGTCGAATTAAGAATGCAAGCTCCTTTGTCGAGTATAACATGCTGGGCATCAAAGAATGTTTGGTTTCAAACGTGTTGCGTCCGTTAATATAGACTTTAGACAGTAGCTTACGATAAATATTGCAAGCATTCATATTTGTGCACATTGGAAGTATCGAAGACGCGCATGCGCAAAAAAACTATTCAGCTCTAAAAATTGAGCGAGCAGTCCATCTTACTATAGTTTTTGGTTCTATAACAATTGACGTCACATATACACACGCAATAACGTCATTATATGCGATGTAGAAGGGTGTTTGACGTAGTCACGGGTATGTGGTGGTGTGAGTGTGTGTGTGAGGGGGGGGGGGCTATGTAATTTTTGTGCGCTAAGCGCTCTATGGTTATTTCAATATTTCCACAACGTTTGTGCAACAAGCGATCTACGTCAATTTAAACAACTTTTTGTTCTGCAACCTATACAAGATTAATTTTCAACATCTTCATTGCAATATTTGATCTATGTTTGTTTTCAATTATTTATTTTTGTGCAATACAAGCAATAGATGTTTATTTCCACAACTTTTGTGCCACAAGCATTCTATGTTTATTTCCACAACTTTTCTGCAACAAGCGATCTATCTTTTGTTACTGAACTTTTATGCAATAAAAGATCGATGTTTATTTCCACAAATTGCGTGCAACAATTGTATCACTGTATTCCATATCATAGGCTAATATAACAACTAACAACTATTTTCTCTTGCACTTGCCTAGGTCTATTCTAAAAGAAAAAGGTTAACTTTTGTTTACAATCAAAGGACCACCCTTGCGACGCGGACTATCAATTATGTGTATTCCCTTGTCTGTGATGGAGGAGGCTTTCCGGTTATCGCTGCTGTTGTTGTTCTTCGGATGGTGAAATTTAAGGAGACCTTTAATCTAACAGACACCCCTCCCCCCCCCCCCACACTCCCTAACACCACCCGCCGCCCCCCGCCTCCACACCAGCCCACCTATTAAGACACAGATTCATTGCCCGAACAATGAAGTGGGAATTTAAGAAGGAGATGAGAAAGGGAAGAGGTGGGGAAGGGCAGGCCTACAGGGGAAAAGGGGAATCGAACTAATTACTTCTTCTTCGGGGTGTGCGTCGTCCTTGTAGGTCACGTCAGAAGCGTACACCCCCACCCCCTCCCCACACCACACATCGTCTCTGTTATTAGTTTTCTAAGTCTATAGTTAGGGGGGGGGGCTTCATGGTGGAGGCTATTAGCGAATGGCCTTGCGCTTGAGAACTGTTTGGGAGAGAGAATAAAATAAATACTGTAAGACTGCGTCTTGCCTACTAGACTTGTATGTTTTATTTTATAAAGCATTGAATGACCGTATAGAACATCTTTGTTCTTCTTAAAAGTTATAGATCAACAACATTGTTATGACCCAAGCTTGAGTTGTCCTGGATTAAGTCCTGCGTTTGATTATTTTAAAATTTGAATGTATTTGAAATGATGTTTAAAAGTTGTTAGATGTAGCGTGAAGGCCGAGCAGCGAACCGAAAATCCTGGGTTTGAATCCTGGTGAAGGCAAGGATTTGTTTACAGGGTCCAAAGCGACTCTCTGAGTCTGCCCAGCTCTGATGGGTAGGCCTAAGCTACCTGAGTTAGGGTTCAGAAACATTTCTAGGGTGACCCAAAAAGTCAAAGTTGACTCACTTTAAAACAGAAGAAAAAATCTACTTATAGTAAAATACTTAATGGAACATTGATATGAATTCAATTGAATCTGGTACCAGTAATTCTATATAGATCTACATGTCATAGGAAGTACTTCAGCTATTATCCCCCAAAAAGTGCAGTATCCTCGACGGACCAAACGTCTCATGTAGTTGCTTTCACGCATTTCCATAATGACGGCAAGCAAGGGGATGATTGTGCGGCCAGCACAATGCCCAGTCGCCTTTACTTTGCCACAACCTGGGGGGAAACTCAGGCTCACACTTCAATCCCGGGATCAAACTCTATCTTTAACAATGATTCGAACCAGGGACTTGCGGTGCGAAAGCCGAGAGAGATGACGCTAGACCATCATACCCCATTATTATCCAAAACACCGCCCAATCGCCCAACCGCCCAACCGCCCAACAGTTGCTGTTTTTGCAAAAAACAAAAAAACACACCAAAAAAAAAACACAAAAAAACGAAAAGGGTCGTAATGAGAATTTATGACTTAAAATCATTAAAAGTTCCTCATTTATGTTTCAAGTATCGACAGTTACACTAAATAATTGGTATATAGATTTTAATATGACTTTTTAAAATTTATTTTTAACAAGTTCAAAGTCTGAACAAAACCATTCTCACCCCCCCCTTTTTTTTTTCTTGAAGATTGCACAATTCGCCCCCACCCCTTCACAAACGTGTAGGGCCCTGTTATATAATGCCAAGAATTCTGTTTAAAAAAAAGGACTTTAAAAAGTCAACATTGTTATATGTATTTTAAATTTCTTTTTTTTTTAAATTACGATATTAGTTTTCAAAGAGCAGACTACTCCATTTCTAAGTCGTGTGCACACATTGACTTTCCTTTTACTTGTACATTTTGATAAAATAACATTTTCACATCGTATTGTTTGCTTTGAGAATCACCTCCCTTTGAATTTCACACTCGCTGTCTGGCTCGGAGAGTCTTTTGTGACGTAATGAGCCTTAGCGCACCGGCTTTGGGTAAGCAAAATGTAATTTTATCTTTCGATTTTTTCTATTCTTTTTATCAAGGCAGTGCACGCAGGGGGAATGCCCGTAAATGTTCTAAGTTTCGGATTTTCCCCATTGTGCAGGCAGTGTCAATATATCCAGTAGGCCTACCGTTTGAAAAGTTTAAAAAAAAAAACGGGGTTATATGTTAAAATAATAGAGCAGAGTTCGGATAAAGCCTTGCCAAAAGTAAAGAAAGAAAAAAAAAAGCATCCCGTCGGGCAAATTTGATTCATGGATCCTGTGGATCATGGGTCCTGT
Organism: Anisus vortex; assembly: GCA_949126835.1. Classification (NCBI taxonomy): domain Eukaryota; kingdom Metazoa; phylum Mollusca; class Gastropoda; family Planorbidae; genus Anisus; species Anisus vortex. The sequence continues at coordinate 5,927,395 of OX421498.1, forward strand.
GGATCATGGGTCCTGTGGATCATGGGTCCTGTGGATCATGGGTCCTGTGGATCATGGGTCCTGTGGATCATGGGTCCTGTGGATCATGGGTCCTGTGGATCATGGGTCCTGTGGATCATGGGTCCTGTGGATCATGGGTCCTGTGGATCATGGGTCCTGTGGATCATGGGTCCTGTGGATCATGGGTCATGTGGATCATGGGACCTGTGGATCATGGGTCCTGTGGATCATGGGTCCTGTGGATCATGGGTCCTGTGAATCATGGGTCCTGTGGATCATGGGTCCTGTGGATCATGGGTCCTGTGGATCATGGGTCCTGTGGATCATGGGTCCTGTGGATCATGGGTCCTGTGGAGCAGCATTCATCAGTTTCTGTGGCCACGGCAATGGTTAAATTACCTATGTAAAAACTGGCCAAAGTCACCCAGTGCCGGGGTTTCTCTGGCCACCCTACAAAATATCTCAAAACTAGACAAAAAAACATTTCATATGAAATATATTAAGGTTTTTATCTCGAGGAATGGTAAATCTTCACGATTTACAACTAAATTTAGGTTTATAAGGTGATATCTGTTTAAGATATTTAAAAAAAAAAACGTTTAAAGAGGACCAAAGCAAGACCAAAGCAAGACCAAAGCCACCCCAAATTACCGAGTAAATGAAAATAAATTAATTACTTCAAAGGATATATAGCTAATTGATAAACTCCAAACTATATTAACAAAAATATTAGATACAGCAAAAGAATGCAGTATTTAATATAAAAAAAAAATCAATCAAATAAATAGGAAATGTTAACATTTTCATTTCAAACTTTCAATAGTGTCCGCCGGTTTTATAGTTGTTTGGGGGTTCCATTCCACCACTGAGCTGCTACAACAGTGTAAGAGCGTGCTGTGAAAATGTTTTCTTTTTACTGTTGGTATACCTACTTTGAGTTGTTATGATAATTTATTTGATCGCAGTCCCGTACTCTCTGATGTGCAAAGCTCAAACCATGGATGTAAATCATTTAGCAGATTTCCCTGGTAGGCTTCAAAGTCTTATAAAAGTCTTATAAACCATGTTGAAAGCTTAGAATTTTATCGTCAGTGTTAAAAGGTTGGCAATGGAGTTTCTTTAAGCCGGTGATTGAATTTTCTTTCGTTGTTAAGAACACTATTTGCAACAATGTTTTCAATTCTTTGTAGTTTGTTGTTGTTTTTTTTTTTGAAAAATCTGGTCGTCCAATGTATAGACAGTTCACATAGTCTACCTATGAGATTACTAGATCTATGACTAATGTCTCACATGCATCTTCTGTTGAAATGTCTCGTATTCTGTTTGTTCGCTGTGCATTCCACTTTTGCATATTGACATTTACATAGTTTCATAAATACTCTTGCGTAATCCTTATTCTTTTACATTTTTTGCGTTCAGCCCCCCGTATGTTCATAGACCGAAACAAAAACGGGGAAATAACTCTAGTATTGATGGTTGATGGTTGTGCCCCAGTTTAACGTCCTTGTTAAGAGAGTTTTATCTCCACTCCACTTAGAGAGGGCCAGCGATTATCATTAGTCAGACAGGCCGTATCTTCCACTTCCACCACCACCCCACCACCCACCCCTTTTAAAAGTCTAATTGAGATGGGATAACTCTCACTTCACTTTGATGCGGGTGGGTACGTACGTAAGGGAAAGGGGGAGTTGAGATGAAGAGAAGGGTAGGGGAGCTGAACGGAGATGGAAGTGGGCGTCCACGAAATCGCGGACGGGTGCAAGGAAGTACTCATTGGCATTACCTTGCAACTGTCTAGTTCACATGAGAAAAAGCCCCCCCCCTCCCCCGGGAGAAAGTTTCTGCATACGCCCACGAGGGACGCGGCACCGTAACCCATGATTCATCTTGTGTATCTGAGAGCTGTGGATAGGTCTACGCACCCGTTTGAATAGGAGTCCTAGTGGTCAGGCACCGAAAGCTTTGCAATTTCAATGCAAACGGGGGCATTGGGTCAAAACCCGTTACTAAGGCAGGGAAGTCTAATTGCCAATACGTATGAGTTTCCTGCTCCTACATTTGTGCAAGGTTGAATGAAACCTGGAGAGCTGCAGGCCACACAATCCTCCCGCAAGGCTTTACCAAGTAAAGCTGGTGAACCCTATAGATTCCCAAATGCGTGCAAGGATGAAGATAAATTTATTTTTCTAAAAAAGGTGGGTGTTTGAAAACTTGGGATCAAGGATGGGGTGTTGTGTATGTCGAATGACATAAAACAGTGCGGGTTTGATCAACGTAAGTGTAGTTACTGATTTAAGCGCTAAAAAAAATTATTTAAAAAGTAAAGATATTTAATTGTATGAAAACATTAATCTACATTTGAATATTAACATTTTTATTTGATTGCGAATCACCATTTACTTAAATATATTGGTTAGTATTTTTATTTAAGAAATTAAGTAAGAGTGATTTGCCCAGATGATATGAGAGATGATATGGTCGATTTTAGGCTAGAAGACTTTTTTATTATAATATGTGTGTTCGAAGCTATTTTGATGCAATTATTATTGTCAAGTATTATCAAAGAAGTTGTGTTTAATATCCTAAGTGTTTTAATAAAAATTATAAGCGAATACAAAATCGTCGTTTGATTATTTCACCTCCTTTAAGAAGAAACTGATACGAAGAGATGAATGTTTGCACAATGATTCTCAGGGGCGCGGTGGAGGTGCTGCATTGTGTTAGGCTGATTTACCGAAGGTCCTGGGTTCGAATTCTGGTGAAAGCTATGATTTGTTCCCGGGTCTGGGGAAGTGGGTGTCCCTGAGTCCAACAGGCTCTAAAGGGGTTAAGCAGCTGGTCGGGGTTAAGAAACTGGTGAACGCTGCTTCACCAGCCCTATGAATCAACTTGGTCGGACGGGATACTTTTCAATGATTCTCAATGAATACATAAATGAAACTTTAAAAAAAAAATCAGTGACCTACTACTACTATTTAAAAGAAAGAACTAACATTAAGGTTAACGAGTACTGAGCGGCCCTTCTAAATACCAAATGGTTCGACTGACCCCATGTTTGTCTTTATCTCCTTTCCAAATGTCGGATGGGGTTGACGCTAATTACAATGGGAAGCAATTCACATCATCAACTACTTCAAATAATCAAGGTAGATTGTCAGGCCGAACTTGAGCCGGTCAAAAAAAAAAAACTGGGATCAGATTAGAGAAATTGGCCCATGATTGGAGAAATTGGCCCATGATTAGAGAAATTGGCCCATGATTAGAGAAATTGGCCCAAGATTAGAGAAATTGGCCCATGATTAGAGAAATTGGCCCATGATTTAAAAAATTGGCCCATGATTAGAGAAATTGGCCCATGATTAGAGAAATTGGCCCATGATTAGAGAAATCGGACCATGATTAGAGAATATGGCCCATGATTAGAGAAACTGGCCCATGATTAGAGAAATTGGCCCATGATTAGAGAAATTGGCCCATGATTAGAGAAATTGTCCCATGATTAAAGAATATGGCCCATGATTAGAGAAATTGGCCCATGATTAGAGAAATTGGCCCATGATTAGAGAAATTGGCCCATGATTAGAGAAATTGGCCCATGATTAAAGAATATGGCCCATGATTAGAGAAATTGGCCCATGATTAGAGAAATTGGCCCATGATTAGAGAAATTGGCACATGATTAGAGAAATTGGCCCATGATTAGACAAATTGGCCCATGATTAAAGAATATGGCCCATGATTAGAGAAATTGGCCCATGATTAGAGAAATTGGCCCATGATTAGAGAAATTGGCACATGATTTGAGAAATTGGCCCATGATTAGAGAAATTGGCCCATGATTAGAGAAATTGGCCCAAGATTAGAGAAATTGGCCCATGATTAGAGAAATTGGCCCATGATTTAAAAAATTGGCCCATGATTAGAGAAATTGGCCCATGATTAGAAAAATTGGCCCATGATTAGAGAAATCGGACCATGATTAGAGAATATGGCCCATGATTAGAGAAACTGGCCCATGATTAGAGAAATTGGCCCATGATTAGAGAAATTGTCCCATGATTAGAGAAATTGGCCCATGATTAGAGAAATTGGCCCACGATTAGAGAAATTGGCCCATGATTAGAGAAATTGGCCCTTGATTAGAGAAATTGGCCCATGATTAGAGAAATTGGCCCATGATTAGAGAAATTGACCCATGATTAGAGAAATTGGACCATGATTAGAGAAATTGGCCCATGATTAGAGAATTTGGCCCATGATTAGAGAAATTGGCCCATGATTAGAGAAATTGGCCCACGATTAGAGAAATTGGCCCATGATTAGAGAAATTGGCCCATGATTAGAGAAAGTGGCCCATGATTAAGAGAAATCGGCCCATGATTAGAGAAATTGGCCCATGATTAGAGAAATTGGTCCTTGATTATAGAATTTGGCCCATGATTATAGAAATTGGCCCATGATTATAGAAATTGGCCCATGAGTAGAGAAATTGGCCCATGAGTAGAGAAATTGGCCCATGATTAGAGAAATTGGCCCATGACACACAGAGGACTCTAGTTGGCGGGACTATGTCTCGGTTGGGGCGAAAGGCTGAAGTTAATAAGTAAGTCTGTGTGTACGGCAAAGGCAACACTTGCCCTATTTCACACAAAACTCAAATCTTGTGAAGCAGAAACTTTGTGTAAGCATGGGTGTGCAAAACGCGGCCCGCGGGTCACAATACAACCCCTTTTTTCCACAAACCTCCTCCCAACAAAGTTCCCAGCAGTATTCTTTTGTTTTTCATTCCTAGTAGAATTTGTAAAGAATTTTTTTTTTATAGATTTCAGAATTTGCGGCCCCTTTTGCAGTATCAAATTCTTTATAGTATTGGCGAAATGACGAGAAATGTTGCACTACCCCTAGGCACGAGAATTAAAAGCTAATCGATTAAATCAGAATCACGTTTCCAGAACCCCCCTCCCCTTTCCCCCACTCCTACCCCCACCACCCTCCGCCCCTAAAATATACCGCGCCTCAGGCCTCAGACACTTTCTATCATTGCGGCGGCAACGTTGTTTTTTTTTTTCCTAATTCGTTCAGTATAGAAGGAGCATCTGTAAAATATTTCTACGCGCGCGATAAAAAAAATAGTCAAACGTTCCACATCAGATTTTAATTGGAAAAGTAAACATGCATAATTTAACGTCTGCAGTGTGATTTTTTTTTTAGAAATTTGAATCCAGGTTCAAGTAATTGGACAGAGTTATGGGAAATATGTGAAGGAGATTTTAGACATTTTAAAACTTTGACAAATCATATTATGGTCGGATGAATAACATGAACAAGACGATCACAAGATAGGACATTAGAATGTATTCATGCGCACATTCAGTCATATTCTTAGTATTTCTAAGTCACTTAAAAAATATACCTTCGTTTTCTAACTCTCTCTCTCTCTCTCTCTCTCATACACAACTCGATGAACCTCCTTGTACTCTTATTTTTTCACTTTCTATCGCTCTCTCTCTCTCTTTCTCGCATTTTCTCTCACTATATCTCTCCTCTACGGTTTTGTTGGTCGAGAGGCAGCGCGTTCGGCCAAAGGTCCTAAGTTCGAATCCTGGTGAAGGCTAGGATTTGTTCCATCTTCGTTCATAGTCGGGATTCATAAACTTTTTTGTACAAAACTACACAATTTTAAAGTGTATGCACTTTACTCAAATATTATATTCATCTGACTTCTGACTTCTTCTCTGCTGGCTGCATTTTAAAAGAATTATTTCAACTTTGACTCTACAATCAACATAAAGCTTACGGATGTCACATAACTTTGGCCCTCATTTACAGCTTTTGAAAATGTTGGCAGTGCCAACGCTGGGCTCGTTTGATGGTAAAAGGTGGTACATACAAATATTTGTATGTGTAGGCCTACTGTTTTTTACGCCCCGACTCTCCCTTCCACCCTCTTGAACTTTGAACTCCATGGACACGGAGTAATGTACCGTTTGCACTCACCTCTCATTGGTCTTGTATGTAGGTTGCCGTTGCTGGCCTTTTCTTCTTATAGGACCATGGAGTGGATGGGAATGGTCAACTGTTTGCACCGAACCTATATGGTGACATGGCTACACTGCGTAGCACAAGTGTGTTTGTATTCCGAACCCTAAGATATTAGTCTCGGTTCGTACTCACTGCGGTGAAGTGAGGGTCAAGTCTTATATATTACAGACGCTTCTTCTATAAAGATGATTATTGCGTACTACGTCCATCCGTGGCCCGAGTCTAGTATTGCATTTTTGATTAGTGTCTTAAAGGATGTTAAGTTACTGGTTTTCCTGGTTTGTTCAGGCAACCCATTCCATGCCCGAATACCACTAGGGAAGAAAGAGTACTTATATGCATTTATTTTTGCATTAGGGATAAGAAAGTGTTTTTGTCTTTATATTTATCTGAGCATTGCAACAGGTTTGTATTATGTTTAATTTCTAATTTAGAATTTAATGCCTTTACTCTTTGCCCTTCTGTCCTCTAGTGTTTCCAGGTTTAGTGATTTAACTATTATTGTTACTCTTGTCCGTTGTGAATATTAGCTAGTAATGAACCTTGCATCACTTTTCTGAATTTTTTCTAATTTTTTTAAAATATATTATTTAGTTCATAGGTTCTCAACCTTATTCGGCTCATCGCCCCCTTTTAAAATTTTTTTCCGGTCACCGCCCCCCAACTTAATGTTAGCGCCCACTCCCCCCCCCCCTTCCACTCTGTAACCTACTATAGTTTCCGCAAATTTTTTTTTTAGGCGGACTAGACTTTTTGTGTGATTTATTATCTTTAAAATAACTGAAATTGAAACATATTGTAAGAATTAATAGATAAAAAAATTACCTAAACAAGAGGCTTAAATAAATCAATATTAATGTGAATCGTTTGCCTGATGTGTTCCTAGTAGTTTGTCTATATGTGTTTCAATTATTGTTGCAAAAGCCTTAGGTCTCCACGCTAATGTATATAAAGAAATAGTAATAATCAGTAATATTTGTTACATTACAAAACAGAACTTGTTTGGCATCTCTATTGAATCAAAAGTGGAAACATTTGTTAATGAAAGGGAGATAACTAACCCGTTTCATTTGAGCTAATATTTCTAATGTTTTTTTTTCTTTTAAAAGAAAAATAAATAGCTTACATTTATAACTTTGAAATGATCATACTGTAAAAAATATTTGAAAATTTTCGAAATATTATTTGATTAAAGAATTTATATGTATATTCTTAACCATTACCAAAACTACCTAGTTTGTATGATTACTTCGTATCTATACCGCGTAACAATAGTTCTTACACGCTGTGCATACTATTAACACGCATTAGAGGTCATCTCGGTAAAACTGAGATCAAAATAATAATATTATTAGATGTTAAGGCGACAGTCCAGTGAACCAATTATAGGACCAGACGGCCGCATACCATAGTTGCCAAATACTGACCCCTAGTTCATCGAAAAGCCATTGCGATTCCTATTTCTTGTTAGTTTAATAATATGTATGCCTACTGTTGGGGGATATCAGATATTTAGCAGCACTTGCGTTTACATCATCCAAAAACTAATGGATTTAAATAGCTGAGGTGTTAAAATTATATCAGGTACGTTTGTACCGCCCACTTACCCTTCACCGCCCCCCAATCGCCCCCGGGAATGTCAGTGCCCCCCTAAAGCCTCTCACCGCCCCCCGGGGGGGGGGGCGATAACGCCCCCGTTGAGAACCTATGATTTAGTTGATGGGACGCATTAATGAAGCATGTTTGGGGCTAAATCTGTGAGTCAGTAGATTTGTTGTATCGTAACTCGATTGAGCATGTATCGCCCCAGCTCCTTTCTTCACCAACACCCCTCTGTATGAGCATGCTTGAGTGTGTATACCAAAAAAAAAACAGATTCACAAACTTAAGCAGAATATTTTTTTATGTTTTTTTTTTCCATGGCGCCCGTCTGTAAATCAAAGCTTTAAATATGACACATTGAATCGTCAAAAAAAAAAAACAAGAGAAAAATAGTTAGAAAAAAATCCTTTTCGATATTGCGCCCTGTCAAGACACCGTAAGTTTTCCAGGGCGTCGCAGTGCGCAATTTGGGAAACCGTCTGGTTTAACTGAATCAAAGATTCCGCGCTAAGCGAAATTCAAGTAGTATTTACGCACGAAGAGAATGTTCTATATATAGACCCACGTTTCCCGCCACCTCACGTGATAGTCATGTGATACGAGTAAATTCGCTAGTAATCGTCCGTCTAATGAATACAAAACGTGCTGCAACTGAAAACATATCATGGACTCGACTTCAATTCTTACAATATGTACAAGAGTAGATTGCAGTTGTTGTAAAAAAAGAGAGAGTAAGACATTTAAAAGAAAAAATGCCCCCCCCCCCAAAAAAAAAAAAAAAAAAAAAAAAAAAAAAATTGGGGGGGGGGGGGTGATTCGATGCCCTTGTGTCATACTCTTGACCTAATGACCGATACTAGGCCTTTTTTTTTTTTTTAAAGGCCTATTATTTATTGATAATGGAGTCTAAGTAGGGCTTAACATAAAGCACTGAGCATGCTAAATTTAGTAGCATTTATAGAAGCGCTACAAGAAATGACCATTACTATTATTGTTACTATTACAATCAAGGTTGGTTTACAAATGAATGCAAAATAAGCACGTGCTTGTGGAAATCTACAGAAGAGAAAGCACCACAGAAATTTTCCATAGCAGGAACTCAACATGTTTAGCATGGCCGCAGCATGGATCATACGTTCTCTCATACATTTAGGAATTTAAATGGAATTAAATTCTCTCCTTAGTATTTTCGCATCCTTAGCTCTATACATTTTTCCCCGATAATCACTTCAATCTTATCAAAAGGGCAACAATGTTTAAAATGTAAAACAAATATTGAAATATATTTCTAGTTATATGTTCAAAATTTAACAAGAAACTGTGAAAGACTAGAAGTATTTTATTCGCTATAGTTTATTTTTCTAATCTAAACAGTTTTGATTTGTACTCGGAGTTTCCATTATATATTATGTATATTGTCAAGGTAATTTCATGTCTAAGGTAAGCAGCTGCTATTATATATATATATAAGATTGCATATATATATATATATATATATATATATATATATATATATATATATATATATATGTGTGTGTGTGCAATCTTTACATCAGTCTGTCTTCCTATAGCGTATGTCTGTGCCTTTGGGCACTTAACGCCTAAGTATATTATTGCTCAGTGGCGCTGGGTGACAGTCGATTGAGATAAATGTGTGTTGTTTACATCGTCTTAAGGATCATTATATAGACTTGTGCCAACAAGTGTTGTTTATAGGATATTTTGCGCTATTGTTCTTATCAAAACTACTTTGTAAGTTGTAAGTGCTGCTTTAAGAGATTCTTACAATGAAAAATTATAAACCAATTTGTTAAATTTGTTTTTTGTTTTTTTTAACAGATTTTACAAAGACCGCTTGAAAAATCGACCAACTGTAACGGAATTTAGCAACCAGTGGCACGATGAGGGACACTTGGCGCGCGGATTGATTGATTAATGGCCACGCTGGCGATAAAGAAATTGTGCCTGGCCTCGAAAACCTTTGTTGTTTTTTTAACCTTACTTTAAAACTGTGTGCAAAGTTTTACTTATAAGTATTCTATTTTAGCGTTGCCCATTTTTATTTTGTCTTCCCCATTCTGGACTTTATTATTTCGTTAGTTTTTAGTACCTCTCACACCTCAGATGCCTACGCAATGTCGATTGTTTTTGTTTTTAATTTAAAGCCTAATCATTCTTGTGTTTCGTCGCCCATTACATCAATTTTTTTTTTCATTGTACACCATTCGTTTTTTTTTTAAACAAACAACCGTTCCACTGTAAATTTATCCTTGAGCATGCTAAATGTTATATAGATACACTATATATACATTATTATGGATATACGTACAGTTGGTTGTAAACCATTAATGCCGAGTAGACACCAACTACTTAACACACAATTACAATATACTCTTAAACCGTTTGCGTTCTGGCACCTTTACATTATTTTTTTTTACAATGGTAAGTCGGAATTTAAGTAAACTATAATATAAGATTTTACGTACACTTATTTACAATAAAAGTCCCTTTTTTAGTACGCAACTAATTAAGTATACGCCGTATGTTGTGTAGGAGAGGGTGGGATTTTAAACCAATCTACAACTTTATTTGTCAGCAAACAGAATAGGCCAACACATAACGGTGGTGCCAACAGAATAGGCCTACACATAACGGTGGTGCCGAGTTGAGTCGAGATTGAACTCTTAACCCTTACAGTCCCGGGCGCGTATATAGCGGAACTGAAGGCAGCATAGATAGAAGTAGGTCGGTACTGGAAGGGTTAAAACATACAAAAAAGAAAGCGAAATGCTACTCACCAAAAGCTGTATAATCCATGTGGCTCACACCTACTTCCGGAATCAGCAGCACGGCAAGGTCGTGCCCGTTCAGCGTCCTGGCCTTGTCCGGCAGAGGCTCCAGAATCTCGTGGTAGCCGCACGTCCGGTCCACAAAGGCTCCAGCGACTATAGCCGCGACTACGACCAGCGTCCTTGCGATTGACCTCCCGTTGACCACCATGATTTCCTAGTTGTTTGATTTTATTTTCTTTTTACTATTGAAAATAACTACGCGACAGTTTCAACAGCACTACCACAACATCACCAAAGAAAGGCAGCGGCGGCAACAACATCTGACAAGGGCCGTAACATACACGGCACCAGGAAGTATTTGTTCAATCTAAGTACCTGTTGCAAGCATTGTTTTGTGGCTTGGTGTCGTTAACGCAACTTTATCCCTGGGAAGGAATTTTTTTTTTTGTTGAAAATATATAACAGCACTATCGGCTGGCCCAGTATTAGTAGTCTCTGGGGAGAGTAAATGGTCGTGTGTGTGTGTTTAGTGTGTGCGGGGATGTGTGTGGGTTTGTGTGTGGGGGTGGGAGGACAAATTATCTTAAACCACAGACGGGGGGAGGATAACTCTTGCTTCAGAGATAACCCAAATTTAGAGGGCGCTGTTGTTTCGCGGCCTGCGCATCACCAGATAGGCGCGCGGTGAGAAGGACATTGTTCCATTAGTGGCATTTACAAAGAACGACGGTGGGGGGGAAGGTTATCTATTTTGTTTATCTCAGATTTATTGCAGTACTTTGTGGGAAGGGAGTCACGGGTGGTCTTGTGATACAGTCATGCATTACCATTCCGAAGTTCTCGGGTTTGAAATCAAGGTACCGGTATCTTTATTTTTATTTTTTGGAGGGCTCAGAGTATCAGAAACGGTGTAAATTATGCCTGCCACACAATCCGCTCGTAGCTTTATAAGTTCTGCTAAGGGGGGGGGGAGCTTAACATATTATATTTCCCAATTTATTTCGCAGGTAAGTCAAGAATTGTTTAGCCAAACAATAAAAAAAAAGTAAGATTGTAGGCCCTACTAACTCTTGGTTCTTCCTAGAACCTATAACAATGGTGTTAAGTTTTTATTTCAATAAATAGGCTTATATAGTTTGAATTCGACGCATGGTTCAGGCCAGGGATTGGCAAACTACGGCACGCGAGCCAGACTTGCCACGCGGAGCCATTTTCAATGGCGCGCGAAGGACCTCCGAAAAAAATGTATTTTTTGAATGCCCTATTTTTTTTTCCTACATCAGCCAAACGTTAGACCTATTTTAATACTGTCCAGCAGCTGGCTGTATTCAAAGATCTTACACTCAGAATGTAATTTAATATTATAAAGCACATGTTCTTTCACTTAAAGCAAAGTATGACTCTGTTTATCCTTAATAGTTTTTTTGCTATAACTTTCTTTCTGGTTAAAAATCACTATTTATCAAGTGATATATTTGAGACTTATCTTTATTAACAGAGGATTTCCTTCAAGTTATCATCATATCTATGTACATATAATAGAAACATTTTACAATTGTGCAAAACGTGATGATATCCTGGCAATATATCAGAGTATAGGCCTAATTTAAACACTGCCCATAAAACGGTCGAAAAAGAAAGACAAAAACTCGACCAACGTCCGTTTCAAGAAATTTGGACAAAAGAATATGGATTTATCCAGAAAAGGGCTTTTATATACGAGCAATATATTATTACGTCATTTTTTGTAATTATCGCAATGTGTGACTAATCGTGATAACTTTTGTATGGTTTCTTTGTAAAGGGCCTGTTTTTTTTCTTCATACTACATATTTTGTTGACTGGTGATGTACGCGTCCTTTGTTTACATTAATTTGTATGTAATATACTGTTGTTTTTTAATGACATGACTCGACAGTTTTAGTTAAATAAATTTAGCTAAGGATTTGCGTAAGGAGCTTTAATTATCATAGCTGGGCGGACGTTACATGTTTAATGTTTATTTCTTTTTTATTATAATGCACATATTAAGTCAGGTAAAACCTGCTTACGGTTGGTTTTTCTTAAAGGTTAAAAAATGTGTGCTCGTCTGTAGAAATTGTTCTTCGTATTTAGAAATGTGGTATGTAAAGTTAGACAATGAGACTGGTAATATGTTAATTTATAGGAGATGTGAAGAGAATTAGCTATGTTGTTCTGTTGAGTCGAGGTTGACGAGATGACATTTATGGCAGATATGTTACTAATTGAGTTATGAAAGTAGAGTGGATTATGAATAATTGATTTACTTACTCAGTATTATTAATTTAGTATTATTAGTCTATGTGAATAAATTGTTTGTATTGTTTTAGATTGATTTTGTTGATATTAATATTAACATGCTTCAGCGTTGTTGTTATTTATGTTGTTTATGACTTAGTTTAGTTTTAGTTTACAGAGATGAGTGTTATAGTAGCTTATGGGTCTGTCCAAGTAGTTAGGCCCTAATAACTTCGGTATCAACGGAGTTGCACAGAAGACCATTGTTCCTCCCTTTCCCCCCTAGTCAATAGGCTTTCCCCTCCTGTATTATAAATGAATAATGTTATATAATTTTGTAATGTAATTTTAATAAAAAATAAATTACGCCTTGCTCTCGCCCCCCCCCCCCCCCCCCCCCCCCGCCCACAGCCTTACACATACGTTTATTAGTTATTGTTTAAAAATAATGAAAAAAGGCAGTGTTTGACTATTTGGCTATTGGCACTCCGAATGAGTTAAACATTCTACTTTGTCGCTCTGTTTTCAAAACTAATGCCGACCCCCTGGCTTAGGCTATTTCTAGGGGATTGTGAGTTCAAACCAATGCTCGTCCACCGTGCTATCATATCATGCTATTCACTTCTGTGTAATTGTTTTAAATTTTTCGTATTTGGTATATGAATTTTTTTCATTAGCTGACGTTTAAACAGGAAAGAAAACTATATTCGACTAAGCCTCTCAATTAATCAAATATGTTTAGTACAGACTTGATAACTAGTGAGATGAAAGACAAACTAATGTACCATTAGAAAAGAACACTCTATCGACCCAGCACTATATACCAAGACCGCACCGCTCCTTTAAACAAAACGCTAATCCACTGTTATATTAGGCCTATATGAAACACTATAACAACTTTGCTCAGCATACCTCGACGCCCCTAGGGCGTTACGTGCGACGCCAATTGTAGCCGCTGTCGCCAACACTACAGACGAAGTAAGTAGGGGCGTTGCTTATAACATACAACAGCACGAACCTAAATGACATGATGCTCACGCCAATGACAA
>OX421498.1:5946138-6068638 GCA_949126835.1 Anisus vortex
GCCAAATGATGACCTGATATAAAAAATGCATAACACTTGCAACGATATGTTTTATTTCAACGGTGAGCTAAAAGTTGGAATTTAGGGGAAAAGGAATAATTATCAATAATCATGTAATTTATGTAATCATGTAAAATGTAGCCTAAAGTATATGAATATGTATGTACGTCTTATACTGTTAATTAACCAATGTAATTATGTGGGCTAATGGTTACACTAAGCCTATATTTATAATGGAGATAGGCCTAATGTATGTGTAATGGGCAGTGCCGTTGCTAGGGATTTGGGGATCCGGGGGGCTTGGCCTCTTTAGGGGCCCTTGCACATTCGACATTATGACATGAGAAAAATAACAATTCGGACACTCCTTTGGGGGCCCCCCTCAAGTAGGGGCCCGGGGGGAGTTTCGAATTTGGACCCCGCTCCCCCTCCCCTAGCTACGCCACTGGTAATGAATGGGGTTTACAATTTCATAATAAGTAGGTAGGCATAATTATGTAATGATTAGGCTACAGCTTATGCAATGATACACATGGGCCCAGCTAGCAAATGCTACTAAGAGATTCGACAAAATATGTTTTGTTATTTGACGCCCAAAAACGAGACATCCAAGCAGAAAAATCTCAGGCCCTTCGGTCAATAGGGCCTACCCTTTAAGTAAAATTGAACTACTGCTATTTTATAGGGCCCCCACACACGTGGAGTCACTCCATAATTAGCATACTATTAGCCTCTATAAAGGCTGTGTTGGTATTTACTAGTCAAAGAAATAAAAATGACATTTTATAATATGTAATAGGCTATGTTAACTATGTTACAATCATATAAAAATGTATTAGTACATACTAGGTAAAACATATCTAGAACATACATCTCCTTAAGGAATCCGTATAAAAATTTTTATGCTTGTGAAATCCAAACAAAAATTATTCATGATATGACACACACACACACACACACATATTATAAAAGAAATCCTATTGAATAATGTCCCGTAATTTATTAGTACAGATTCAAAAACATTTTGTAAGCAAGGAACAGTAACTCCAATATACAATGAATGAAGAAAAAAAAATCTACCCCGCAGACGAACCCTCGGCGAAGCTCGTCTCCGCCACTTTCTCTCTCTCTCACTCACTCGCTTTTTTTTTTATAGTTCTTTTCCATTCGTACATGTTTGATACGCTTCCCGCCCCTTTTTCACTACGCCCACCCCCTCTACCCCGCCCTTTCTCCATTTTTCTGCGATAGGTGTAAGTCTTTACGGGGATCCAACGGTCATTGCATGTTTGCATGCGTGCGTGCGTGTTAATGTATGCGTGTGTGTGCGCGTGTGTGTGCGCGGGCATAGACAGACAACCAGACCGCGGTGATCTCCCTTCCCTCCATTATTTAACAGACGACATAACACTTTTGCTAAAAAAAAAAGCAAAAAATTAAAAAAAAAAAGAAATGATCTGAAGAGTTTAGACGACTAAAAAAAATAGATAAATGGTCGTATCAATGATTAGGCCTATATAATAACATGTACAGGCTAGAATAACAACAACAACAACAAACGGGTAGAGACGATGGGGTCAAAGAGGGGAGGGGGGGGGGTCTAAGAGAGTTGGCTGGCCTTACGTCTGTTTGTTTCTTGTTTTTTTTTATCCACCCATAGTTATATTGATACAATTAGGAATGTTGAAGATCTGTTCTTTTCATCAAACGTCACGTCACAGAGGCGTAGCTAGGTGTGTGTGTGAAGGGGGGGGGGGAGGTATGGGGGGGGGGCACATCTGTCCGATTGCGCTAAGGTAACGGGAAAGGATACGGGAGGAGGGGGGGATTTATGGTTTCTTTACTGGGGGCAAAATATCGTAGCTTAGGCTTACGCCTCTGAGTAGAAGAAAAAAAAGCAGATACAGTAGTCATACAATAGATATTTTTTTTTTTGCACCAATTTTTGTTAACCCTTCCCGTACCGACCTATTTCTATCTATGCTGCCTTCAGTTCCGCTATATACGCGCCCGGGACTGTAAGGGTTAAGAGTAGCCTATAGGTAAGGGTTAAGAATTAAACATTTTCAAGCATGGTCGTAATATACGATCTATTGGGATGCATTTGGAAAATTACGTTTAGCCCACTCGGAGAACCGGGCTCTAAATGCTAGTCACTGAATATAATATGTTGGTTTTTTAAGTGTGTTTTTTTACACAAAAACTGTGTTTTAGAGCTGTTTATTCTTAATTCTGTAGATTTCTATAGTTGTATGTTTGTATCGGTGTGTAGGCTATCTGTAAGTAAAAGCTTTACTTTTCGCTTTAAGTTTTAAAACTTTATTATGATATTATGTAATTTGTTTTCAAATTATTAATGTTCTTAAATTCTTAAATCGACTTAAACAGCGAAGGAAGATTGATCTAAAACTGATTAACGTAAAATAATGTAGGCCTCTAACTACACTTTGAAACGAATATAATAAAACTGGATTTTTTTTATAAAGAAAAAAATAATTAATAAATAGATCTAAATGTTAGTTTTTAGTACAAAATATAGCTTGTTTGGCGTCACTAGAATCAAATTTTATGTGAAAACTGTAATTTATTGAAAGGGAGATAATGAAGAACATATTTTGATTGGAAATATTATTAAAATGTTTCTTTTTTTTTTTTTTATAAATGTTGTCATAATTAAAGAATAGTTAGAAATGAATTCATTTTGTAAAATATAGTTTAAAATTATATAAATAATATATGACTAAATAATTGATATGTACATTTTAAAACCTTACATTAAATACCAAGTTTGTATGGGTACTTACGCAAACATGTTTGGTTGAAACCATTTATTTTCGGTCTTAGTAATCCAAACGGTTCACCATAGCCTATTGATTGCCGCTCAATAGAGCGCTCACTTGAAAGATCGGGATCTTATTAACGGATCGACAGATTACTTAGTAAATTACCCCCCCCCCTTTCCCCCCCCCCCTCCCAGCCCATTAAATATACACGTTAGCAGCTTTGTAGAGGAGATATAAACAACTTGTGACTACTTGTCGAAACGGCGTTTTTTTTTTTTTTTTTTTTTTTTTTTTTTTTTTTTTGCATATGGAAATTCAGAACGGGAACGGATCAGTACTGAACCGGGTCTTTTGGCAGGGATCAGTTTTCGGATCCGTTCCTTTAAAAGACCCAGCAGATCAGTTCCTTAGTGAGCGACCCATCTCTATTGCGTCCTCTAAAAAATATATAGTTTAAGAACAAAGAAACTCAGGGCTGAGATCTAATCATTATTATCAGTTTACTTTAGTGTTCTACTATCATATATCTTAAAGACGGTTCTTCTATAAAGAAGATTATTGCATGCTACGATCATATGTTCTATATTTCGGTTTACCGAAACATGTGCTCCTTATAACTTGTGTGCCTTAATTAAAAAGTTCTAACCAAACCAGTAATAAATTTATTTTACGCAATTGAAATATTTTTTTTTTTTAATTTTCCCCTTATCCCACAAAGTTTATGACTTTGGAAAAATATTAATCTCGTTCGCATGGCTTTTGCTCCTTAATATTAGTTCATTGTGAAGCGGAATACTTGACCGAAATGACCTCTGCGGTCATTTTTAAAAAAAGTCAAACCTTGACAGTATTCACCACAATAGTACAAATAATATCCGAGCCAAGTTTCATGTCATCCTGTCTACCATACGACATGTGCCACTTTTTATACCCTCAATTTTCACCTTTTGATATATTTGATATGATCATAGACTATAATAAGATGGACCGCTTGCTCTATTTTTAGAACTTATATAAACTTTTTTTCCGTGCGCAACCAATAAGGCTGTCTTAAATTACTTCTACGCACCTCGTTGTTTCTTAAATGTTTCCGCTTTATACAGCTTTCGATTTTAATTTTAATTTTTCATTGAGAAAATCGAAGCGATTCAATAAAATGGAAGTGCAAAGGAAACAACGAATCGGAAATTCCGAAAATCAGTGTTTCGAGTCATCATATAGCAGAAATACTAAAGCAAGCGCTCCATGTATATTATAGTGTATGATATCATTACCACAAGTCAAGAAACGCAACCACTGTTTGTTTACAATGGGGTAGTAACTGTTTGTGTGCAAGGGGGAAGTCATCCCCATATAAAGGGATCAAACGATCGTTTTAAATGTCGGCAGATAAAAATGTTCTGCAAAGGTGAGGAATACACGACTGAGGAAAATATTTTGTTGTCGTCTGCTGTTTGATTTGATGTGCACATTTGTTTATTTTACGATTTCTTTATCTAGGAACAAAAACAATCATTAAAAAAAATAAAAATAAAGGGTCGTACAGAAAGAACGACCGCCATTTTTTTTTGTTTTTGTGGAAGGTGGTGAAACGGAAGCCACTTGACGAACGTCGTATCATTTTTAAAGGAAGCCGGACACCTAATTATTTCATAGACACAATTAAATACTCGGCATTAATAAATTTATACCATTAGCGATATGAAGTCAGGTTGTCTGAACGAATGATAAAGTAAGCAAGATTTCCCATTCAGAACATGCTGGCTGGCCAGAGCTAGTTCACATGTTTCCGTGCCCACGTTATACGAGAGTATTATTTGGCCAATACACTGCCCAGCAGCTTTCAATTTTGCCCCCAAACTTATATCTCTCTATAAAAACCAGACGAGCCTTCTGGCTCTTGTGTCCAAGACGTAACGATGTCAAGGAGTGGACCGTGGCTGGGCACTGTCTCCAAGTAGCACAAATTCCAGACTCTATGCCTGTACATATGGCACCATGAGACGGGCTTTTGTGCACATTGCTTCCTCCCCGCCGAGTCTCGATGCCTCTCGGCTGATCTATATGAGAATTACCTCCCTTAGTTCTGCCGTGAACTTTATTTGACACTTCTTTTTTTCTTGCACAGCGGGCACATTTCCCCTTCCCCCCCCCCCCCACCTTCCCCCCTCCACTACCTCCCCCCCCCCCCCCATTTTCTTTGATCTTTTCTCACGTGGTAAATTATTGAATATTCAAGTCTGCTTTGTTTATTGGTTTGCGTCTTTGTAGGAATAAAAATACTAACATAAGAAATGACTGGCTCTGTCCATGTCTTGAATGGGCTACCTGTTGTATTAAAAAAAAAGCGGCGGTTATTTAAGTCAGGTGGTCATAAAGCTAAGTAAGTAATGTTCCCTTCAGACCCTAACTGATCATAGGGTTGGTGAAGCAGCGTTGACTAGTTTCTGTGGCCACGGCATACTAGGTGATTGTGTGGCCAGCACCATGCACAGCCGCCTTTACTTTACCTCAATTAAGGTCAGGTACCCATCAGAGTTGAGTAGACTTTGGGACACCTTCCATGCCCAAGAACGGAGCATGGCATTCACCACGATTCGAACCCAGGATATTCGGCGAGCCAGTCGAATGCTCTGCCGCTCGGCCGGTGTGCACCCCTAATTAATGCAATGGCCTCGACAAAACATGGTGTGGTTTTATATTTCCTCAAGCTACAGACAACCTTGGGAAAACGCAATAGCAGCAACAGACAGCCCACACAACTTGCACTATTGTACATCATGGGCAACAGCTTGCAATTAGAAAGAAATACCAGTGGCGAGACTGTAGATTAATGGGCCGATTTATGTGTTTCTAAACTCTCCCCAGATGAGTGCAGACTACATATTTCCTATATACTGCACTGTTTAGAACTTTCCTTTATAAATGAATGGTAAAAAACTTTCCTATCTTTTAAAAAATTGTATAAAAATAACCTATATAAATAAACTATAACAAACGTTCTTATTTAATTGAACTGTATAGGACATTAGACGTTTTTGTGCCAGAGTTTGCAGGCGGTCCAGTGCCACTCTTGTTAAGGGCTTTCCCACAATACTGAGTAGAGATGTGCCTCAATAGTTATTACAATCGCTACGGTCACCCTTATTTTTGTAGAGGGAGGATTACTATCTTGGCATCCCGCATGTCTTGTGGGATGTGGCCACGTTCCCAACAATCGCAGATGAGGTCGTGCAGAGGCTTTAGTAATGGTGGCTTACCGCACTTGAGGACCTCTGCAGGGATGCCATCGTTACCTGGAGCCTTTCCACTACTAAGGTGATCAATGGCCTTGCTGAGCTCCTCCCATCTCAATGCGGCTTTCGGGCTGGCCGGTCAACTATGGATATGGTTTTTTCACTGCGCCAGCTACAAGAAAACTGCCGGGAACAGCAGAATGCCCTCTTCATTGCATACATTGCATACATTGACTTGACTAAGGCATTTTATCTAGTTAGCCGCACTGGACTCTTTAGCATACTGAAAAAAGATTGGATGCCCGCCCCAGCTACTAAGTATTATTGAGGCTTTCCATAACAACATGCACAGCACAGTTCTCTTTGATGGCGCCACATCAGAACCATTCCCAGTGTGTAGCGGGGTTAAACAGGGCTGCGTCCTGGCACCAACACTCTTTGGTATCTTCTTCTCAGTACTCCTCCGATATGCTTTTGAGAACTGCTCCGAGGGCGTGAACATCCATACTAGGGCCGATGGAAATCTCTATAACATAGCCCGGCTCCGTGCAAAGAGCAAAGTGTAAACCGTATTAATCAGAGAATTGCTGTTTGCTGATGATGCAGCTCTTGCTTCACATACAGAGGAAGGGCTCCAGCAACTGGTCAGTAGATTCTCGGAGGCGTGCAAAGATTTGGCCTAACAATAAGCCTAAAAAAGACCAATATTATGAGGCAAGGTATAGAATGCCTCCCAGCAATCTCCATTGAGGGAAACACTTTGGATTTTGTCGAGGACTACACTTACCTTGGCAGCAACATCTCAAGCTCTTTGTCCCTGGAAAAAGAAATACAAACCAGAATCGGCAAGGCAGTACCTTTAATGGCAAGGCTCAACCAAAGAGTATGGGATAATGCCCACCTCACTGATAGGACAAAAATCTCTGTCTACCAGGCCTGTGTGCTAAGCACACTCCTCTATGGAAGCGAGACCTGGGCCACATACGCTAAGCAAATAAAGCAGCTCAATAGCTTTCACCTGCGATGCCTGCGCAGTATACTCCACATCAAATGGCAGGAAAGAGTCACAAATGTTGAGGTGCTCAGGAGAAGCCATATGCTGAGAATAAACTCAATCCTGAGTGAGAGGCGCCTGCGATGGATAGGTCATGTCCACATGCCCTGCTGTATGGGGAGCTGGCAGAGGGAACAAGAAAGAGGGGTCGCTCTTGCCTGCGTTTCAAGTTTCAAAGACGTTTTCAAAAAAAGACTTGTTACTGGCACGCATTGAGCCCAAAACGTGGGAGAGCCTTGCTGAGTAACGCACCTCCTGACGGTCCAAGGTGCGCGAGGGCACTCAAGCTGCAGAAGCCAACCTCACAGAAAGAAGTGAAGAGAAACGAGCCAGGAGAAAGGAGAGAAGCGGAGAAGAAGGAGACTGCGCCATCGTCCCTTGAGGATGGAAGGATGCCATATATATATGACATTAGATGTCTAGTTTTTATAAATGGACAGTATAAAAACCTTCCTATATAAATAAACTGTAGAAAAAGTTCCTATATGAATAAGCTTTACAAAACTTTCCTGTATAAATGAGCTTTATAAAACTTGCTAAATAAATAAACTATAAAAAGCTTTGCTATATAAATGAACTGTCTTTAAAAGATTTTGGTGGCACCCCCCCACACACACACACACATACACACACATTTGATATAAAATGTCAAGAAATAAAAGAAATAATAATTAAACTTCCTTATTCCCCCTCACCATATGAACTGTGCATTCACTATCTTAAAGCTAAGTTAAAGCTGACTCTATAATATGAACACGCTGTTTTACTGAACCAGTTTTATTATGGATATTCACATGAACATTGACATGCTACCACACTCCCTTTAGTCGTTTTTATTCGTCGTTAAATTAAACGGAATTATAAAAATGTCCCTCTTTACTGAGGAGACGAGACAAGAGTTGAGAAAACTAAAGGGGGATGACTCTATCTTGTCAATGTTAACCTTAATATGACCAATATTTATTGCTTAACACAATTACTGCTGCCATAGTTTCAACTCGATTGGACGATGGGAAGTGGTCGAAAAATCGATGCAAAGTTTAACAAGCAAGCAGACAGACAGACAGTATGAGCTAAGAGAAAGGAAGTAAAAATTGGAGCAGGCGGTCAATCTTATTATAGTCTTTGAATATATAAAAATATTTTACAAAATGGAGTTATCTTGGCCAAGTTATCCTCCACTTCTGTCCTTCTATACTAATATCATTTTAATGTATTTAATTTGTTAATCTATTTTACACATGCATCAAGTGTTATGTATAGTACACCTATTTATAAAATATAAGACATCACGAGACAGGCTCTCTAATGGAACCCACAGGGCTAAAGAAAGGCCGGAAGGTCAAGGATAACGTGGAGAAGATCGTGCGAGGAAGAAATAGAGCAGTGCGGTATGACGTGGGGTGAACTAAGAAAATCCGCCTAGAACTGAGTGCGTTGGAGGATAGTTGCTCAGGCCCTTTCTTCCACAAGGAATACAAGGAAAGAAGTCAAGTAACTGAGACCCTTTGTTCCACAAGGAATACAAGGAAATAAGTCAAGTCCATTCACAGACGAAAAAGTTCACAAATAAAAAATAAAGTTATATAATATATTCTTTTGAAGTCTATCGAATGAGAGATTAACGTTTTCACTTGGAAACTGCACTTCACAAACAAAGCTGCATGCCGTTGTCGGAGCCGAAGTGGCCTACCCCTGACTTCTATGAATGTTTATTTGCATATTATAGAACATGATCTTTTTTCTTTATCGCTGTATTTCTGAGTTTCGTTCAACCTCTATATTATTCAATAAGGAATTATATTTTTTACCTGTAACTTTATTAAATTGGAATCAAAGTATTTTTTCTCCTCTACTGTGACATGTATGATTGGGATTGTATGCATGTAATGATTGTACTCCACGTAAGTTGCATATTTGAACTGTTTCGTTATAATATTTAATGTCTTGAATTAGATCTATATGCATTAAAAAAAAAGTATCCTGTAGAACCAATTTGATCCACAGGGCCGGTAAAGCAGCGTTGACCAGTTTCTGTGGCCACGGCATACTAGGAGATTATGGGTCCAGCACAATGTCTAGCCGCCTTTACTTTACCCCAACTAATGTCAGGTACCCATCAGAGCTGGGTAGACTCAGGGACAACCTCCAGACCCGGGAACAAATACTGGCCTTCACCAGGATTCGAACCCAGGACCTTTGGTATTTGCATTGCAAATAAATAATTGTAAAACAAATTTCTATCATGATAATAAATGTGATGATTATTATTTCTAGAATGCAATATCTCACACTATGTTATTACTATTTAAATTTAAATATTATCTCACTGAAGTGTTTCTAAGATGTTTTTTTTTTTTATTTGATGTCCTAATTTCTATTTATTACACAAGGGGTCGGCAGCCTACAGAACGCGTGCCACACTCAGCAGACAGAGTGATTTTAAATGGCACGCAGAAGAACCCCACTAAGCCATTCATGTCTCTTCTAAACAAACATTTTTCTTTGTGCTAAAACAGAATAACTTTTAGGCTGTTGGCACGCTATAATGAATTAGAAATCCTGTTTTGGCACACTATTATAAAAAAATCAAAAGGATGCCGACCCGTTCATTACACAATCGTAAAACAAATTTCCTTCATGACAATTAAGATTGTAATAGTTATTAAAATGAAATTTCTTTTATGTTATTACTATTTATATATATTTAGATATTCTTTTTGTTACGACTCGTTTAATCGGATTCAACAACTGTTAACTAGTTGTATTTTTATTAGATGTCTCTAGATTCTGCTGATCTGAAGTCCAAGCTAGGGGTTCCTTGACTGACAGGTCTATGCAGTAATGTAGTTATATTCGGTATAATTATCTTCAACACCTTTCTTTCAACAATGATAATATATCAAACAACTCCAGTTGTTGAATAAACAATTTTATTTAAATTGTAGACTCAATATAAACTTTAAGTAAATGCATCAAACAGATGGCGAACATAAGAGTTTCATAAAATTTCATATAATGTACAAGTATCAATATAGCGACTTCTCTCTACAAACTATTAGACTGAACTGACTCTAAGGAGGTAGGGACTTTACAAAGAAAACTATGGTCGAAGATTCTACGGGGTCCTAATACGCATTTCAATTCCACTGCGCTATAGGTTACTGATATCCAGAATCTAACCTTCAATTTCGACGCGGTTGAACGACTTATTTATTTAAATCTGCACTAAGGAATGTAAGGTCAGCCCTTGGTCTCTTTTCATCTAATACGCATTTGTTAAGAGGTCAATGCCCTGGACAGTCCTTCGTCTTTTAACCGACATTCGTAACATCTTCCTGAAGTGTCTCTAAATTTCGTCTTCAAAACACTTATTTAGGGCTTCAATATTTCAATTGTTATTGACCGTATAACTCCATACGGTATTTTTCTTTATTTTTATTTATAACAATTGTGTGCCAAAGTAGGATTTCTAACTCAATCCGAGTGCAGACCAGCCGTAGTCCCGACCAGCCGTAGTCCCGACCAGCCGTAGTCCAGACCAGCCGTTGTCCAAACGACCATGGAGGGAAGGCAGGGAGATTACTGAGCACGCCCGAACGGTTACCCATACTTTGAATATGTCCCGCCAGTTTCCACTAGAAGCCTATCCTAAATGAGATAATTTTCTTCAATTTATCAGCTTTCAGAGATGCTTAGAGTGACACTTTGATCTTTGCCAGGATGCAGAGATTTAATAATCTCTAAAATTAAATAGAGGTGACTTTGATAGTTTTTATCATGTTTGTTAATTAAAATTTAGAAACATTGATCTTAGGTGAGCATACAAACTGAGTAGCTAATACAGTGTTTAAAAATGTACATACAAATTCTTTACACAGAAAATATTTATAAAATTTTCAACTATTTTTTTAGTCGGATCATTATAAAGTTATACATTTTAAGCAATTTATTATATATATATATATATAGATAGATAGATAGATAGATATAGATATAGATATATAAGGTGTCATACAAGTTGTGTTTTGTGATCTAAGTAATATACCTTAGTATTTATATAGTTTTATACAAATCCGGTATCATGCTAATCATTTTAATTAATTAATTAAGATGTAATTAGAGGTATACAATTTATCTATGTTAAAGAGTATTAATATTTTCTGAATTAATTGTTTAAGTCGATTAGAGAAGTTTATTTTTTAAACATTAATAATTACAACAATTACATAATAAAATGCTAGTAGTACATATATATATGAATGTACTTAGTCTGTTAAAGAGCGCCTTATCTTTGAATCTTCTTCGCTAAATGTTCAATATCATATACATATTTAGTCAGGACCGGCTCTAGGGGTTTTGACGCCCTAGGCGAAAACAAATTCATGAAAGTGAATTTCGACGGGGAGAAACTGAGTAGTGTTATGGCATACTTTCCTATTTTCTAAGACAACTTAAATAAAATACTGTCACTGCTACTATTCTTGTGTTATTGTGGTGACTGATGAGACCACATTAGAGACCTTATAACTGCCAACGTTCCGACTTTCATACTCTCTCCAAACACAATAAGTAATTCAAACAAGTCTCTTATACAGCAAGCAATTTATTGCTATTTAACAATACAAATCATATATGTAGATGTTAGGATATACATTAAGCACTCTTTTTGTTCTCTAAATCTCCACGTCTATCTTATAACAACATATAACTCCCGATTTCTCTAACCACGATCTTACACACTATATCCAAACCTTTCCCTTCTTGACCGCTCGATCAACACTTCCCCCCCCCCCCTGTTCACCGTGCTGATCTCCCCTGTGTTGCCAACTTCCCTTATATATTGGTTAGTGACAACATAAATACCCTTCGCCTTTCATTACCTAGTAATTCGTCTGCCTATGCTAGTAGCGCGCAGAAGTACTAAAATTTAAAGTTAGTATGTATTTTTCAAATCCCAAATTAAAAAAAAATCCTCACTTATGCGCCCCCCCCCCCCCCCCCCCAAACAAAAAGTTTATGGGGCCACTGTCTTATAGAAGTAAGTTAAATTATTAAAAAAAGAACTATCATTTTTATCAATATACTATTAATTCTTTTACAAACTTCAAATAAAAAAGAATAATAAATTTTTATGTGAAATAACTTTGATATATTTTCTTTTCTTTTTTTTTAGCACCATAAATTATTAAGTGATTTCTAAACAAAACACAAAATGCACAGGAAAGAAAATAAAAACACAAACATACGCAAACTCACACACACACAAACAAACACACAGACACATACACTACCGCCCCCACTCACACTGACAAACACACAACCACACACGCACATTACCGCCCCCCCCCATACACACAGATACACGCTCAGCACACACACACATTGAGTGCCAAAGCATTTGATCTTTTGCAAGACGCCCAGGCCACAGATGTTCCATTCTAAACGATCAACTTCTACCGAAACAGCGAAGGTATAAAGTAAAAAAGCTTAAACCTTTATCAACAGGTACAAAGTATTTCCCCGACTTTCTCTCGGTTTTTTTTGTTCCACCTCATATTTTTAAGTGCAATCAAAAGGTCAAGTTCAAAGACGCGTTTAGCATATACGCTAAAGTGTTTAGTAGCTCTATTGAAGGCAAGCCGCTTGGTAGTCGAGTTTTTCAATTTTATGTTCAACTTCAAGCTCGAACTTAAAAACCACAAAGGCCAATTATTATTTTTTACCTACCATTAACGGAGTCTTATAAAGTCCATGTGTTGATTAAGTTCGAATTCCATTGATACCACTGATCTATAAAAAGAATGGATAGCGCCTCTATATTAAATGTGTATGCGCAAATTGAAGCCAAAATGAATAGTGGGAAAGGGGAATTCACTTATCTACATAAGCGAGTTGCAGGAATAAAGCACTTATGATTAGAACAAATCCATACGATAAAAAAAGAAAGTCTAAGTCACTTGAAATGTATTTACTGGTCAGTGTTTAGGAAATATAATTTCATAGATAAGTGAAAGTCTCGTGAAAGCCTATTTATTTTGTCTTCAAGAATGTTACTTCCGTGCCTAATCCATTCTTTTTATGGATCAGTGATTGATACCGATGTGTTAGAATTTTTTTGTTTCTTTTTCTTTTGTGGTTTTTATTTTCTTCTTTTTAAATTGATGAACGCTTGAAACGAGCTTTTGCCAAACTTTTCATTCCGCGACACGGTTAGGTTTTACACTTCTTTTCTTTGCCACGATAAAACCCTTTTTGCTTTTATTAGCTTTTAAGTAACACACTTATAAGAGAAATTAATTTTAACACAACTATCTATTTATATATATAGTAGACTGTGTGTGTGTTCAAACCAATCATATTAGTTAATTTAAAGACACGTGACGTATTGGACTGCCATGCGGGCGAACCGGTTTCGATTCTCCACTTAGTCTATGCCTTTTTTGAACATTAAAAAAAAAAAAAATGAATATTACTTTTAAAAAAAGATTGTAAATCTACGACCAACAACGGACAATTTAGATTTTTTTTTAATAAAAAGACTTGCATATTTTTTACCCGATTACAATATTCATTTTAAATTACTTTCCTAAGAGTCTTCAGTAAAAAAAAATATATTAAAAAATTATTAGATGCATAGCTTTCTGTTCATTGTATTATATACATTTTTTATCTGTAGTTTATTTAGGCCTATTTTATTTTTCCCCGGGCAACGCCGGGCAATTTTGCTTGTTATCAATATAGTCATGTCTATACTCAAGGCCGTATCAAAAGAAATTAAAATATCTAAAGATGTTCGCAAGTGACGAAATGCGTGTCGCTTAAAAAATATTAGCGAAGGTGACAACAGCACTATGAAATAACCTGGTTGCACAGGTGTGGCCCTTTCAGAGCTCCAGGCCTTCGACGACTTGCTGACCTGGTCCGGGCGACTCTCTCTCTCGTAAGCTATCTCGGCTATTTCACATCTGATCACTTTGTCACGGGGTGAAGGTCACCCGCCAGTGGATTTCGCGTCATGCAGGCGTCTCTGGAAACGAAGTAGAGGACTCCTTTAGCTTCCATGCGAGGCATTCTCATTTGAGGCTGCCCTGTAGATCGTCGATCCGTGAGTGTGAGACTGAACAGTGGTACACGAGTGGGGACGAATCTGACGAGGGCCCGAAGTGTGTGCGTCAGCAGCTAAAAAGGCCGAATCGAGCTGACACGCGGTGGAGGCATGGCGCAGAAGGGAACAATCCACGATTGCCCAATTCCAAACTGGCCATTATCCGATAGGGGTAATTTGCGGGGCGATCTGGAAGCAATTTGGAAAGTCGTCTGCTATTCTCAACTGGTAGGCAATCGCTCTACTTTCACCCGTTGGTTTCAATAAACTTACATTTGTAAACATATTTTATCTTACAAGAAACCCTTTTTTTTTGTCAACCCACAAAGAGGTTATTCACACTTGACCACTTATAAGTGACCAAATATGTACATGACATTGAACAATTAGCAAACATCATTCGAGGATAAGGCTCACATTAATGTGTAGGCACAGATGAACAAATTGCATTCAAATGAGTTGTTATTTTTTGCTTAATTTATTTAATTAAGTATAAATAATATTAATACTAGAACAATTGATTGGTTTTATTTTTGTAATTAATACATAATGCTTAGATCTATATACTTTTATATTACGAAATGATTGTAATTATTAGTGTTTATAAGTTTAACTTGAACAACGCGACAGAAAAGTATATTTGCATCTGTTTAACTTAAAAATAATTTTATACATGAACTAAATACAATAATACTGGACTAGTATTAGAAAAAAGCAATAATTAATAAAAAAAATATTAGTTATAGTACAAAACATAACCAGCTTAAATAGACACCATTAGAATCGATTATGAAAACTTTCATTTAATAAAAGGGAGATAAATTAACCCATTTATTTTGCGTTCATATTTCAAATATGTTTTTTTAAATAAAATAATAAATGATAATTAATTACAAACTTTATAAATGATCAAACTACTGTAAGATTGTTGAAAATTATATAAATGTTATATGAATATTTATTTAAAAGGTAAATTTTTAAACATTACATCATTTACTCAGTTTGTATGATTAAATATGAAACCTTTCACTATCTGCATTTTTGTTGTCCCTTAGAATGTATCGAAAAATTCTGATGGCCTGAGATTAAATATATTACCCGATTAATTCTGGCAATTGGCAGTTGCTAATAATAAAATTACCAATTAGTTGTTAGATGAACATTGTTGGTCATTGTTGTCCCGTCCACCCCACCCCCACCCCCTAATCTCCATCCTTAAACTAAATAAAAACTACGCCTTTCTTATCGAATCTATTACAGACGCTCTTTCTATAATGAAGACTATTGCGCCCTACGCTCATCCGTGAGTCTAGTCTTTGCCTTGTGTTTTAAATGATGTCAACTTACCGGTGTTACTTGTGTGTAATTTTTGCGACCTTTCGTGTTTATATAATTGGACACAGAGTAGGTTGCAATTATGGAAGCACAAACACCCCCCTTTGATGTTTAATTAGAGATGGGCAAAACCGTTCACCATGCTGATCGCCGCTCAATTGAGCGCTCACTAAAAAGATACGGATCCGTTGAACGGTTCCACGGATCACTTAGTAATTTACCCTCCCCCCCCCCCCCCGCCTCCCTCCATAATTTTATATGTTGGATGTCAAGGGGAGAGAAAAACAACTTGGATCCCTTGTTGAAACGCCGTTTTTTTTGTTACTTAAAACATAAAAAAATATAAATAAGAAATAATTGTTCTCAATTGTCTAGTTGTAGGCTACTAAACTAATTATAATTAAACTTTTGTTTTTAAGCTATAATTCCTTTTTTTTCACCTAATAAGTAAAATTAAAAGGGTAAATGTAAAATACTGTAATCATATTGGCTAATTATAATGCAAAAATGGTATCATCAACATTATTTACAATTGACAGCAATTGTACGATCACTTGCATTCGAAACCAGCATATCGAAATGCAGAACGGGAACCGATCAGTACAGACCCATTCAATACTGAGCGGGTCTGATCCGATCAGTACAGACCCATATCAGTACTGAGCGGGTCTGATCCGATCAGTACTGAGCGGGTCTGAATCGGTCTGATCCGGGTCAGATCCGGATTCTAAGTGAACTATGGAAACCAACATATCGAAATGCAGAACTGGAACGGATCAGTACTGATCCGGGTCTTTTGACAGTGATCGGCTTTCGGATCCGTTCCTTTAAAAGACCCGGATCAGTTGATCAGTTCTTTAGTGAGCGACCCATCTCTATGTTTAATACTTAGTGCTTTTTTTTTTTTTAAATTATTATTACCAGTATGTGCTAATGTGTCTTTGTTATTATAGCCACTTTACTGTGGTAGCTATTTGTTTTTAAATATTGTAACTATCGTTTTTTTTGTCACTTTTAATGTTGCACCTATTATTTTTATAATCAATTTTATTGCTGTAGCTATTATCTTTATAGCCTTTTAGTGATGTAGCTATTGTCTATTTATTTTAGTAGCTTAGATAGTTTGTAATTTTAGTAAAATTGTAAAGCGCTTAGAGCTGTAAGGTAAGCGCTATATAAAAATGCCTCAATAATAATAATAATAATAATATCACACTAAAACTGTGTTTTGTAGAAAAGGGAATGCACTCAATTATTTTCTTTTTCCCACTTCAGAGTATAAGTAATCTCCCTTAATGCTTTTTTCTTTTTTTTGCTGTTGTTGTCCATGAGTGCGCAGGTACGAAATGAATTACGAATTTTTCATACCTTACGTAGCTTTAACCAAGTACTGCGGTTTGATAGGTGCAGAACTTTATAAGTACTAAACTCAATAAATACTAAACTTACAAATACTAAACTGTGTATACATTGTTATTTGTGAATAGCACACTAAAAGAGTAGCTTAAGATTGTATTTGGGATCGTCTCGATAGTTCATTTAGAGTTTTTTTTATCTATTTAATTTTGGCCTAGAGATTATTTGCGTATAATTGTATACATAGTTTTTTTATTATGACGTAACAGCATGTTTTTCTCGTAGTCTCTACAAGTTTCTAGAAGGCATTTTCTTTTGCCTTCGACAAATATACACATATCTTTTTCTATATTTTTTCTCTCTTAATTTTATTTCCATTAATATTTCTTTAAAAAAAAAAAAAGATTGTAAAGAATTTCAGGACTTTAAAGCTTTCCTAAAATGTTTTCAGTAAGTAAAATCTAATAATTGTATTTTAGACGCATGCGGGAGACGTGGGTTCGATTCTCAGCCAGGAATAGTCCTAACTTTTTGTTAAATAAAAAGACATGCCTATATAAGTGCACTATTTGTTTTAAATTACTTTCCTGAATTTTTTCAGTAAATAATAATTATATTTAATGTACTTTTGTTTTCCGCCGTCAACGCAGAGTTTTTACCTTGTATATATATATATATATATATATATATATACATATATAAAGTTGGAAGTGTGTGTCAATTACAATTAGTATTACTTTTTTTTTAAAGATAGTAAATCTATGAGCGAAACCGGGCAATTTAGATTTTTTATAAATAAAAAGAATTGCCTATTTTTGACCCGATTA
This sequence comes from Anisus vortex, assembly GCA_949126835.1. Taxonomy (NCBI): domain Eukaryota; kingdom Metazoa; phylum Mollusca; class Gastropoda; family Planorbidae; genus Anisus; species Anisus vortex. The sequence goes on from OX421498.1 coordinate 5,963,838, forward strand.
CAAAATATAAATGTCTTCAGTAAAAAATACTTGTTTTCATTTTAAGATCTAGAGCCTTCTGTTCATTGTGGTAGATGAAATTTGTATCTGTAGCTTATAAAAGCCTGTTTTATTTCTCCTTGGGCAACGCCGGGGAATTTTGCTTATATATATATATATATATATATATATATATATATAGAGAGAGAGAGAGAGAGATAGATAGATAGATAGATAGATAGATAGATAGATAGAGATATATAGATAAAAATAATAACGAGATGCCGTCCTATCTCAAGGAACTAATTATTCCATATGTCCCGCGAAGAACACTTCGTTCTGCCGACTCATCGCTTCTGGAAGGGCCCCGTTTCTCTCTGTCGACCGTTGGCCTTAGAGCCTTCTCAGTATCTGGTCCGAAGGTGTGGAATCTACTTCCCATTCAACTCAGGCGAACAAGCCCTATTGTTACTTTCAAAAAGATCTTAAAAACTCATTATTTCAATATTCACCTTAAAAAACATTTAACATGTTTTAGACCCCTACTGTCTTACATATATGTTGGGTCGGTTAATACTATTAATTTATTTCATTTGTCTTTTTAAAATCATCAATTAGCTTTGTCTCCTCGCCTAGAGTAATATCCATGTTCTTAGTTGTATGTTAATTGCGCTCTGAGCTTACATTATGTTTGTTGGCAGCGCTATACAAATATTATTATTATTATTAAATATACATAGATAGATACGTACATGCATACAGATGTATTGATCATAAACAACACACGAAGTCAAAAGCAAAACTGAAGTCACTTAAAACACATAATGTTTTTTTTTAATTTATTGTATCCATAAAGAATATAATTTCTTGTAAGTATATCGTCATAATTAAATGGACTAGACAGCATAAGTATCTACTTGGTTTGTGTGTTGTATACATGGGTACTTCAGAAAATTATAAGTTTTCCGTAGAAATTAACAGAAAGAAAACACCCAATCAAATTAGAATAAATTAATCGACAAATCGCAGCATGGCAAGCCATATCAAGTGTTATTTCAATTGTATACATTCGCTCCTTTCATTTACTGTCGTAAATACAACTTTTAATGGACATGAAAGTATGGAAACACATTGTGGTCATTTAATCGTATTTTTGTGTGTAATCTGTGAAACGGAAAACCTGAAAAACTTGTTTAGTTTATGATGGATGGTGTGGCTGTAGCAGGCTGCAGTTTCATTTTATAGATTATATTGTTGGTTACTCGGACTTTGGCAAGACTTTGTTGTTGGTGTTTTCAATTGGTAGATGTTTTTTGAAAAAAAAAACAAGATTCCAGAGATTACGCTTTCAGAATTCCATACAAAATCCACTTTGAAAGAACAACCATTGGCAGGTATTCAAATAAAAACAACAACATTGATATGCTATTGGGCTACGATGTCTTATATTGCACATAACAACTATCCAAAATAGCTCGCCTTAAAAACAAGATAAAACGAACAGATATTGCTATAAGGGTGGAAGATTAAAACAAAACAATCTTACAGGTTAGAATAGAAAATGTTTGTTTGTTTTTATTTTGCATATATACAAGAGACGGAACTATTTTTCTTTAATTCTCTTTAATAAATAAATTGAAAATTCTATTTAAAAAAATATTTTTGTAAAAGGCACTTTTTGGGGGGTTTGATTTTAAATTGGTCACACAACGATAATACACGTCAACTGTTTGCACCTAAATGAGTTAGTTCCCTTGGTTTATTATATTCGACTCACATCACTATAAATTGGTTTTCAGTGCTTTGAAACTTAGCACTAAACTTTGATTTATGTTATATTTTGTTTAGAAAAGGTGCTAATCAAACCAAATCAAATTTCACACCATCTAAATACGCAAAGACAATTTGTAAAGTTTGTTTTTATAAATGTCTAATTTGCACACAAAAACACACACAAAACATGAAAGGTTTTCAAAAGCCTTGTGTCTTTTTCTTGTTTTCTGTTTCAGCTGTTAATTAAGGACACAGACTACTATTCAATTGACAAAAAAAAATGTAATCGACAAAAACTCTAAATGTAATAGTAGGTGGCTGTTATCCCGACAAGATATTGAAGCACAGTAAAACAGACACATAAGCACATAAGATAATAGATAATTTTATATGCATGTACAGTTGATCGAGCTGGGCTTGAGATTGAGAAAAGAAAAAAAAAGCACCAGTCTTTGTGGAACTTCGAGAAAGGTCAAGACAACTGCAATTTTTCTATTTGTTGGATTGTGCTAAGTTTCCTGAGGTTGGTACGTACGATGGTGCTGTTGTTGTTGGTTGTTTGTTGTCACGTGTTCTCTTAAGTGTGAATTCTAACAATTTAAAAAAAACTAACGTAAAAACAAAACAAAAACCGAAAAAAAAAAGAATGTGCCGAGCGATGTTGAAGAAATTAAAAACTCCTCGATGTCAAGTGAAACACAACTCAATCCACCCTGAGGATTAAACGAGGGAAGAAACTCATTAGCATTGTTCACTTCTATTTGAAATGTCTCTTACTATACATCTATTTATTCAGTTATATAATTTAGTAACTATAAGTAGCATGGCTATTCAAGGGTCACTTTTTGTTTCAAGTTATTTCTCTTTATCTATAGGCCTACATCTATCTATCTATAGGCCTACATCTATCTATCTATAGCCTACATCTATCTATCTATAGGCCTACATCTATCTATTGCCTACATCTATCTATCTATAGGCCTACATCTATCTATCTAAAGCCTACATCTATCTATCTATAGGCCTACATCTATCTATCTATAGCCTACATCTATCTATCTATAGCCTACATCTATCTATCTATAGCCTACATCTATCTATAGCCTACATCCATCTATCTATAGGCCTACATCTATCTATCTATAGCCTACATCTATCTATCTATAGACCTACATCTATCTATCTATAGGACTTTATCCATCTTTTCAGTTATCTAAATACGTAACAATACGTAGCATGACGATTCAAGAGCGATAAAAAAAAAGTATTACATTACATATGATTGGTAATAATTAAATTATATATTGGTCTATAACTATATCTATCCATATATAAATAGCTATTTATATATATTTCTTTCTATATAATATCTATCTAAATATATAAAATAGGGATATCTCTATATATCGGTCTGTATAAATTGCATGTAGGTACGTCGGATTGTCTGCCAATCTATCTATCCCTGTAATATATATATATATTATATATATATATATATATATATATATATATATATATATATATATATATATATATATATATATACAATGATAATTAATGACTATAACTATTAAAATCCGTTACAACGCATGAGTTTGGTAGTATTTAAACTTTATGACCACCCTCTCCAATTAGCTTTACCCTGCAGATTTACTCTGTCACTGGACTAATTTTCTTTGTGAAAATTTTTTTGTTCTGTTTCAAATACAAAAAAGAAATCCTATATTTTAAATATGTCTTTTAATATCCTGTTATCTGATTGGGCGAGCCGAAACACGGCTCAGCGATTGGACATTATCAAACTCACCCGATGACAAATAAGGACGTGACATCATCATCAACATCTACTCTGCAGCTTCCGGTGCGGGCGATGCGGAGACGGTCTTGCTGACTCTCTTGATTTCAGGAGGTGGGGGCTCCTTGGCCAGGTCCTCGAAAAGCACCATTCTTTCCTTGTAGGATCGGTGGTCTGTGTGACGTTCGTATTTACTGCAGAGTTGAATCTTGGGCTACAAGTGGAAATAATCAACTTAGAAAATTGGTGGCAGGGATTATGTTGAACGTTTCAGCTGTTTTTTTTTTGTCTTTTCGCGTACCGCAAAATCTCGAGTATAAGCCGTACTTTTTAAACCCAATTTTTTGGTCCGAAAAAGTGTAAATGAATAATAGTTCTTTTTCCTAAAGCTCGGATATCATCTGAAATTGACATTATAACTTTATCGTTAAGATCCTGGGCTTTTAGGCTTTAAAATGACGTATAATATATGTATATATATATATATATATATATATATATATATTATATAATATATAATCTAGCTGATATTTAATTTTCTATACGTCAAAAAGATAATAAAAATTCAAAAAAATTAAACAGTTAAAAAAAAGAAATATATGTCTGAAGAAATTTGACAAATACATAAAATAGATGTTCAGTGCGGCTAATACACGTGGACTACAATTTTACTTGCATTTAAACTTCCAATGTCTACCTGCGGCTTATATCCAGGTACGGCTTATTCTTGAGTTTAACGGCACGTTACTGTATACCGTAGTTCTTTGCATTATATATTTACTTTTAGAATATGGTTGTTGTTTTTTTTTGTGTGTTTCTTTGCATGGTTATGTTAACAAATATTATTTCAAACAGAAACTGTAAGAAAATACTTGACTAAGTAAAAAAAAATAGAGTATTCTGTTTATATCATAAAAGTATACAATACTGTATACGCTTACTGATTTGTATTCATGTGTAATCGTCTTGAATGAATTATACACGTGGAATAAAGTGCCAAATTTACTATTACAGCCATTTAGTGGGAAGGGGACTGAAAATTTAATTCAGTTATTACTGGTCTAAAATTGTTTCAATCATATATACTTATATGTCTTGAGTAGCCTTAATAAAAATATAAGTCATTTTTATGACAGAAACATGGTTTGTCATGGTTGCGGCGCCATTCATTAAAATAAACTAACATTATAATAAATTTTTAATTTTTAAATAAAGGGCGCCAAATTTGTATAAGTGATAGACTGTCACAATGCTATTGTTACAGAGAAACAATCAACTTACTGGAGCGCTGGTGAATTTGTCAGCCAAACGGTCAAATCTGGAATGGGTGAAAAATAAAAATAATAATAAGATTAGGGATTATACCCTGACACTCTCAATGGCTTGTTAATTTGCATGCAACGCCTCCATGATTCAATGTGATAACCTAAAGTATGTAGTGCCATGATAGCTTACAAATATTATTGTCTTTAGAACTATTGACATACGTAGTTTACGATTCGTATAATAATACAATTGCCACAATGACTTACGACTCATCGACTTGCACAGTGGTGACACCGCGTTTGGCCTTGCCCTTGTTCATCTGTCTAGAGCGTTCAGCCAGCTCGATCATCTGTAGATAAAAATTTATTTACATAATATGGTCAACTTTACTTTACAAATACTTGACAGATAGACGAGTTTAGATTCAAGACCATTGTGTTTTGTAATAAGAAGTAACAAATTCTAATGCATATGGAGTGATGCTGTGTGGTGGCCTAGTGACAGAGCGCTGGAAAAAAAAAAGAAGTTAAAGTAGTCAAGTATACATTTTCATGCCGCAGTTCTCCATGTAGCTATAGAGGCAGCCTTCACTATAGTTTCCACGATCACAAGCCCAATCAATGCACAGCCCATTTTGCATCCCCACACAACTAATGTTAGAGCTGGCTAGGCACTGGGACACCCTCCAGTCCCGGGCAGCCTGGATTCGAACCAGAGAACTTTCAAATGACAACGACCGCAGTGTTTGATTGTTGTATATTAAGAAGATCTGGTTCAAATCCTGATTTCATACGGCATTGCCTCTGCCACAGATTGGCATTGAGGATTAGTTTTTTTTTTACTCTCAAGGCGTTTGTTACAATTAAAACGCACTTCTTTCTACCAGTGGACCATGGAGTGCCAATATATGGAATCAACTGGAATCGCCCAGTCTCTTTTAGAAATTACTCACAAACAAGGATCTAAACTTTTGAAACTCTCTTTTCGTACTCTCTTTGTCATTTGAGACACATATTATTATAGGCAGACGTTTTGTGGACTACTTACGTCATATTGTTGTCTCTTGAAGCGCTGTTCCAGGTCATATTTGTCTCCCTCTAGACGCTTGATGTGGTCATTCAGCTCCTTAGCTTTCTCAATAAGCTTGTCGGAGGCCAGACCTGCAAGGTATTTGTACAAAATCATTTTTTTTTATAGTTTGTTATTATTCATTTTTTACATTTCATTTTTTTAAAACTTGAAATAACTGAAGGAAAAGGGTATTTTTATGATGCAATAAATTGGGCCATAGTGAAGCAGCTTTAACCTGTTTATGTTGCCCTTGACATACAAGAGGGTTGTACAAGCTCGACCACCTGTATTTTTATTCCCAACCAATGTCTTATTTAATATATTACAGACCCTCCTTCTATAAAGAAGATTATTGCATCCTACCCACATCCGTGGTCCGAGTCGCGACTTGCATCTTTATTAAAGTTTTAAATGATTTTAAGTTATAATTTTTAAGTTATAATTCGATTCGCATACCTAATCTTATTTTATCTTCCCATTAAACAATAGCAAAAGTGAGTTATGCTAAATACTTCAATGGAATACATTGGTATACGCAAAAAGTTCAAAAAGTGAAATTTCAACATAATCTAGATCTTTTTTAACAAAATATCAAATACTTTAACAAAAATGAATAATATTGAGGATAGCCATTGTTCTGTGGATGACTATTACATTTTTTTTTTATCGAAGACAGAATCGAGGGTAAAAAGGTAATACTTTTTACTCAATCTAACTAAAGGCACATTTTTCATCAATGGTTAGTCATAATATATACATATGTCATCAAGAAGAACAACATCAACAAAGCACTTATCAGAAAGTAAAATAAATATTGCAGAACTAAAAACCAAAAAAAACAAAAAAGCCCTAAGAAAATATACATTTCAATTTGTGAGCATACTCTAACGTAGTATCTAGTAATAGCTTTTTGTTTTTTACAGTTTTGCTAGTATACAGATTTAATTTCATCACCATTATTTTACTATGCTTTTTTGATTGACGTAACACGCCAATTGGCTAAGTCGTATATAGAAGAAACTGACCGTCGATGACCAATGGCTGGATACGCTGAGCCAGAATAGCCTGTTTCTCCTCCTCCAGCTGTTCTTTGGACTTTTGCAATTCCTCCTTGGTCATGATCGTGTCCAGCTGTCATTGATTATACACACCATCATGTATTAATATATATATACACACAATTGTATATCTTTTTGTTATAATGGTCAATAAAATAATTTATAGATTAGTGCGTTGCATATTTGGTCTGGTAGCGAATTTCAACATTAACAACAAGACTGGCATTACACCACGAACAATTTTGAGAATTACTCGAATTCTCATAAAACAAAAAATTCAGACGCAGAAAAAATTCTCCAGACATGTAAGACAGACTAATGAGACAGAAACGCCAGTCAGACAAATTTTAATGTCAGACAGACAGTTAACACATAAATCCAAGTGTGAATTGACAGCTCAATAAAATTTAAGAGTTCTAGACAGATTCTATTTCAAATGTTGAGGAAAATCAATTTGTCGACATGATCTACATATTTCATTCTTTCAATAGGAAACAGAATCGTATAACAGGACACAGAACGTTCATCGTGGATTTGGGATATTTTCAGATATTTTCTTTTTAAAGAAAAAAACAGTCACCCCCAAAATAAGACAACCTATACTGTTTCTAAAGATCCTATTTTAAAAGAAAAAAAAAATAATTTAAATAAATAAAGGCAGTAGAGAAAAAGTCATGAAATGACCACACATAGCTAATCTAACTTTGAAGTTCTAAAACTGCTGAAAAAAATTTACATAATATCTAAGCTTGAAGTAAGTTCAGAAAATAAAAATAAAAGACAGAAATAGTTTTAAGTAAATAAACACAATTTTTTTCAATAGGCTAGAAAATAACAAAATAATTTATGAGCATAAAAATAATCATATTACAAAATATAATAATATAATGAAGATTATACATTTAATACAAGCTTTGACATTTAAAATATTAATTTGAGGCTTTTTTTTATGTCAATAAATTAATGGCGTCGTTAAAGCGAAGCGAGATTAAATTATATTTTATTAAAAAATTAGTATCATGTAGTAATAATTTAGATTAATAAACTTTCTAAATTAAAATAATCTTATGGATTAAAAGTATTTACTAAAAACACTAAAGTATTTTTTTTTCCATTTCTTGGTCAAATTAATTAGAATTAAGTAAAACAATATTTGAATTATTGTAATTTTAATTTTAAGGGGGTCTCGTGTTGTGCCTTGGTGAACAACCTCATGCACTACCATTGGTTGGTATTCCAGAGAGATTAACAATCGTGTGCTTTAGGTAGAGTCGTGCAGAAAAGTAGATATGTCTTATGCATGCGTCAAACCAAGAATGGAGAAGATTAACCCATAAAGGACGAAAGTTCAATCCAGAGAGGATTAAGCATTAAGCCGAAATGGATAAAAGTGCAATACAGAGAGGATAAGGCATCAATCCGGAAAGGACGAAAGTGCAATTCAGATAGGATTAACTATCAACCCGGAAAGGACGAAAGTTCAACCCAGAGAGGATTAAGCATTAGGCCGAAATGGATAAAAGTTCAATCCAGAGAGGATAAGGCATCAATCCGGAAAGGACGAAAGTGCAATTCAGATAGGATTAACTATCAACCCGGAAAGGACGAAAGTTCAACCCAGAGAGGATTAAGCATTAGGCCGAAATGGATAAAAGTGCAATACAGAGAGGATTAAGCATCAACCCGGAAAGGATAAAAGTGCAATTCAGATAGGATTAAGCATTAACCCGGAAAGGATACAAAACGTTTTTTTCATATTTTCATCCGAATTCAAAACCCTTTCAAAAATTCATTCTTTGTTGTTTTACACAATATGAGAATGTTAGCTTAGAATAAGGTACAATGTGAATGGAAATTTTACATAGGGTTGAAAAATTGTGTCATCTCTTGGCATTTCAGGTAGAAACTGGCGGAAATGACGTTTTGGATAAATGTGACATGATGAGTATAGTTTTGGAAGCTGCTGCATGACGGATACATTTACTTGTTGGGATCAAAGGTTGTGTGTGTCTGTGTGTGTGTGACAATGGGAGTGTGTTTCTAAGTATCACAGGCGGCTACTACCTCTAGCAGGAGTCATAGCAGTGGGCTATGTTGGGCAAGGCATATAAAATTTGGAGATGACACAGGCAAAAGAAAGGGGGGGGGGGAAAGAAATCTAGGCAGTACACAAGTCTGGGTGGGCGTTGGGCATTAAGTAAAGGGATCTGATCACACTTGCATACCCTTTTTTAAAGAACAAGAACATAATACGCCCATTAACCCTTCCACCCTATCCTCAAACTAAAACGTGTTAGTTCTAATTTGCATTAACCTACACAGACTTGAAACATCCGAATATAACAATACTTTGCTCTATATTCTAGAACAAGACAAGAACATAACATTCTGATAGTTTACTAATATTGTGCTTTCATCGCTAGAAGTGGAACTCCAATATTCGTCCGTATTAATATTCGTCATTTTAATATTCGTCTTTACCAAAGAAAATCTATTAATAACTAATATTGGAATGTTTCAATGCATATAATTGTGCAAAACGGATACAGAACATTCAATAACATATAACAAACGCCTTCTATATTTCCTGTCAAGCAATGTTGGTGATCTTCATAAAATATATACACACAAAACATAATGATGTATTACATAACAAAACACATAGTCTACATCTCTACTATATGACTTTACGCATGTGCACTACCGCTATACATTTCCAATAAATATGTAATTAGTAATTAGAGTCTGTAAAAAAATCGGTTCATTGAAAGGTCAATAAAAAAATGTTTCAATTATTCATTAAAAAAATAGTTTGTTTATTTTTATTCTCTAGATTTTAAAATGTAGCATAAATCTTATGTGAATCTAATGTGTAAGTCTAATGTAAATCTATTTAGATCTAGTTAAAATCTAGTGTAAATCTAGAGTACACTTGGTGTAAACATAATATGACTTAAGACTTCACAATATATTTTTTCTGATATAATGTTTAGACTTCTTGTCTAATGCATAGATGTATTAAATTAAAAAATAAACTTTGGCCTATTCCATACTTTAAAACATTAACGTTAGGACATACATCTTACATTTCCCCATAACACATTCAAATAAACCTGTTCAAACTCAACATAAAAAACAAAGTATATATCTAAAACTGGTGTTAATATTGGTTAGGTATAGAACGAAAACAAGGGGCTCAAAACATGGAAAAGTAATATATACATTGGCCAATAGGCTATACATCCAGGACGGTAAACAAAATAATATGTAAATCAATCAGTAAATCAATCAGTAAATCAATCAGGCAACAATTACCTCGGTTCCTCCCTGTAAGAAAACAATAGTTAGTGTAAAAGACATTAGTTTTCATTAGACGTATGTTTCATTTGTTTATGTCTGCAATAGGCGTTATTACTCTACAGTGAGTCTACAGCCTAAACAGTAGCCTGGCATTTTACAAATCTTTCTCTTTTCTTCACATTTTTAACATCTTTGTTTAAAAGAAATGCTTCATAAGATGTGATCATGGAACTAAAAAATGTTTAAAAAATTGTTTATCAATTTCCATCTTTCTTCTATAAGTCAGGCTAAGGTTTGTTTGCATTAGACTAAAACTATTGATTATAAGCGAGATGATTAAATATTAAACATTTTTACATCAACTTTAATTAATATTAAATAAAAAATCAATTTTAATGTTTAATTTGCCTAGATGAGAACGAAGTGAATCCATACCTTATAATCATTTTTTTTTCAAGAAACACAATATCAGCTTTTTTGTTTAAATAAATTCCTCTTTTTAAGCAAACCTTTTAAACATTTTGAAATTTTGAATTTTCTATCTGTTTTTTTATGTGTGTAGGATTCACCAAGTTCTGCAGACTATAACTATAGTTTAACAAAATGTTATCTTTTTTATCTGTATTTGTTTATATTGTTGTTAATGGTTACGTTGACACTTTTAGAACTAAGAGTACTTTAAGGAAAAGAACAAAGACAAACAAACAAATAAAAAAAACGATATTATAATCAGTAAGGAAAATACGCGAAGAAATAGAAAAGAGAGAGTCGCAAAATATAGGTCAAACTAAAATACGCGAGATTACTTTTTGCCGGAAATGCTTATCTTTACTTGTAAAACAAAATGTCTGCCTTCCATAAAATAGATTGCTTAGGCGTGGTAAAATATAACCTTTAATTTTCTAAAGCTTTTTTATAGATTCATCCATACTTTAAAAAAAATAAAAAAATTTGTATCTATTTAGCTGTAAACAAAAGCATTTCCAGATTGCGCATTAAGTAGATCTATGAATTAAAAAAAAATCCATGAAACAGTTTATAAGTACCATTGCCTCGGAAAGAGTTAATTCATTTTTCTTCACTGATATGTTGAGCGAAAGACGTGCACTTTAGTCATTTAAATAGGAAACGACATATATTTTTTCGTTAATGATATACAACCTTTTAAATCCGATACGTTTAAAAAGCACAAGTCATTAATTACACTATTCCACAGCTTCACATGTTTAGAAATATGTGTCTTTAGAAACTGTCCAATTTGTTTTAATCAATGGCTTTGTTATGTAAATGTTGATAAAAAATACTCTCCATTCGCCATTCAGATATGGCGTTTAAAAAATGTATTTATTACCTGTTACTCGATAAGTCGGCGTTTTACTTACAAATAAATATAAATTATTGAATAAGTTGTAAAATACGCCTAAATTAAAATATTACACGAACTTATATTAGTCTGCATGTTATTATACAAACAAGTATTAAATACATTTTTTGACTAGAATTTATTGTGTCAACTAACTCCTGTACAACTTCGACAAAAAAAAAACGGCTTCGAGTTATAAAAAGAATTATAATAGCGTAACAACAGGAAGGGTAATTACAAAAGTGAAACCGAAATTACTCGTTGTTTACTAATTTACATTGTTTAGCTAATGAGTTGAGTGTCTTATCACGCAGAAAGTTCAGTGGAACTACAGCAAATAAAAGGCTTTTCCGAACAGATACCCACAGAGTTCAAAACCATAATAGATATATGGATAAATATAAGATAGATAGATATATAATAGGTATAGAGATATATAATAGATATATAGATATATAAAAGATATAGAGATTTACTCAGGTCGGACAAATAATATTTATAACATTTAAGATATCAAGAATTTAAAATAAGATAATATTTAAAACAACAACAGTATAACATTGAACGTAATATTATCAAATGTGTAGGATAAAATTAGAGTTATGTTAGTTGTATATAAACATAATATACAAGAGGTGAGACGTACAGATGATGTGTTAGAGACGTAACATCGACCACAATGTACATTCAGATGAAGCTAAGACTTGCGGTCTTTTTCCTTACGTGAAGTTTGTGTATTTTGTTTTCTCATGTGCAATCTTTATGTGCAACCCTAACAGCGCAATATATTGGTCCAATGTTGGCCCAGCGTTTGGCCAAGATTCACCGAAATATTGTCAGAACATTGGCCCAATAATGGGGTCAATATAATTTGCTGTTAAGGTTAAGCTTTTTCATATGTCTCAAAGTAAACTATGGACTTGTCTTGAAATCTTTTTCTGATTTATTTGTTAATGTTTGCGTGATATGTTGTAGCCATGTTTAAAATGCATTGATTAAAATTTTGAAGTCTATGTAAGAAATAATACAAGCTGGTAACAAAACTATGCCTACTTGCTTTTGTTCTCCTCAATTTCAATTATGGTTAAAGCAATACATTGAAACTAAACATGTTATTAGTTTTTAACCATTTTGAAGAAATGTGAAGACTTAAACCTAGTCTATATGTATTTAAATTTGTATTTAAATTGCTACTTCCCTAACACTATTTTTTAAATTATTAATCGTGAGACTAGTCCTGCAACAAGTATCAAATATTGTGTTTACGATTCTGATTATTATATTATTTTAAAAATAAACAATGGTCAGTACTAAAATAAAAAAATGTTTGCCTAGTGTGTTTATTGTTTTTAAGACCGCAGTCAAGGGGAATGACTCACTCATCCGAGCACCTTTTCAGAGTCGCTCTTCTTAGAAATTTTGAAGTTTCGTCCCTTGGGCTTCAGCCTCTCTTCAGCCTCGCGCTTCTTCTTTTCGCGATCGTCCTTGATTTTGGTCTCTTCGTCCATCTTCTTTCTTCGTCTGTCTTCCTGGAGAAGCAAAGCAGGACAGACTCTTACATTACTCGCTATTGACAAGTCTTAACGATTATGTATGCATAAAAGGTCGAAGAGTAAAACATTTCCGGTCCCATTCGATCATTTAATTTTTAAAAAAACATGTCTGTGTGCTGCGTTACTAGTTGTACCATTGATATATATTATGGTTGTACGAAAAGATGTAGGAGATTAAATTTTATTTCATTTCAAAAAGATGTTGCCAAAAGAAAACGATGGATTGTGAGTGTCAGACGTGAAGATTCACTTATTTATGATCTCAAACGTATTGTTTGATACAAAGGAATTTTCGTTTTATGTTTTGTGTTTTTTAATAACCAAGGACGCAATTCTTGACTAATTTAACTAGTTAAGTACCAAAAAATACTTTCTTTTTAGGGTTGGTTTAATTTGCTCTATTTTGGTCCAATCGTATCGTAAGTAAAGTAACCGTCGGACCGAATTGATCATAAGACCGGGGCAGCAGCATTCACCAGTTTCTGTGGCCACGGCATACTAGAGGATGTGTGGCCAGCATAAAGCAACGCCGCCTTTACTTTACCCCAACTAATGTCAGGTACCCACCAGAGCTGGGTAGACTCAGTGACACCCTCGAGTCCCGGGTAAAAATCCTAGCCTCCACCAGAAATCGAACCCAGAACCTTCGGATCGCCAGTTGAACGCGCTGCCTCTTAGACACCGTGCCCCATACCGATAGATCTAGTCGTTGAAAATTTTTTTTGGAAAGTTGAGAGCTTAGGAAAAATGTTTATGAAACAACAAAATGTTTACTTCTTCATTTTTTCTTCTGGTGTCCTCTTGGGCTCTTAGCTCAGTCAGCCTCTTCTCTTCTTCAACTCTCTCCTTCTGACGCTGAATCTGTAGGAAAGATCATATTATGCAAATTATACACATTTTCACGTTGTAGGAAAGATCATATTATGCAAATCATACACATTTTCACGTTGTATGAAAGATAATATTATGCAAATTATACACATACTCACATTGTAGAAAAGATCGTATTATGCAAATTGAACACATTTAGACATTGTACAAAAATCAATCTCAACTTTTTGGACAACAGAACGAAAGGACTATGTACATATTAAATAGTGCTTGGTAGTTCTCTATGCAGTCCAACTAGACTAGCCTTGGCCAGTCTTCCTTCCAATGCACTCTAGGGATGTGGTTGTATGTGTATGTGCAGCCCCCCCCCCCCCCCCACCTCCTACCATCTCCCCTTCCCCCCCAATGAATTGAGTATTAAGGTCCACAAAAGCGATCTGCTGGAAAGTGTAGGACAGTGTAGGTATATATGAGTGGATTTTTCAGTGTGTGTGTGTACCAAATAATCTCAAGTACAAGCCGCACCTATGTATAAGCCGCAGGTATACTTTGGAAGGTAAAAAGCAATACAACTGAAGTTCACGTGTAAGCCGCACAAAAAAAAGATATTTGGTGTAGACTGCATGAACAAATTTTTGATGCATTTTTTTTTCACTGAAACTTTATTACAAATAAAGTCATAAAAGTGAATTTGCCGAGTTTTGTTATTTTATTATTATTTATAAAAACAGATACATTTGCACATATAAGTCATTTGGCCTAGATCTAGATGTAAAATACAAAACACAATTTCATTTGATATCCGAACCTAGGAAACAGAACAACTTTTTTTTACTTTCACGTTCATAAGCCGCAACTCTTTCTCGGACCAAAAACATTTGGTTCAATAAATTGTTCGGCCTATACACGAGATTTTACCGTAAGTGTGTGTGTTTAGGTCAGAGCGAAATATTATGTGTTCACTTGCAAGTATTATGAAAATAAAGTAGAAGTATGGTCCTGCAAAAACACAGATGGAACACACAAAGAACGCTAATATGCCTGGGTGGGTGGTGTTGGATGGGGGAAGGTTGGGAATGGTGGTTTGTTTTTACAGATTGGAAATGGGGTTGGGGAAGAATTAGGTGAGCGTAATCGAATTCACATGTTTGAAGGCCAAAGGGCGGTTGGAATATTGGTGTTTGTGGTTGGTTGCAATACAGATATTCGGGTTGAGAAAGACCAGACGGGTCTGCAAGGTGCCTACACTACACATAAACTAGCTCTGTGTATAAACTTACTCTCTTCTCCCTCAGTGATCGAATCTCCTCTTCCTCCTTGATCTTCTCCGCTTTCCTCATCTCTTCGTACTCTGCCATCTCAGCGGCCTGCTTCTCCAGACGGGCCCTTTTGGCCTCCTGTAAATAGGGGCCGTGGTGAAGTCAATTTATCTTATGATGTTGTGACGTTATGATGTTGTGACGTGACGATGTTATGATGTTGTGATGTTATGCTGTTGTGACGTTATGATGTCGTGATGTTGTGATGTTGGGATAGTATGATGTTGTGATATTATGATGTTATGATGTTGTGATGTTGTGATGTTATGATTCTACGATGTTACGATGTTTTGATGTTACCATGTTATGATAAAATGTTATGATGTTATGGTCTCAACATTTTAACAAGCTTTATACATTTATTTCTTTTTGTAACCACATCTTTAAAAGTTTACAAATATAATATATGAGTGGCTTCAAACATATCTTGTCCAAAATGATAATCCTACTTAGATATATAGAATAGCAGTCCTCGTTATTATCGTGTGACGGGTATTCCCTAAATCTATAAATATATTAGCAATTATCAGTATTATGGTGAATCGTGTCTATACATAAACTAGCCCATCTTATACTATAATAATTGTCTTTTGAAACAGCTGCTCTTACCTCCATGGCACGCTTGGCTTCATTTGAGTCGACAGGCCTGTAAAGAACAACACATTACATTATGTACAAATGTAAACAACTCGTTTTACATGCTTGTTTTATATTGACATGTTATATTCGATCAATGTTTAATGAAGCAAACAAGAAGTAAAACGCAAGGGCACGTTAAATTAAGTTAGTTTCTTCAAGAAACGGGTTAATTGCTGATCTTGCATTTTTATAGATGGTTATAATTATAGCTTTTTTAAAAATCATAAACAAAGTTATAATACTGCCATATGAATGTTATGGTTATAGCACTGATTAGGATTATTGGTAATGTTATAAGTTAGAGCCCTGTTATGAAAAATGGCATTGATTATTATAATATATTGATGCAGAGAATGAATAGAAAAAATTACATTCAATATTTTTTTTTGTGTGAGTTTTTCTTCAATTAAAAAATGAATAAGCACAGCAGAAATAAATTTTAGAGCAGCTTTGATTAAGCCATTCTTATATTTATATTGTCAAAAGAAAATTAAGTAAACAAAATTTAAAACATAAATTAAATCATGATTTTGAAGTGCAGACAAGACAGCAAGCACACGTTATGGTTCAGTGCAGGAAGTTTTACATTTCTAGCTAAGTGTCATTGTGTTTGTTACATATTTATGAGCATCCTTCTCTGTGTGTCAGAGTGATGTCACAATATGGGAGATAACTGCGTCGACTCTGGTTGAATTTATAAATTTAAGCACACACACACAAACAAAAACACTGAAAATATATTATCTATATATAGGATCCAACGTATATATATATATATATCACAAAGTGAAAAATAAAGCAATGAAAAATATTGACAATATGTAATCAAACATACATGCCTAAAATTACTACATCATATTATAATATATGATTGTGGCGTGCTGGTCTAAGATTCTGTCGCCGAGCCTGCAATTAGCCTAGGCTATCAGTGCAGACTTAGTGGATAACTCAGCAGGTACACAGGGTGATGGGGAGGGGTGATTTAGGCAGGTTTTCTAGGTGGTATGTGGTCCCGAAGTGCAGATGATTCCTAGGTGATTCTAAGACAAATTTATATCCAGGTTTCGTTTGGCTCGTTAATACGTAGGTTGAGTTAAACTGTTGACTAATTGACACTGTCACTGGACGTCACACAAACAGGTATTCTATCAATCGATAAGCAAGGCGTATTGTAACAACGAATATTTTATTCACGTGAAAGTCCGTATTCAATCATTGATGACATGAGCACATAATTCATACAATCCAAATACAAGTGATAAAGAGTGTACATTTAATCATAGGCTTAAACTACATGTAGCAGATAGTCCTAACAAGGACTCTACAACAGACTATAGCACCGCTTGGTGCTATTGGAGCTCGGGGCATCCAACCCTCGAGACTCCTTAAGCCAGACTGACCTAAAACTAACTTACATTTACATTACATGTTAAACAACAAGTTAGGTTGCAACTCCCCACGTGATTGTAATGAGGGGGGAGGGGCAAGGGTAAGATTGACCAGTAGATAGCGTATCCGATTGGTCAACATGTCTCTTCAATTCAACATTTGATTGATTGGCATGTGAAAATAAGTACCAAACGGTAGTGGGGAGGGGGTGCGGGGGGGGGGAGAAGACGCGGCGGTAGGGAAACTTCGAAGGCCCTGTGTTGTTGGTCAGAGTTTTCTCTCTTGTCCGTCGGGGTCCTGCATCAAAGATTCCAAGTTCCCTATTCTCTGACCAGGGGAAGAACCGTCATTGAGATGTGAATTTCCTGTGATCTGGTCAAAGAGACTGTGGGGTGGGGGGGGATTAGCTTGGTTGCGTCAGGTATGACCCTGGCCTTGTTCCGAGGGCATGGGGCGGGGAGGGGGGGGAGGAACACACACGTGCTACAACATTTATAATGTACATGAATGGGAACTAATATCAATGACTAATCGTATAACAATAAGTAATATACTGATAAGCATGCAGAACGTATACATATATGTAAATAAAATTCAATGCAAGCTAAATACTTTAATCTTAAATATTATAGGAGATAGAAAGGAAAGACACATTCTTACTCCAATCAGACATTCAATAGTGGCACATAGTGTCAGTGGTTTGTACGTACATATGAGATGATTATAGTATCTTATAAGAGCGGATTACATCTAAGACCTTTCTTAGTTGAGTGTGACGTTAATCTTCTCCCCAAAACGCCACACCTGCCCCGCCATGTTTTAAAGCTTTCATATAATGAAAGATTTGACCCATTAGAGGTAGGCCTACTGCACTTACTATTTACACTATGAGACTTCTGGACCATCGAAGCGAAGCGGGTGGTCGTCGCTATGGGGAAGAGGGGGGAGGTCGAGACAAGGCGGTAAGGGGTGACGGGCGAATTTTTACGTTTTTCTCTTGAGGGCGGAGGAGAAAGGCATGCTTTAGCGTTTCTTACAGTACTTTAAATATATTCCGGCATAATGCTTAGTCTAGGTTCGTCCCCTTTATTTGCAAGTTATTGACACGGTTTATTCATTTTATCGTTTGTCTGTGACTGTCTTAGGTCCTTACTTTTCATATATTGATAGGCACTAGCTAAGAAATCTATTTATTTCATGCTTTCTATGTGCTATAAATGCGGGATTCACTTAATTGACCTCGGCAGTAGTTTCTACGGAATCTGGAGGAATTCCGTGACGGGATGCCAGAACTGGTTGATAGGGATCGAATTGTTGATCGAACTATCAGGTCCACCAGTTCACTCCCTGACTCGCGCTAAAGCGGACAGGTGAGGGGATCTGGGATCGCAACGTAAATATGAGGGGATCTATGACGGAGTCATAGAGGGTGGGGCGCGGGTTCCTTTGCTTAACGTAGGTACATGCATTACTGGTCTAGTGATCGTTCTTCAGGGGGGGCGGCGGCGGGCGTTGTGTGGGCGCGTGCAGCTGACCCCAACACAAGCCTAAACACTAGTGTTTCTGATCACGTGGATTCTGATTTCTCACGCGCGAGTGACTTCTAGTGGGGGGGGGGCGGAGTAAGGCGGTAGTCAAGTCACCTCTGGCGCGATAGGCCAGGAAATTGTATCAATGTTGTCGTTCGTTTGCAATTATTGGGCCCTAGAGCTAAAACACGGACATAGCTTCACTTTAATTGTTACACTATTCGCTTCTCTTCTTTTCTCAAGCAACACATTTCTCCTTGTTTAACAGTGTTTAAGCAGCGACGGAAAGGGGGGCTGGCAGTGGGCGTACATTACTTTGGCTACAGTAAAGATTAAATCGTTCTACTTTCTCAATTCCCGTTTTATAAATGTGTAAAATCGGTAAAGAAGCAATTATTTAATTCGCTACCAATAATATCTCTGTACGTACATTTGACCACTACATATATGCCACTCACCGTTTTATCTAAACACATTCATTCTCTTTCACGCTAGACCGCGGATCTTGAGTCTTGACGTCAGAGTGGGTCTGGCACATCAGATGACAGCGGATGACATCGGCCGTGTAGCGCTTGAGAACAGTCAATTGGCCCGTAGGCAGTCTTTAAATCTAACACATTTATTATCCAACGCGTTGTGTAAGGAACACAGTTCATCAAAAGTTAATATTTACACATGGTAATCCGATAACAGTTAATATACTCCAATCTAAAGGCAATAATGTCAGCTTCCAGGAACGTACTGCACATGACAGTTTAATCCAGTGCGAACGTGGCTGTAAGTAATCCAAGAATTATAGCAGTGTAGCATAATGGCGAATATATTATTTATGCAATGTTGAAGATTGCGGCCCGGTGGGCGCGAATATTTTCCAGTGTTTCTCAGGGCGGGTACTGTTTCACAGTATTTGGCGGACATAGTTATGCGATCTGGCAAATAATTTCGTTACGCATGAGCTAATCCAAAGCAGAAATGGCGATATGCCTATTGACTATCGGCATTCGGCAAACATATACAGTGTACAGAGTTGTACAGGAGCTAATCCGAGCATGAAGCGACGTTGTTATTGGTGGCGCTCTGGCCGACATATAACATTTGACAGCAGCTTATCCAAACACGAGTGGCGATTTTGTTATTGTGGCGTGAAGCCGACAAATAAACGTAATACAGCAAATAATCCGAACAGGCAAGGCGATATATTTCAAGCGTATAGCATTGGCAGAAACAAGAGTTGACGTATAATTCTACGATGATAGATGAGTGTTTGCAGTGGAGTCAAATAACACAGTTCGCTCACCTGATGAAACCTTAAGCCCCCAGTCTTTCATCACGTGAAGAATATCATAGCACAGAGTTCAATGTTGAGCGTGAGTACTTATCCATGTACGTCAAGCGAAACTAATTCCGGCACGAGCCCACAGGTGTGGCGTGCTGGTCTAAGATTCTGTCGCCGAGCCTGCAATTAGCCTAGGCTATCAGTGCAGACTTAGTGGATAACTCAGCAGGTACACAGGGTGATGGGGAGGGGTGATTTAGGCAGGTTTTCTAGGTGGTATGTGGTCCCGAAGTGCAGATGATTCCTAGGTGATTCTAAGACAAATTTATATCCAGGTTTCGTTTGGCTCGTTAATACGTAGGTTGAGTTAAACTGTTGACTAATTGACACTGTCACTGGACGTCACACAAACAGGTATTCTATCAATCGATAAGCAAGGCGTATTGTAACAACGAATATTTTATTCACGTGAAAGTCCGTATTCAATCATTGATGACATGAGCACATAATTCATACAATCCAAATACAAGTGATAAAGAGTGTACATTTAATCATAGGCTTAAACTACATGTAGCAGATAGTCCTAACAAGGACTCTACAACAGACTATAGCACCGCTTGGTGCTATTGGAGCTCGGGGCATCCAACCCTCGAGACTCCTTAAGCCAGACTGACCTAAAACTAACTTACATTTACATTACATGTTAAACAACAAGTTAGGTTGCAACTCCCCACGTGATTGTAATGAGGGGGGAGGGGCAAGGGTAAGATTGACCAGTAGATAGCGTATCCGATTGGTCAACATGTCTCTTCAATTCAACATTTGATTGATTGGCATGTGAAAATAAGTACCAAACGGTAGTGGGGAGGGGGTGCGGGGGGGGGAGAAGACGCGGCGGTAGGGAAACTTCGAAGGCCCTGTGTTGTTGGTCAGAGTTTTCTCTCTTGTCCGTCGGGGTCCTGCATCAAAGATTCCAAGTTCCCTATTCTCTGACCAGGGGAAGAACCGTCATTGAGATGTGAATTTCCTGTGATCTGGTCAAAGAGACTGTGGGGTGGGGGGGGGATTAGCTTGGTTGCGTCAGGTATGACCCTGGCCTTGTTCCGAGGGCATGGGGCGGGGAGGGGGGGGAGGAACACACACGTGCTACAACATTTATAATGTACATGAATGGGAACTAATATCAATGACTAATCGTATAACAATAAGTAATATACTGATAAGCATGCAGAACGTATACATATATGTAAATAAAATTCAATGCAAGCTAAATACTTTAATCTTAAATATTATAGGAGATAGAAAGGAAAGACACATTCTTACTCCAATCAGACATTCAATAGTGGCACATAGTGTCAGTGGTTTGTACGTACATATGAGATGATTATAGTATCTTATAAGAGCGGATTACATCTAAGACCTTTCTTAGTTGAGTGTGACGTTAATCTTCTCCCCAAAACGCCACAATGATATATATGTCTAAAATTTATTTCTATTTTTCATCTATGTTTTAGTCTATGCTTTAGTCAAAGGTATTATTTGTCTTTGTGTTTGCCTATGTATTTGTAGCATTTAGGGTGGTGGAAATGGGAGGGTTAAATGTAATGTCGACCATTAGTAAAAGTAAAGTATACCCTTGGACCACGTCAGTCAATTAAGTAAGTCAAGCAGCGATTTCAAAAATTCTGTGGCCCACGGCATATTAAAGAAATGTGTGTGGCCAGCACAATTCTTAGCCGCCTTCAAAAGCCTGGATTCTTGTACAAGGTCAGCCAATAGCATTGTTCAATAAGAGGAACCAACCTACTGGTCGAGCCTTTCAGACATGATGGTACAGGGACAGCGCAATCGCTTTACTGTACCGAATGTCCCAAGTTTGAATCTTCAAAAAATATTTTATTTGTAAAATTCTTGAAGACTTATCTTAAACAGACGCTCCTTCTATAAAGAAGATGATTGCGTCCTACGCTCATCCGTGGTGTTTGAATCTAGTCCTTCATTTCTATTATTGTTTTAAAATAATGCTAAGTTTTTGTTTTTCCTGGATTTTTCAGGTAACCCATTCCGTGCCCGGAACAGCAAAAAGGGTAAAGATTATAAAAAATCATTTCAGGAAATCAGCTCTTAATGTTTTATTTGTCTTCTTTTACTTAAGTATTTTGGAATGTGTTACTGCCAACTCTCATACAAAAAGATTTGTTAATAGAAAAAAATGTTGTTTCGACTTGGCTTGGTAAGGATGTTTGCTTTGTGCGTCACTACTCAAGTGGGCGATGGGGTGGTGTGGGGTGAGCACTGCCTAGATGATATAGAACAACAGCTCATCAACTCAACAACTTACAAATAACTACACAGCAAGTGATCTAGACATCTCTAGTAAAACAAAACTTAAATACGAAACCAAAAGAAAAAAAACTGTCTAGTTTGGCAACATGCCATGAACTCACGCAGACGATCCTCCTTCCTGAGTCTCTGACCTTTAGTTTTTTTTTAAATTTGGGTCAAGGTGAGAAATGCATGAAGAGAAATACAGAAAGAGAAAAATAGTAGAAAATATAGTTTCCAAGAAAATTATAAAAGAAGAAAAAAGCAGTTCTAATTCTAACACATTAGCATTATATCTAATCTTATGATAAATAATATATTCATTTTTTTTTTTAAAGTTTCATGTCATCTAAATGTTTAATAGGCCTACTACTTGTTTAAAACAGTCAAATAAAATAAATCTAATGTTAAATATATAAGGGAAATAACTTTAAAAAATTTTTTTCTTATATGTTAGTTCCCTTAAATGAAATTTTTTTAAACCGTTAATCAAATTATTATAAGAATTTTATAATTGCTTAATTAATCAATATACAAATTATGATATAAAATAATTCAATACTATTTCTAATCTAATAAGCAGGGAACAGAGAATAGACGAATAAAACAGACAGAATAAAACGAATCTTTTTTTTATCTAAAGATACAGTTTCAATTGTTCACATAGATTCTAAACTTACAATAAGGGTATCATGCATTACTATCTATACAAGGGTTGGTAACCACATGTGGCACGCAGAGCGATTTTCAATGACACGCGAAAGACCTACAAAAAGGCAATTCAGGTATCTTCTACAAGAAATTTAGTGTCATGGGAGGGGTGACTTTTAGGATGTTGGTGCGCTGAATAAATTAGAAACCCTACTTTGGGACACTAATATCAAAATGTTGCCGACCCCTGACTTATACGTAACATTTTTTATATTTACAAATAGGCGTTAATTTAAAAGAAAAATATAATAAAGGAAATTTCCGAACGGATGTACGTCTTTGGTAATCTACTGTCATGGTTGTCAAAGGCGATATCTCATGGGGCCACAAAACTCAAATCATACTTAAGGTATGTGGAGCGAACTAAATAAGCGTTCGTTGATCAATGGAGAATTGAACTTTTTTAAAACACATCATCATTATTCTTTCCTGAGGCGAAACATTTTTTTAACATTACAATATATTAAAAAATGTGACCCTCCACCACGAAATTGGTCGCTTTGTGCCTCGAGTTGTTTTAAGGTACAGCCGAAAATATGTCGTAGGGATGTAAAATTTGGATTTGGGGGTTTTGATAATTTCTACTTATCTATTTATTTCTGCACATTTCTGTGTTGAGTTTTTATTCTAAAAATCATTATAAATTTATTTTTAACATATTTTAAAGTAACACCCTGCATTGTTTTATGTGAAAAAGAAAAATAGTAAATTTGATAACTCTCAAAACCAAGTTCCAGACAGGGTTTACAGTAAAACACACATTAGCTGAGAGACTATTTGTCCGATTTGTAAACGGTTTCCACCTTTGAATTCAGCATTTAAATTACCATAAGAAAAACAAAATAACTCAAAATGAAATTCGGGCACTATGCGATTCGTTTCGTGATGCATGCTGGGGTAAGATTTGCGGGTATAAGGTATTAGATATATAACGAATTAGATGTTTAACGTTTTAGTTATGTAACGTTTTAACCATGTAACGCCATATCGATTTACTGTGGCTTGTTTATATATCAACACCCATTGTAAATTCACAACCTGTGCTAAATACAAAATAATAAAAGGGATCGAATGTTTCGTTCAGGGGAAAAAGGTTCGACTTAAAAAAAAAAAAAACACACAGACATTATCAACATTATAAAACAACACATGGTGTGTGAAAACAACACATGGTGTGTGAAAACAACACATGGTGTGTGAAAACAACACATTGTGTGTGAAAACAAACACTAGCGGTCTATATAAACGGTGCACGGAGATCCAGACATGGTAGACCCTGCCCTAAAGTCTAATTCATTAGGCAAATAAACTCACGCTTGTCCGCCATCGTCTCCACTGGCTGGCTTTTCTCTGAGCAACAACAAAGGACACATTTTGAGTTATTTTACACAAAGAGGAAATAGATGTTCTGTTTGGGCTTTTCAGAAAGTTTAATTTAGTTGTCAAGAATGTTAAAGAGTATCATTCATCGTTAGAGGCATATAGAAATATAAGTGTTATTAGAAATGTTATTGTTATTTTGGATTTTTAAATATGTCGAATTTTAGTGATATATTTAATTATTGTGTTATGTAGAATTATAATGTTATATTGGATTATGGAGTAATGTTAAAAAAAATAATAAAACTGAAATATATTGAATTTTAGAGTAGCTGTTTTTTAAGCATATAGTTAACACTTAAAGCACTTAATGTTAAAAGATGTTTCATTTACCAATACAAATAAGCTTATAAAATTGTTTAATTTTTAAAAATATTGTCTATATTCGTTAAATGAAAATGAATTACCTTAATAAATCATCAAAATGCTTTTTTTTTAAACGTATGTTTGCAAAAGAAAACTTAGTCTATAAAAACATTTTATTTAGTTGCTTAAAAGGCGCAAATTTTCAAGACTTTATTGAAATATAATAACTTTAAAGCTGTATTTTTTAAGTATAAAAATAAAGCTTTAAAAAATAAGGTGGTTGAAGTTATAGTAACTTTATGCTTAAAGATATATTCGTTTGGATTGAATTGATATGATAGACTATATAGTGTACTCACTCTTCTCCACCAGCATCTCTGTAAACATACAAAAAAGATAGAATTATTGCGCAGAACACAGAATTATTGCACAGATAACAGAATTATTGCACAAAAGAAAGAATTATTGCACAGAAGACAGAATTATTGCACAGCAGATAGAATTATTGCACAGATGACAGAAATATTGCACAGAAGATAGAATTATTGCACAGAAGACATAATTATTGCCCAGAAGACAGAATTATTGCACAGAAGACATAATTATTGCACAAAGACAGAATTATTGCACAAAAGACATAATTATTGCACAGAAGACATAATTATTGCACAGAAGACAGAATTATTGCACAGAAAACAGAATTACGGCACAAAGACAGAATTATTGCACAGAAGACAGAATTATTGCACAGCAGATAGAATTATTGCACATATGACATAAATATTGCACAGAAGATAGAATTATTGCACAGAAGACATAATTATTGTCCAGAAGACAGAATTATTGCACAGAAGACAGAATTATTGAACAGAAGTCAGAATTATTGCACAAAAGACAGAATTATTGCACCGAAGACATAATTATTGCACAGAAGACAGAATTATTGCACAGAAAACAGAATTACGGCACAAAGACAGAATTATTGCACAGAAGACAGAATAATGGCACAGAAGATAGAATTATTGCACAGAAGACAGAATTATTGCACAAAGACAGAATTATTGCACAGAAGACATAATTATTGCACAGAAGAAAGATTTATTGCACAGAAGACAGAACTATTGCACAGAAGATAGAGTTATTGCACATAAGACAGAATTATTGCACATAAGACAGAATTATTGCAGAAAGACAGAATTATTGCACAAAGACAGAATTATTGCGCAGAAGACAGAATTATTGCACAGAAGACAAAATTATTGCACAGAAGACAGATTTATTGCACAGAAGACAGATTTATTGCACAGAAGACAGAATTTTTGCACAAAACACAGAATTATTGCACAGAAGACAGAATTATTGCACAGAAGACAGTATTATTGCACAGAAGACAGAATTATTGCACAGAAAACATAATTATTGCACAAAAACAGGATTATACATAGCAAAAATTAAACAATTACAACTCACAAGCAGATAAAAAATTGTATAACATTAACAAAAATTTGAACTATATCGCCTACAAAACACAACAACAAAGAATGATAACATGAAAGAAAGAATTATGCGCAAAAAAAAGAATTGTTCCACAATAGAAAGAATAATTACAAAAGAAAGATCTGATCCACAATAGAAAGATTTCTTCCACAAAAGATAGAAATGTTAAGCAAAAGAAAAAGTTATTACAAAAAAAAAAGAATCTTGAATCAAAAGGAAGAATCCTTACAATATAAAAGAAAGAATTATTACAAAGAGAGAGCAATTACAAAGGAATGCATTTTTTACAAATGATACGCAAAAGAATGAATAATTACAAAACAAAGATTTGATCCACAAAGAAAGAATTATACACAAAAGAAAGAATTGCTACACAAAAGAAAGAATTTTTACACAAATGAAAGAATTATAATATATATATGAAAAAATACAGATATTTCAAACCGAAGTGAGTACTTACACCGTGGGCTCCTCTTCAGACATGGTGATGAGCTCAAGCAGCGGGGCAACAATGCGTCAGTGAGGTACTTTAGGACAACCTGAGAACCACAAAGGGTTAAAGGTCAAAGGTTATCACATGGATCTTGACGGGCGCTGTGAGTTTTCCATAATACAAAATTCCCAGCGTACTGCTTTTAAATAGAACTAGGGGGTTCATATGTAGAACAATACATTTATTAAAAGGGTACAGTGGATCGTTGATTAAAAATTTTTTTTTTAAAGTTTTGTTTTTCTTTGTAATATTTTTTAAAATGTTTTGGTATAAAGAAAAGATGAAGTTGCATTGACTTTAGGCACGTAGTGGTACGAAAGTAAAAAAAAAAGGGTTGGGTGGGTAGTTTGAAGGTTGAATGTTTTTGCGTGACTTGCCACTTATATATATATGCCACTTTTGTACTCTGTATTCCAGGGAAATGTTGTTATCAATGAGAAACGAAACATTCCATCGTTGATAATGTTCATAATTATAACACTGAGAATGAGCACATTAGTAAAAATGAAAATGCACTGGTACAGCTGAAAGAAAAAAAATATTTAAGTGTTGTGGTTTTTTCAAAGTTATTCGCACTTTCATTTTAGAATTATCAATACTTTTAAAATATTTAATTTATCTCCCTTTCTCCCTCTCTCCCTCTCTCTCTCTCTCTCTCCCTCTCTCTCTCTCGCTCTCTCTCTTTCTCAACAAAACTCTCAATATACTCACAAATCTAAGTTTTTAGGATTAATATTCTATCAACTCTCTATATTAACTATAAATATACATTAAGCAATCTAACTCTTAGTATAATCTAAACTCTCAGTTTTTCTCTCAATATACTCTCAACTCTCAGTTTTTCTCTCAATATACTCTCTACTCTCCGTTATACTCTCAATATACTCTCAACTCTCCGTTTTACTCTCATTATACTCTCAACTCTCCGTTTTACTCTCAATATACTCTCAACTCTCCGTTTTACTCTCATTATACTCTCAACTCTCCGTTTTACTCTCAATATAATCTCAATAATATACTTTTAATTAAACATTATAGGACCACAATTTCTAAAATATAAAAACAAAGAAGCTACGTGTGTTACCTGTTTAAAGTATCGGACCCAATATCTGGATTATCCCCTAAAAATGTTTTAATTACTTTCTTCTGCTCTTAGCCATACGCATACCGGTACACACTTAGCAATCTCTAGCCTATGTAAAATCTAAATAACTGATTGAATTTCTCTACCCTCTATAGTTTTTTTAGAATATTATGACCGTTTTTTTGTTTTTAAAAAGGGTTGTCAATTAAAATGTTAACAAAACATATGCATGCGTTTAAAACTGTTAACTGATGCTATATATAAAAGAGTCACATTATATTATACAGAAGGTTATTGCCTACTATGCGTCTCAGTGATGTTTTGAATAGGGTCTGTTCAGGAAACCCATTTCATGTCCGGATGCCATTCGAAATAAAAAAAAAGAGAGTTTATTTTCATTAATTTGTTCTTGCCTACGGAACAAGAGAAATGTTGTTATCCTTATGTGTATACGTATATTGTTATATGTTATTGCTGTGTTGTATTTTTAAGTATCAGTTTAATAATGTATGCATTTTTACTATATTCTTACATACTACTATATTTATAACGTTTAAAAGAAAATTTTAATATTTTTTTCCCAGTTTCAATTGTAAAGCTAAGAATGGTATTAAAGCATTTCAAAAATATACGAAGCTATAAATCTTCAACTAGGCCTTTACTATATACTAATCCATACCTCTTACTCTATACCATATACACAAAACTATAGCTTGTATTATATAATATATTATATAACTTTATTATATACCAAATTAGGCCTATACTTTTGAAACTATAGCATATACCGAACCTTACGCTGAAGACATTAAAAAAAAAAACAACATAACTTTCAAACAATACTATACACCGAACTAATACTTGAAATCTACACCATATACCAAACCATAACTTTAAAACAATACTATATACCAAACCATAGCTCTAACAATTTATTGCATGTTTAAATCAAATATTTAAAACACAAAATGATGTACCGAGTCAAGAAAGCAAGGTCACCAGGTCAAAAAAACAGTTCAAAATCTATGTCATATATAGTCTACAGACGGTAAACCTATTAGCCTACAGTATAATATTTAAGACATTTTGCCATATCATTTGAGACCATTGGTAGCCTCACCCATCGCTATTAGGGTTAAAATTGTGTATACCGGTTTCAAGGCTAGTATTGTCGATAAAAAATTGTTAATGGTGTCACTAAGGAGAATTATATAAATAAATGAATCACGAAAAAAATAAAATTTGAGATACCTCGACATTGATTAGTAAATTAGTCAGTGGATTAATATTTTCAACAAAGAAAAATGTATACAAATATAGCAAACCAGTATGGAATCAAATGCTAAAAGCTTGTTTTAAATAAAAGCTAGTTTTTCGTTGTTATTTTTTTTTTTTTTGTTTTTTACTTGGGAAATTATTTTTTTTTGGCATGGAAACTGTAAGAAATGCAGGCAGTTTTGTTTCTTTTACTGCCAGGACCAGCGAAGGAAAATGGCTGTTTAAATAGCAGGAGGACAAACTGCTAGTTGGAGCTGGAGCAATGAAGATTTCAATGCGCTACCAGCGAGTCGGGGGGGATGGAATGCAACCTTCTCAGGTCTAACTGTTGCCAGAACATTACCTACACCCCTTCCTGCCTTCCTCCCCTTTCGCCCTTCCACCACATCCACCCCACCGTGTCCCATCCCTCTCAATCAGCGTATCACACGGCACGGTATAAACACATCTATCTATATATACATATATTTTTAGCCTGCGCTAGTTCAAGTGAGTGTGTTTTGTGCCAGGTAAGCTCTTTTTTTCTATGTTCACTCGCTCATGTTGGGGGAGAAAAGGGGGGGGGGGGGGCTAGCACGTTCTGAGCTCACTGTAGCCTGAGTCTGTGTGTGCTGAAACTTTAGGCGATGGTGTTGCAAAGGTGTGCATAGGTGTATGTATGTAGGCTATGTATGTGTGTGAGTGAGTGTGTGTTCCATGCACGTGTATGTGTAAAAAGAGAGGAAGATGGCGGTGGATGGTATTGTAAAGGTCAGTTACGAATAATGACTTCCCCTCTCCTTAGTGTGTATCCTCTGTTTCCTAATCATACGACAAAATAATATTGATAATAAAATAATATTGATAACAGAACAGAAACAAATTATAGACCTTAAAAATAAGTTCATCTGTTTCGTAAAACATGCGTTTCAAAGTGTTTTAAAATAAAACCCACACACGACGAAATCTGTTTGTTAGTGTGTATCTGTTGGATCGAGTGTTGCCAACTTAAAAAAGAAAAAAGCTCGCGAACAATATAACGAAATTTCGAGCAAGAATATTATGAAATTACACGTTTATGATTTCTAGACGTTAATGAAACAGTTTAAGAAAACAATCAGTTCTAGCTTTAAAAAAGATGGAATTGGCAACATAACAAAAATTCACATCACTAACCTATGTATGATAATTAGTTATCTGCTGTAATATAATTGTTTTTTTTTACACCGATCTTATCTTGTCTTATATTGGCCTATCCTTGTTTTTCTTGTCTTTAATATAACAGACGTCCATCTATAAATAATATTATTGCGTCCTACGCTCATCCGTGGTTTAAGTCTAGTCTTGCTTGTTTATTTATGTTTTAAATGATGTTAAGCTACTGGTTTTCCTGGTTTGTTCAGGCAACCCATTCATGTCCCGATGTCACTTGGTAAGAAAGAGTACTTATATGCATTTGTTATCACATAAGGGATCATGAAAGTGTTTTTGTCCTTATGTTTGTTATGTTTATCTGAGCATTGTAACAGGTTGTTATTGTGTTGTATTTCTAAATTTGAGTTTAATGCCTTATGTAGTATTACTTCTGTACTCTTTGCCCTTCTCTCCTCTAGTGTTTCTAGATTTAGTGATTTAACTATTGGTGTTACTCCAGTAATTATTAGCTAGTAATGAACATTGTAGCTCTTTTCTGAATTCGTTCTATTCTTTTTTTTTAAATGTTTTCTGTAGTTGATGTGTCCTATGGTTTACAGTTAATTTAAGTGTGTTTCTATTATGGTGTAAACACTTACTAATGTATAACTTTGGAGTATTCACCCAACTAAGACGAAAAGTCACAGCTTAGACTGTAGGTAATTAGCCATAGGCCAGGATATTTCCCTAATATTATTTTGGTCGTTCGTAGCTATTAGTAATATACCCTATATAGTCGATGACAAGCTAGAATAGGTCTATTAGCTAAATAGCTGGCTACTGTTTTTAAATGTCACAAATTAAAGACCTCGGACAGGTCTGGCGGATTGCAGATAAAAGTTTTGTAAGAGGCTTTGAAGCTTACATATACTACATCATATTTATAAACTTTTCTTGTATCTCTTAAATTTTTTTTTGTTTATATTCTGTTTATAATCAAGCTTTAATCGTTAAACAAAAATGTCTTAAGATAAGATAAGATAAGATTTCTTTATTGATCCTTACAAATGGAAATTTGTCTTGATTACAGAACCCTTGGAAATCAACAGAGATATAAAACACACTAAATTATAATTTTAGTTACCTGATTGTCTTGTTAAAAGAGCTTTCTATAAAACAAAATTAATACTCTAAAAGCATACAATCATCGCTTGCTCTTTATTTTCAACTCCTTCTTATGTTTACATAAGCTTTAAACTCCAAGTAGTGCATGGTCTTGTTAAAGTAATTAAATGTAGAGCTGAACTGTGAAGGTCTTGTGGGTTGAGGTCTTATTAACAGATGTAATGAAAACTTATTAAAAGTTGTTTTTATAATTTTGGGATTTTTTCACAGTTGGGGGTCTAAAATGTAGGTATTTGTTTAATCTGGGCAAGCCAAATATCCATGCAACGTCCCATTTGGGTTCGAGTTTATGGGTCAGTCGAAAGCTACAGACACTTAGTTAGGTACCTCAGCAACCTTCATGTGAACAGCATGCACGATTTTGTTTTGTTTACGGTACGAGATTAGCCCCGGGCCATGAGGCCATGAGTCTGACCAATGAACTGGTATATAGCACTCTGACATTCGCTACTAGAGAAATTTAGTGAAGATAACCTCGACGATACACAGTCAACGTGTAGACATCATTTTTATTTATCGCAGACGGATTGCTGTAATCTGATAAAACAGAGTTCACGAGAAAGAATTGTAAGGCTATGTGATGTGTGGAATAAAATATATGAATATTATTATTATGGAAGTCGAAATTGGTTGGCTTTACAATATATGATTTTACTCAATCTATAATCTCTTTATTTAACGGGTTTATAAAAAGCGTTTTAAACACATAGAGTCTACATCGATACAGGAATTCCCGTTTCTATTTTTAGTTCAATTTTCGATGTTTAATATGATAAATAACACATGGAAGACATAAACTTTATGTATGTAGCCTACTCTGTTTTTTTTTAATAGGGAGCAAAAGGTGTATAAAAAAAAAATTATAACATAAATTTCTGGAAAGCTTATTGAGTTTGAGCCCTATGCCACGAGAAGGCGAAGGCCACATTTTATATGTACTTTGTACATAGTTTGGGATTATTAAATTCTGCAAACGATGTCAGTGTATGTTTCACACCCAAAATAACACAACAACTGAATTCGCCGGATATAAAATAAGAAAAGATTACGAAGTATATAATATATTGATATATTACAATGAATCACTTTATCAAGGTATAATACTTTGGAGTTGTCATATAAATTCACATCAAAAGAAAATCGTCCATCTTACCTTAGAGCGATGGCAGCAATCGCCAGTGAAAAAGAGTATGACCTTGCTGTGTGTTGCTAAAAGCCAAGAGGCTACAGATCTGAACGACCTATTTGTGTCTTTTGGCGTTTGTCCATGCCAACTTTTTTACTCCGTGCATCAAAGCATTCACACAAAAAAATCAAACTGGCAAAAAAACAATTGTTAAACTTACCTTCTTTTCTAAATTTAGCACAAAAATGGCAAGTCACGTGAATTGTTTTGTGTGTATGTGTTTTTAGTTTTAGAAGTTCCAAATGACAATGTCTATAAGGGGGGCCCCCCAACTTTTTAAAAAACGAAATAAAGTATAATAAAAGCCTAAAATCCTCAAAGATAATTTCACAACACAGGTGTGCTGCCTTACCCAGACACGGACGAAACAAAGATGGCTGCCCGGTAGATCAGCTGGAATGTTTCTGTGAGCAGACGTGAGGGAAGAATGAGTGTTTACAAGAACTGGTTCTCTGTGCACGGTCCGGGTTCTACCCCATTCGTCTAACTACAGGGGGGATAGGGTTTGTATTAATAAAGACATAATTATGAACATACTCTTTCTTATTTCTACTCTGATAATCACAGAAAGACCATAAAATATTAACCACGTGGTATTCTATTGATACAACTGTTTATATAGTATATGAATATAATCAAAATAAACGTTTTCAAATGTTTAGATTCTAATAAAAGATTGTTTACGGTGAAATGAAATTTAAGCAAAAATGCTGGACACCCCCATCCAAAAAAACTGCAAATGGAACGTTCCGACGCGCGGGCGTAGAGGAGGTTTGCCGGTTCCAGAGTAGCAGGAAACATGAGGTGCATCCTTTTATAGTAAGTATCGAGACAGGAGTCGAGGGCAGGCTATGTAAAAAAAAAAAGAGAGCGACCTACACAAGCACTATTACAACAATAACCTATTCTCTTACACCAGCCATTTAAAACTTTAATTTACCTGATTTAATTTCTCGCCTACTTTCCTGGAGTAGCGTTTCTGTTTGAGTAATGGTTGTTTTCTGTTTTAAAAATGTAGTGATATATAAAGGGTATCGATATTAAATGAGCACAAGCAAGAGTGGCTGGGAATTGTGCTGGCTACACAATCCCCTTATACGACATGACCAGATAAACATGGACGCTGCTTCAAAGGCCATGTGCTCAAATTGGTCTGATGTGGATACTTTAATTGTCTACTTGTATAAAATGTAAACCTTTTTTAAATTAACCTTTGCCAACAAATATAGATGTATTTTCTTATATTTCAAAATGTAAACTTTCCCAGAGCTTTTAATGTTTGCATCGAATTCAAAAAGCTTTTTTTTTTTCATATCAAAACTGTTGTCAATTGTAATTTTTTCATCGCTCTTTGGCTCATATTTTACCGCAATAGATAGACTTGTTACTTTACTATTTGATACAACTTTAAGAAACTAAACAGCTCAATCTATTTAGATCAAACTATGAGGAAATAGATCTAAGCGATATTGTCGGGATAGAACTGTATCGGGAAAGATGTTCCGAGAAAATCTCAGCCAAGGTTTTTCTTGTCTATTTCTTAAATGCCTGGAATGTATAAACGACCTAGCGAGATGACGTCATTGCCTCTCGTCTAACATCGGATACTAATTTGTGATGGGAAAAAGGTGTTATCATTGTTCCCTATAACAGAATTGGGGGAAGGGGGGAGCTCTTATAGATACTGCACGAGATATCCAATGGCTTTGTTTTAAATAGTTTTCTGTTCACGATTCACTATAACTTCTATCTGGCGAAATGTTTATTTTATTTAATTTGTAAAGTTCTCAATTATAGAGATCTCTATAAGTATGGTATGGTCACGTAATCAATGGGCTTGTCAAAACTATTCTGCAGGGCACCAAAAGAGGGTAGGGGACAAAGAGACGAATACAAAGGAAACGATGGGAGGACAACATCAGGGAGTGGACGGGAGTAAAGCTGTGACGACGCAATGAGAAGGGCTGAGAGACGGGAGGAGTGGAAGAGGCTGGTGTACATGTCATCTGTGGCGCCCGAATGGTCCAACAGATTACAGGATATGTAAGATGTAGGTAGGATAATTATGTTCAGTTTACAATTATAAAAAGTTACTTAAAAAGTGAAAGCCATTTGCCATGAGGACCGTTTTGTAAGCAGCGTTTACAACCTACCTTGGTCGGTTTATGTAAGTAAAGTATCCCGTCAGACCAAATTGAACTACATCGCTGGTGAAAAAGCGATCAAAAGTTTCTGTCACCTCGGCATGCTAGGTGATTGTGTGGCAAGCACAATGACCAGCCGCCTTTACTTAAGTCAGGTGCGCCATCGGAGATGGGTAGACTCGGGGGGCACCCTCTAGACCCGGGAACAAAAACCTAGCGTTCCCTCAGGATTCGAACCCAGGCCCTTCTGTACGCTGCTGCTCGGCCACCTTGTCGTGTTTTTTTCTAATGTAAAAAGTTACTTACAAAATAAATACCATGAAGACCATTGTGATGCAGCGTCTATCACTTAACGTGTCTTGATTGTGTGGCCGACACAATTGCTCTGATGCCTTTTCTTTTCCAAACTATAGATATATTATGTCATTGCTAGGATTCGAAGCAAAGACTGTCAGCCCAACGGGCTACCGTAATATAGTTCACTATTGTAAAGAAGAAGTAAATTGGAGAGTGAAGCGATTATTTTATATACTATTTATCATACTATTTCGCAAACTATTTTTTACTATAATATTTTCAATACTATTTTATATTTTATTTTGTATACTATATATTGCTTCGTTTAGTCGGATGATATCTTGTAGAAACAAGACTTTGGTTGAAACATTATTCAACTCTTCCAAAATAGTGAGACAGTGGAAAACAGGTTGACTCTGGGCGTCTATGTGTCTCATATGCTGTATGTCTCTTGAAATCTTTCTCAAAGTCTCTGTGTCTCAACGTCTGTGTGTCTCAAACTCTATGTGTCTCATATGCTGTATGTCTCTTCAAATCTTTCTCAAAGTCTCTGTGTCTCAACGTCTGTATGTCTCAAACTCTATGTGTCTCATATGCTGTATGTCTCTTCAAATCTTTCTCAAAGTCTCTGTGTCTCAACGTCTGTGTGTCTCAAACTCTATGTGTCTCATATGCTGTATGTCTCTTCAAATCTTTCTCAAAGTCTCTGTGTCTCAACGTCTGTGTGTCTCAAACTCTATGTGTCTCATATGCTGTATGTCTCTTCAATTCTTTCTCAAAGTATCTGTGTCTCAACGTCTGTGTGTCTCAAACTCTATGTGTCTCATATGCTGTATGTCTCTTCAAATCTTTCTCAAAGTCTCTGTGTCTCAACGTCTGTGTGTCTCAAACTCTATGTGTCTCACATGCTGTATGTCTCTTCAAATCTTTCTCAAAGTCTCTGTGTCTCAACGTCTGTATGTCTCAAACTCTATGTGTCTCATATGCTGTATGTCTCTTCAAATCTTTCTCAAAGTCTCTGTGTCTCAACGTCTGTGTGTCTCAGACTCTATGTGTCTCAGTGTCCTGACATCCACGTGTCTTGAATAATCTTTGCATAGATTGTTCTGATTCATAATCTCTCTGCATTTGCACACTGATGACTGATGAAATAACATCTAGAGGGAGTCCCTGAGTCTACCCAGCTCTGATGCCACACAATCCCCTAGTTTGCCTTGGCCACAGAAACTGGTGAACGCTGCCTTACTGGCCCCATCATCAATTTAGTCCGACGGGATGCATTACTTAATTATGTTTTAAAATATGAATATTCTCGAGTGTCGGATATAGTTGTACTCCGGCCGGATGTCACCCCTGGGCCTTAAGCTTGACACCTATGTCCTAAACTTACAAAAATATTTTTCCCGTAAGTTTTCCCAAATCTCCGCCCACTGTTTATCACTATATCGGAAGCAAAAAAAAATGCGTTTTATAATTCAACACATTTAATGATATCGATTCATCTAATGTGTAAACTCCTCAAAGCCTTGAGTTGTCAATATCATTTTATAGTTTATATCTACCTTTTGCACACGACTTTCTAGGCCTCTAACAGTGCATTGGAACTCCCCAAAATCTTCTAGTTTATTATGTCTATATATTTCTTCCATTCCAAGTGTTCCCTACTATTTTCAAAACAATAATAAAATTATCTTTCGCGTTTTTTCCTCCGAAATCATTAGCCTTCCACCGACACTAGATTTGCAAGGGATCTGATTTAAACTTCGGCAGTACATCTCCTCCCCCCCCCCTTTCAGGCACTCCCCATAGTTGAAAACAAGAGAGTAGATACCCCGTTCCCCGCACACACAGTGGCAGCGTCACTAACCAAGTTAAACGTTTTGCTGTTGTATTCTCTAAATCCACTACATCAACTTTCGGATTACGGTATAAGAAATTCAGGTAGTTCCAGACCCGCCCCCCCCCTCTCTCTCTCTCTCTTTTCTCTCGACCCCCTCTCTCTCACCTTTCAGGTAAGCACAGTCGAGTCCGCCAGGTATTCTGTAAAGTAAGCTCTCGCTGATAGGAAACCAGAAAACGCTTTTCCTTCCAGAACCAACATTTTTTTTTAAATAATAAAAAAACGGATTATAAAATAAAAAATACGACACTGTAAAATGAATTATCAGTTATGAAAACTCGTATTAAAACTGTATCTAGATTTAACCCTTACAGTCCCGGGCGCGTATATAGCGGAACTGAAGGCAGCATAGATAGAAGTAGGTCGGTACGGGAAGGGTTAAGACTAGACTCTAACCGCGGGTTAGGGTAAGTGTAAAAAAAAAAAAAGTTATACCGTCGAACCAAATTGATTCATAGGGCCGGTCAAGCAACGTTCGCCTGTTTCTGCGGCAACGGCATACTTGGGGATTGTGTGGCCAGTACAATGCCCAGCCGCCTTTACTTTCCCTTAACTTAAGTCGGGTACCCATCAGAGCTGAGTAGACCCAGGGACGCCCTCCAGGCCCGGAAATAAAACCTAGCCTTAACCAGGATTCGAACCCGGAACCTTTGGTGCGTCAACCAAACGCGCTTCAGCTCGGCCACCGGAAGAGTACACAAGTAAAAGTAACCCTTTCAGACAAATTTGATTCATAGGGGGCAGTGAACCAGTGTTTATAAGTTTCTATGACTTCGGCCTACTGGGGGGGGGGGGGATTGTGTAGACAGTACAATTTCAAGCCGCCTTTACTTATGTCCTAGCCTTCACTGCAATTTGAAAAAGGAACTTTCGGTAAGACCCCCCCCCCCCCTCCCAAAACAAAAAACAAAAAAAAAAAGAAAAAACAATGTAAGACTTAAAAATCTCGTGTGTACAAGGGTGTATGTGTATTTTAAACATAATATTTTCTTAGGATATTAGGCCTACATAACAATTAGATGGATAAGAAATCTAAGTAGAAAAGACTACAGAAAACTCTATCTTATGTTATGTTATATATTTCAGACGCTCCTTCTATAAAGAAGATTATTGCGTCCTATTGAGTCTAGTCTTGCATCGTTATTAATGTTTTAAATTATTTTAAGTTACTGGTCTTCCTGGTTTGTTCAGGCAAACCCATTCCATGCCCGAATGCCACTCGGGAAGAAAGAGTACTTATATGCATTTAATTTGTTCTCGCATAAGTGATAAGGAAAGTGGTTTTGTCCTTATGTTGATCTGAGCTTTGCAACATATTGTTATTGGGTTGTGTTTTTAAATAAAATTTTAATGCCGTATGTATAGAGCGATTGCAATCACGTGACAAAAAGCGCGTGCTGTTTGCTTACTTTGTCTAGTGGTAAATGGCAGCTGTAATACAATATCCGTAAGAAGGTTTTATTTTTAAGTGTGATAATTTCAACAATATAACGTAAAACATATATAAAACAATGTCAAGCGATGTAAATTAACATTCAAAGCTAAAATTTAAACCATTAAAAATCAATGGAAAAGGTTCCGTAAGTGCCGAATATTTAATTGAAGATGTCGTTTGTCAAATGTTAGCCTATTAACTTACTATCTAAAAGTAAAGCATAAAGCAAAATGTAGCCTGCAATGTTTCAAAAGAGCTATTGAAAAACTATAAAATCCTAAAATCTTGTTTATTTTGTGAATGGACTACTAAGGCCTATTATCACAGTTAAATACCAAGATTTATGGAAATTAATTCCTTATATTTTGGGTTTAAAATACACATGGTAAGGAACAATGCTTATTCATCATTAATGCCATTATCGCCATGATGGCCGCTATTTACACAAGTACGTCACTAAAAAACCTAAGCCCCGCCTATTGCAATCGCTCTATTATTACTACTTTACTTTTTGCCCTTCTGAACTTTAGTGCACGGGTCGGCAACCTTTTGCTAATGGTGTGCCAAACTAGGATTTCTAAATCATTCACCGTGCCAACAACCTAAACTAAACGTCAAACTTCTCTATTATACTTTTTATTATTATTTTATAGGGCAATTAATTTTATTCCGTTGCAAGGACAAAATCAAAGAAACTTTAAAGAAAAACTTTTATATTCAATACAAAATTAACTTGCTAGTGATTATCATCCTTTTTATTTGCATTTATATCAAATACAATATTATATTACTAAAGTTTTACATTTGTCTAAACATTAGCATTTGTTAGTCAAGGTGAGTATTTAACACAGGCTAATATTACTTTTATATTGATCTCAGTAAACTGAGATGCCCCTTAATTAATAATTTCCATACAACCCAGTTAATGGAAAACTATATTTAAGTGGAATAGATACGTAGTAATCACACATATTGGGTAGTTAATGTAATGTTTAGAAATATACCTATAAATAAATTATTTAGTCATTTAATATTTATATTATTTTCAAATACATATGATAGTTTTATCATTGTAAACAATTTAAATTTCTTCTTTTATAAAAGCAAAAAAAAAAAAAAAGAAACTTTCGTGAAAAAAAACAACAACCTCTTGTAGGTCTCTCGCCTGCCATTGCCAATCGCTCTGCGTGCCAAGTTATGCACGCAAGCCTTACGTTGCCGCCCCCTGCTCTAGTGTCTCTAGGTTTAGTGATTCGGCTTTTGGTGATACGCTTGTCAGTTGTGAATACTCGCTAGTAATGAGCCTTGCAGCTCTTTTCTGAATTTGTTCTAAATTTTTATGTATATCTTTGTAGTAACTGATAGTTAAGGTAATTATTTTTTTACAAATCCTTTATATTAACTTCACAAAACTGTGTATGTATGTTGCTGGCTGGTGGGCCACAAGACCTTCGGATTGCTAACTGATCCACTTCCCATCATCCATCGATCTGAAACTTGGCACATAAACGTTAAGCGCATGGCAACACACATTCTTTCAAACTTTAATCCACATTCTTTCTTCCACCCAAAAAGTTTTTTTTTCTTCAGTTTTTTTATTACACTTTATGGTGCGCATTTTAAGATCCTTATGCAAGAGCAGTAGGCCTACTCTTTCTTCTCAAGTGGCATCCGGGCATGGAATGGGTTGCCTGAACAAACCAGGGAAACCAGTAAGTTAATATCCTTTAAAACACTTGCATAAAAATGCAAGACTAGATTTGAACCATTGATGAGCTTAGGACGCAATAATATTCGTTAAAGATGGAGCGTCTGTAATATATAAGATAAGATCAGTAGGCATATGTGAAAAATTCCGCAGCTTTCTGCCACAATAGAACGCTAATAACGGCACAGTCTTTCTTTGTTTAAGACATAGGTTCTCAGCGGGGGCGCTGACGTTCCCGGGGGCGATTGGGGGCGGTGAAGGGCAAGTGGGCGATACAAATTTTTAATGTATCTGATATAATTTGAAGCCGGCTAGTCCAGCGGTTAGTTCACCGGACTGTCAACCAAAAACCAACTGACAGGTCGCGGGTTCTAGCCCTGCCATCGCCCTGCAGGAGTTTGGGGCCTAGTGGACGTAATAATCTTCTATCTAGAAGGAACGTCTGTAACCTTATAAAAGATAAGAACACCTTAGCAATTTGAATCTATTAGTTTTTGAATGAAATATGATGTAAACGTTGCTAAATATACATTCTGCTAATATTAATGACATTATGATCTCAGTTTTAATGAGATGTTCTTTAATGTATTATAATTTTCAGAGACAAAGGATCAATGTCGTATATGGGAATTGATATGTAGTAATCATAGAAACTGGGTAGTTAATGTAATGTTTGAAAGTATACATAGGCCTATAGATTCTTTAGTGATATAATATTTACATAATTTTCAATTACTTTTTACAGTGTGATCACTTATAAATTGTAAGCCATTTATTTTATTATAAATGATAAAAAAACACAGAAATATTAGCTCAAATGAAAAGGGTTAATTATCTCCCTTTAGTTAAAAGACATTTTTAGTGTACAAGATATTCCCCCAGCCGCGATGGTATGGCGTATAGTGGATTGATGTTGAAGTTATAAAAAAGTAGTCTGTTCCAGATATATTGGCTGTCTAATGTGTGAAAACATTTAGTTACTAAAAGTCTTTTAACACCATTCTTAAATTTTAAACTTTACTTCACGCAGCTTATATCCCCCACCCCTCCTACCCACCCTAAAAGTCTTGGTTATTGTCTGTAAACTTTGGAAACTATATTGACCCTTCAACTTCCAAAGGGGCGTGGGGAGTGGGTGCTAAAAAAAGTTGAGGGGAGGGGGCGGTGAGCGGAAAAAAATGTAAAAGGGGCGGTGAGCCGAAAAAGGTTGAGAACCTATGGTTTAAGACAATATGCTATTAAATAATATACATAGGAAGTGTTTAGGTTGTTTACGTAGACACTCGCTGGCACACAAACATACAAACATACATAAGCTCTTATGCCGTGTCTAGAAACTGTGTCTATACTAATCTGTCTCAATTCATAAATTGACACATCCCCTATGTGGATGACCCCTTAATGAAAGAAGGCTAAAATAACTTCAACAAATTTACAATCTTTTGGTTGCGGCTGTTAAAAAAAAAACATAAAATTCAAACTCCCAATAATTACTTGTCATCTAAATGTAACAACTGGCGGCCCAACCCAGACACCCATCCAAACACACTCACCAAAACACATACACACGACACAAAGTGTCTCAAAAAAACAAAGGGACGCAACAATAAATCTTGCCAGTTTTATAAGGGTTACAGTTCCTTTTTAAAAAAAATTAAAAAAACACACACACACAAACGTTAAGCAATAGAAGTAAACCCAGTGAATTGTTTTACCTGATTATAAGTCTCGTTTATTACCGCCAGGCTAATGGAGGGCCGCTACTCCCGCTACCTGAGCCTCTACACTCTACAGCACTATTCTGTAACCTGTAGTGCTAGGGGAAGAAAAATTGGGTCGTTTTTTCTTTTAGGAGTGTGTGT
The DNA here is from genome assembly GCA_949126835.1 of Anisus vortex. Taxonomy (NCBI): domain Eukaryota; kingdom Metazoa; phylum Mollusca; class Gastropoda; family Planorbidae; genus Anisus; species Anisus vortex. The sequence continues at coordinate 6,005,883 of OX421498.1, forward strand.
GTGTGTGTGTGGTGTGTGTGTTTTTTTTTAATCCCTAGACAAAGTCTATTTTTAGCCCAAAGTCACCTTAAACATGTCTAAACTATTCAGTGATAAGCCGAGAGAAAGAGAGGGGGGAAAGTAGCTGGGGGTTGATGAAGTTTGGGTCGGGGAGGGGGGGGTCAATTTAGTAGTATGGCTTTGAAAAAATATTCATTTAAAAAAAAGTCTGATCTTAGACTGTTAATAGTGAGTGAGGGAGAGAGAGAGAATGAAAGTGATAGAAAGATAGAGAGAGTGCATGTTGTAATGCTTATATCGAACAAGACTGTCTCTCTTATAAAATACTATTTAACATTTAACTCGTATTGAATATGTTGGGTTTTTTTAAAATCAACAGCAACCAAATGTTTCAGCATTCAGATTGAAATAGAGATGTTAAAAAAAAGAAAGAATTGCAATGAGAGATTAGCTATAATACTTTTGCCTCCACGCGCCAATATTATTATACCATAAGACCAATCATTAATGCAGTATACGCGGAGATGTCATTCTTGGAGGAATGGTGGATTACACAGGCAACCCCCCACCCCCCACCACCACCCCCTTCAACACACCTTCGACTTTGTGACATCTCGTGACACCTCGTGAAGTTTCGTGACATCCCATGTTTCTTTAGCCAGCCCGGGTAGAACCGTTCCATTCCCATCTCCGAATACAAGCTCTGTTTTTTCAACCCGACGGGTCACATAAATCCGACATATTTGCTTCAAAGTCAATTCTTTTTTTTCAGAGCTCTGTTCTAGACATTGACAATTTACGACCAAAATTATACTTCTTTGATCTCGTTTTTTTAAATTGTCATCATGCAACACCTGATACAAATTTGTCATGCCATATGCAAACCTCAAACATCTGGAATTCCTAATGTCTCCTCCTCTCTCCCTTTCGCGGCCTAGCCTACAACCACAGCCCCTACCCCATCTCAAACAAGTGGAATAATCATATAATACATTGGGCTTTTTATTTTATAAATATATGACGGTGGGGGGAGTGAGGGCGTTTGATCTGTACGTAACAACTACAGGTAAGTTTATTGCCTCCCTCCCAGATCAAAGCACCCTACGCCTAATCAAGAGGTACCTGGCGCTGATTGGTAGTACCTGTCGATTGCCCTCTAGACACGGCACAAGGGATTCCATAAGCATTAAGTACCTGATTGAAAATCACTTCAAGGTGATCAATGGTTTTACCTACAGACCTGGTTGATCGATTATTTTACTGCTCTGTGGACAGCTTTTCATTTTCTTTGATGTTCCTCTCTTTAAACTGTGTGTGTTGGCGAGATAAAATGAATATTGAGGACACTTCATGTACACTTGAAGCGTTTCTTATTGGAAGCGATAGATCTAATCATATCGAATTACATCTATAGTTGGGATGTATTTTATAGAGAGATTATAGATTACCGATTACAACGCTGCTTCGATTGTCCACTATGCAAGGAGGGGTGATGGACGTTGAGAAGAGGTTGTGCTAGTGATCCTTTTGCTAACTGTGAGCCTTAGCGGAGGGCATAAAAATCTGCGAGGTGTGTTTTCTTTCTAGCAATAAAGTTTTAAAAAAAGTAAAGTATCCCGTGGGACTGAATTGATCATATTGCAGGTGAAGCAGCATTCACCAGTCTCTGTGACCACGGTATACTAGGTGATTGTGTGGCCAACACAATGGACAGCCGCCTTTATATAAATATATATATATATAAACTTATAAATCGAATTCCCCGGCGTTGCCCTGGGAAAAAAGTACATAAGCCTATAGCTACTGATAAAAATGTATGTCCACCCGTCTCCCGTATGCGTCTAAAATATAATTATTAGATTTTACTTTCTAAAATTTTTTTAGGAAAGCTTTAAGTCCTGACATTTTTTACAAACTTAAAAAAAAGTTTTTAGTAATGGCATTTGTTTTTAAAAAGTGGAAAACAATAAATAAAGTTAACAATGGGGAATCGAACCCAAGTCGCCCGCATAGCAGTCGGATACGCTTCCCACTCAGCTAAAGAAGACACATGTTAGAAGCGAGATCGATAAAGAAAAATATAAGACAATAAGGTCAGTTGTCTTTAAATTGACCAATGGGGATCGCAAACCACACACATGGTATACCTTATATATATATATATATATTCAAGGCTGTGGAGTCGGAGTCGGAGTCGGAACATTTATCTACCGACTCCACAGCCCTGTATATATATATAAATGTTATAGACAAAGAGACAGAGACAGAGATACAGAGAGAATGAGAGAGGGATCAGGGATTAGTTTTATTTAATTTTTAATTTTTTTTATTTTCTTATGTTACGCCACTTTGTTTTCATTACATCAGTTTTCTCGATTGTAACTGTCTGTTGGAGTGACAAACAGAAACCGCTACTTTAAAAAATAGCGGAACTGAAGGCAGCATAGAAAGAAGTAGGTCGGTACGGGAAGGGTTAATTTAAAATCAAAAGCATCGGTGATGCGAAAAATTCCAATTTAAACATTCTCGCACAATAGTTGTTGATGAGGATGTGGAGCACGATTGTTCGAGCAGCAGCGCGTTCGACTGAGTTCTCTGAGTTATACACCAGTTACAATGAGTACATGACACTAGTTGCGGCAAAGTAAAGACGGCTGGGCATCATGCTTGGCCACACGATCTCCTGTCATGCCGTGGCCACTTGGATCAATTTGGTTCAACGGAAATACCTTTTTTAAAAAAATTGGCTTATATCGCTATGAGATGTTCTTTTGTCTGGCTCAAACATGTAAATGTGAGTTACTACGACAACGTCGCGTAGAGCCAAGTGACAAAGTTTTCTTTTCGGGCTGTTTATAATATTTGTATCCCACTACGTCATTTTCTGCTCAATTTTACTTCGTGAAATTCCGGCCCGTGGCCGACAGTTTCCGTAATTTGCAATGTAATGTATCTAATTAAACACATGTATCGCCCACTCTCAAAAGAAAAACTTGTATGCTTGAAAATGATTTTGTTAAGCTTTTATATTGAAATTAAGTTACTATTTAGGCAGGACTTTTTTCACGAAAGCTCTTTATTCAAAATCTCGTGTTACCATTTTTTTAACAATGTAACTATTTATATATTTGATCTTTATGTAAATGTAAACTCTCCAATGTGTTTCCAGTATTTGTTACCCACTTGTTACGCCTCTATAAAAAAAAACAAATTACAAAATTTCATTACAGCAACTACCCTTCCCAAGTTATAAATTTTAACTGTAAAAACAAAAAAAAAAGCTTTTTAATTAAATTGGACCCATGGCTCCGCTCCATGCTGTCAATATTGGCACCTATATAGGTCATAAATCAAAACAATGTTCCAGAATGATATTTCAATTTGTAATACACACACACACAGGAGTGCCTTTGAAATCTACTCTCGACGCAATGCCCGTTGTTTGTTTTTATCTTATGAAAAAACACTCGTGGGCTACAACATTTTTATAATCCACACGTATATTCTGGCATATTCGCAATATCCAGCGACAACTTATTCTAGAAGTATTGCGTTAGGGGCAAGGTCGCATAGTTTGGAGTTGAAAAACATATAGACTTACGTTAGTGTTTTGTTGTTTTCAATCAGATTGATATAATATACTGTTCTTCATGTTGTATGTTATAAGTGTTTACAAATAAGGAAAGTATTGGAGAAGTTGATAACCGATATACGATAAACGCTACTTAAAGGCTAACTTAAAGACCTAACCAAGTGCACTTCTTTAATAAGCTGGAGTTGATTTTAAAACATTTTAAAAAGTTGACTTGTTTAAAGTAATAAAAAAATAAATAATAAAACAACATCATAGAATAGAGATACTCCTATTACATGTAAGCCGGTAAGATAGGTAGAGAAAGGCAGAGAAAAAAAAATGGATTAATAAAGATAGCAAGAGACCGATAGATAGATAGATAGATAGATAGATAGATAGATAGATAGATAAATAGATAAATAGATGAATAGATAGATAGATAGATAGATAGATAGATAGATAGATAGATAGATAGATAGATAGATAGATAAATAAATAGATAGATAGATAGATAGATACATACATACATAGATAGATAGATAGATAGATAGATAGATAGATAGATAGATAGATAGATAGATACATACATACATAGATAGATACATAGATAGATACATAGATAGATACATAGATAGATAGATAGGCTAGAAGAGGAAGGAATAAATAAATAAATTGTCCTATGCCATTTATCCTCTTTTATCTAAATACAAGTGCATTCTTTTCAGGCGCAGAAAAGAAAAACTGAAAATTCATTATAAAATATATATATATATTACACAAAGTAGCTCAGCGCATTTCCAATTATATAAAACTTTTTTGCAGTTTTACATTCTCACATTAAAGGACCGGTGTCCACATAATATTACCAATTTCGTCTAAAAAGTTAGACGCATTTTTTTAAAAAGCAAACATTGCAACCCACATAGGTCAAACATTGCTTGCCCACAAATGTCGTAAACAAATTGTGCTACATTATAGGGTCAAACTTAACACGCTAAAAAATGACATAAACATATTGTTTAGCCACATAGGTGAAACAAAAAAAATGCACAAAAAAGTTCATAAACAAATTGTTTATCTATAAAAAAGTTCATAAACAAATTGTTTATCTATAAAAAAGTTCATAAACAAATTGTTTATCTATAAAAAAAGTTCATAAACAAATTGTTTATCTATAAAAAAGTTCATAAACAAATTGTTTATCTATAAAAAAGTTCATAAACAAATTGTTTATCTACATAGGCCAAATATAAAGTGCCCACAAATAAATGTCATAAAATGAGCATAAATTGTTTTTTCAAGGAAATAGAACCGACGATTGGTGAGAGAGTCAGAAGACACCAACTATTCGACAGAGCCATTGATAATATGTTGGGTCATCGAGGGTTAACTTTAAAATAATCATAAACATGTAACAATAACTACTAAAACTCCATTAAATCCAAATTTTGGAGCTAGATCTCCAGACATCACAGACCTAGTACTTCTAAATTCAATAGCAACAACAAAACAGTCTAAAGTTCTATATAGCCTAAAGCTTAGCACAGAGATTATCAAATAGCTTTTGGTGAGAATTTTCAATGGCCCAGCGAGTCTATGAAATCTAGCACAATAATAATAATATATTATAGTCAGTTTTTTTAACTTTTCACAAAACAACTTTTATTTTTAAAGATGAGGTTTATTGAATGTTGAATCTCGGTAGATGAGGCATTGAGCTCAAAAGCCATGAAAATTTAGCTGACAGTTGCAACATCCATCGTTGTCCTCCAAGTTCCCATTGGTCTTCCCCCTCCTCCGTTTTTCCTGATGGTGTCCATTACATAGCAATGATTGTGGATAATTCAACATTCATAATAACAAACGCATTGTCCTGGATAAACAAGCTCATAGTGCATCTTGGACAATAAAACTAGTGAACTGTACTTCATCAGTACACAAACGTTCCCCCTTTCAGACTACAGAAGCAGCTGTCGCCAGTTTGAATATGGGATTTTTCACCTGAATTCGATCCCGACGCGCTGCCTTTCAGACCGTCGTGACATCATTTGAACACAGCTCCTCTTCCAGAATGCCATCCGAGATTACTCTCTTAGGGCTCGGGGAAAGAATTCAGCTGTATCTCTCGCAACACCGATGCATCACCATATAGGTTCGGCACAAACGGTTGGCCGTTTCTGTCCACTATTTAAGATCCTGCAAGGCGGGGCAATCAAATAGCACGTTCTCGACCGTCTCTTCTGCTTCCCTGCAGTCTCGACGCCGCGAATTCAAGGTGGTTGATGCTTAAGCGTACTAATGTAGGCGCCCTATCGGACGATGCCCAGTTTGACCACCGTGACCCTCTCCCGCCTCCTACGTTGATAAAAAAAAAAACAACTTTTATTTACATTCCTAAAGAAAATTGTAAAAAAAAATGTTAAACTGGTTGTAGTTGTACGAAATTCCACGGATTTCCCAACTGTGACGTCATCCCAGCTTCTGTGCTAAGCACGTACGTACACACACATATAACTTTAAAACAAACACACACTCTCACACACACTAAAAACCCGTTTTGCTATTTTATCATCTACCGTGAGCTGGGAAACTGTAGACTGACTTTTTTTTTTAAATTATTTATTATTCTGACCTGTTTGTCACTGCAATGTGTCTAATCGTCAATTTACCAACACAAAAAACAACAAACAACGACGACTTTAAAAGAAAGTTACTGCCCCTTTCTTTCATGGCTTCATGAAGTTACCCCCCTTTGCCGATAACCTCCGTTGACATCGATTACGTCACGTGGTAAGCACCAACCAAAAAAAAAAAGTATTTTACAACTTCGCCACGTAACAGAAATTACAACCTATCAAGAACTGTAGGAATTCATCTGCCAAATAAATAAAGTTATATATTACTTTATGGTCGGTGCAGAGCCCTATTCCCCCCTCCCCAACCCCAAACCCGGCCCATGTCTCTTTTTTTTTCTTTTCTAGCTTTCAATTGCACTATAAAAATGCCCCTTCTTATTTTAAACCTGTTAATTCTCATAAAATTTTTCACTAATGTGGAACCAACAAAAAAAATTAAACTAGATCTATACTTTATAACGTTTTTAATTTATACAGTTTTCTGTAAAGTTACAAATTTTGAGAAATAAAATTGAATTTCATCAATGCCGTTAAGTGAAATATCAATTTTATCAATATTTATATTTTTAATAGTGAATTCGGAAACTTAATTTATGCTTAGGTGAAATAAAGGATAATTATAACACATTGACATCGCTCTAACGTTTTGGCAACATATAGAGTTATTTGGTGGCAATGGGCAATCCTAACATTTTTACGATCTCTAACGAAGGCGCCTTCAAGAAGAACAACGGACAGCTTTCTCCAACGAGCCCGAACGGCAAAGGCGGCATCCTGAAAACTTTGCCTCCTGTCTCTAACGGCAAGATCAGCAGGAACCCCGTGGGCCACGCCTATGCGGACAACGGCAAACTTTACGGTGTGGAGAGCCACGGAGGAAAACACGTCCGGAAGAGCATCGTGTCATCGACGTCTACGGTGGCATCGGATTTCAGCCCCCCAGCGACATTGTACATACGGTAAGTTCGTTAGATTTCTTGTTTAAGGTGTTGGTTTTGATCTTAAGATCAATATTTAAAAAAAAATGCATGTTATAAGTTTTCTTTCTTTCCGAGTGGCATCCGGGCATGGAATGGGTTGCTTTATAAAAGCAACATGAAAACCAATAACCTAACATTTTTAGAAAATACTAATCAAAATCATGTTGAGCTAGACTCAAATTACGGTTAAGCGTAGGACGCAGTAATCTTTTGTATACAAGGAGCGTCTTCGGCGTATTATATGATTTGATAACAGTCTCAACTTTAGACAGAAGTAAACAGTTGGACATTTACTGTAGGCGCTATCTGCTGACCATTACGGCACCTTGCTTCAACCTAAAACGGGTCGCAGTAACAGAGATCGGAATAGTGTATACGTAATCATTACATAATTTATTCGTTTGTTATTCAACTCAAAACTAGTAAAATAATAAAAATACTATTAACAATAATAGTAACAATCATAATAAAACGTTTATGAAAAATTGATGACTTAGAGAGATTTTGACATTTGAAACTTATTTGAGGATTTTTCAACAATATCCGCCTATTCATAGTTTCTCAGTTTTCTTATGTCTCCGATGTAATCAAATGAAAAAAAATACTTGGATCAACGTTTTAGGAGTAAATCTTCAATATTGGCAGCTCTTTTAACAACTAAAATTGTCGAAGAACACTTATTAGAATTTTTAATTCAATTGCTTTAGAAGCTGATATAAATTTGGCTGCATTGCCGGTCCTAAGGATCAAGTTTGACCGACGGGTGACATTACAATTCTCTTTGATGTAATATTTGACGAAAAAAAAAAGAACATCTTAGTCAATAAAGTAATATATTGATTTAACCCTTACAGTCCCGGGCGCGTATATAGCGGAACTGAAGGCAGCATAGATAGAAGTAGGTCGGTACAGGAAGAGTTAATTAATTAAACACTTTTTAAACAAGCTTGATGTTGAGTTTTCTTTTTTGCTAAAGAAAATGTAAGGATTGAATTGCCAGCACAATGCCAACATTTTAAAGCGGAGGGTAGTAATTTTCTTTGAAACCTCACAAAATGATCATTCGACCATTAGCTGTAACTACACATTTTGTGTTAGCTAATAAAAAAAAAAAAAAAAAAAGAAATGAAATACCTGGTAGCTATAACTACTTTCTCTTGTTTAGTGATGGCTTATTTTTTTAAAGGGGAGGCAACAGTGAATAAAGAAAAGGAAGATAAATGCAAATTTAAATATCGCGGTTACGCCCCTTGCACAATAATTGATACCTATTAGAAGTTCGCGCTGAGAACAATTTCATTTCTGTAACCCAGTGTTTAAAGCCTATTTGTAAAACATGCTACACTAATGGGTTAACAGCAAAGCTAACTGTATAGCTTCGTGCTGAGCCAACTACAACAATCGGCCACTCTTGATAGCCTGCACAAGTTTTGGTCAAAGAATCATCCCCCGTTTTCCCTTAAACTTTAAATTCACAGGTAAAGACTTTTTAAAATTCTTTTTTTTTTATATATATAAATTCCTCCTGAAAGTGTAAACAGTAAGATTATAAGATAAACTCAATGAAAATTTCATTCTGTTCTCAAAACTGTTAGTTTTCGTTGTTGCAGCTACTAGAGCGGATAACGGTGTCTGTCTTGTCTTGGTGTCTTGGTGCTGGCCACACATTCCCTAGCATGCTGCCGTGGCCACAGAAACTGGTGAACGCTTTGGTCCAAAGGGTACTTTACTTGCTTCACTTACAAAAGTATTACTTCTTTAAGTTGTTTAAATAGTGTGCAGTTAGTTGCTGTAGTTCTCCTATCGAGCGCCTCCCCAGGTGGCGGATAGGGGAACGCCCACCAGATATGGAGGGTATCGGGTAAATTTAAAAAAACCGGGGCTGACCAAAAATCCACAGCCACGTGATCATGCCTGTGTCCAGTAGTTAAATGTAGGAACTGCCTTCCTTGAATGGACAGACTGGACCTGGCAGAATAAACGAAAGACGCCCACTACTAGGGCCAACAGGAATAAAGGCGGGGACAGGAACACACTGTGGAGTGTGAGATATGGCAAAAGTGAGGCACAACCGACCACTGTAGAACAAGAACTTCATCCTAAGATCATATATAGATCAGTGAACCCCAGTAAGATGACCGATTTGACCCGGAAAAACATTAAATTTAAACACTTTCCGGAAATGAGTCAATGAAATTTGATGAAAATGAACTCTTTTACACTGAACATACATTTGTGTACATTATATAGTCTACTCTTGTATTTCTTTCACTGAAGTTATTAAATATGAATTTAATTTGTATAGATCAGTGACATTTACTTAAAAGTAATACTTTCTATGTTACGGTATTTATTTAAAATTTAAATTATTTAAAACAAGACCATAAAGTAAATATTTAATTTTATGTACTTCCGGGTCATATCGGCCATCTTAGTATGGTTCACTTATCTATATATATAAGAGTCTGCATATTTTCTATGACAAATTAAGTAATTGAGCTCTCCATGTATATATAGTTCAGTGGTAAGAATGAGGAAAGGTGGTAAAGAATTTATTGTGGACAAGAGAACAGCACTCCGAATGACTCAATAGCTTTGCTAAAAATAGTGTGACATTAGATTATTGCTTTAATTTTATATACAATACTTATTCAAGTAGGTTCATGTTATTAGCACACAGTGTTGTTGCCCGTTCTTAGATTCTATAAAAGCGTTTCTGTAAATGAATAGATCGTTTAAAAAGAGGTCATATGGAGAAATCAACAAAGTAATTCGCCTATGACGAATGTATTCTGCAATATTTGTTTCGGCAAATAATAGTTGTACAAATAATTAAAAATTAAAAAATTAAAAATGTTTTGATAGACCAAAGACTTTAATAGAATTTTGGATCTTAGGTGTTGATTTTTCCGTGCGAAGCCAATAACGCTGTCCTAATAATGACTTATAAAGGTGCCTCAAGACTTACGCTGTATACAACTTTCGACGAGAGTTTCTGATAGTACTCGGTTAATACCCAGATGAGACAAATACTACGTCCAAACAAATCCACGCTCTATACGCTTTATTTCACTATACATATATTTATTTACATTTAGATCTATTTATTAATATCTCTCTCTTTCTCTCTCTCTCTCTCTCTCTCTCTCTCACTCTCTCTCTCTTTCTCCTCTATACATATATTTATTTACATTTGAATCTATTTATTTCTCTATTTCTTCCTCTCTGTCTCTCTACCTACGTTTTATTTTTATTCTCTTCTCCGCGTTTCTCTATTTTCTCGTTTTTCTCACATTCTCTCACACTTATCCACGGTTTACACTAATCTCACTGACCTACACATACACGCTAAACAACGTTGTTTTAACAACCACAAAAAATGTCTTGTTCTAGACATGACCCTTAACACTTTGCACCGACCTAGGCATTAAATACCTGGTCCATGACACTCAATCCTTTTTTTTTTTTTTGACTGAGTCAGAATCAAACGCTGTCGGCCTTCACATTGGCACAGAGTTTAATTAGTCCACGTCTAGATTACGTAATTATGACCTTATGGTCTGATTGGATGATCGGTATTTTTCTTTTTTTTAAGGTATGGGGCTCGTTTGCTGAGTGGCCTCGTGTTTGGATGGCGTACCGAACGAAGTTACCATATTTCTTAAAACCAATTTTACAATTTACCACTTTTTCCGTCAATGCTTAATCACTATTTATAATTTATATTTGGTATATGCAAAAACAAAATGGACATTTTTAGCTAAAACGCAATCGACAAGGAATTATCAAACCTTCCGACTTGAAACAGACAAAAAGAGAGTATCTGAGTTTATACGAAGATAAAAGGCGAAAGGTCGCTATTGAAAAACGGCAAATAAGAAAATCCAGCAAAGACAGCCCCGCTTCTACCGGCCATCAAGCCACGCACTTGTGCCCCCACTGTGGCAAGTACTTTCCGGCAAGAATTGGCCTTAATAGCCATCTCCGAATTCATAAGAAATCATAACTCTGACAGAGGATGGTCGTCATCGAAAACGACGGACACATCATCATCATCATCATCATCATCATCTGCGTTTATTGAGAACATTGGTTCGTGTTATACCGTAATATTCGTAATTAGTAATTTTAGTGTTAAATAGGTAAACATTTCGTAGCATGACGAATTCTGCTTACAAAGGAAAACGTTTGACTATGAACAATATAACTGAAGAAAGGAATGTCGAAACATGTATAAGTAATATAACAAGAATCATAATGTAATACACACACTATACAAACTGAATAATAATAATGGTAATTCTATTAGTATAGCGCTGACAACAAACATAATGTAAGCGCAGAGTGCTTGTTAACATTGAGCATCAAACAACTAACCCATCTGGCATACCACGTCGTATCAACGGGGAAAAGACGTGGTTTACACGTGCTTTCGTGATTTCCGCGGTTTTTCCTCGTCGATACGACGTGGTGTGCCCACTAAGAACATGGATATTATCTCTTGGCTAAAAAGTATAAAGCTAATTCATAATCTTAAAACTTTACAAACAGTACAAAGCAAATAAATGTAGCATTAACCCACTTAATATGAAATTAAAACAGTAAGGGTCTAAAAATTGTTTAACAAAGGTAAATATTAACCCTTCCCTTACCGACCTACTTCTATCTATGCTGCCTTCAGTTTCGCTATATACGCGCCCGGGACTGTAAGGGTTAAGATAACACTCAAAGTTGCAGCCTGTTTTTCCCTATCTCAATCTCTAAGTTTTTATACTTGAATTTTGTTAAATGTAGCCCACGATAAACCTTGATAATCCATCAATCAAAGCAAGTGTTGTATTTGTGCTACTTTTGCAATAAAATGTTTAAGAGAAAACTGTAAATAAACGAATAGTCTATGTGGTTAGTCATTGAAATTAATCACTGAATCCGTCATTCATATTCTAAGTCCTTCTTCCGCCATCTTGCGGAAACTGTCAAACTTGTGTATTTGGACTTTTTCTTCATTCTTCTGCTGTTTTTTTTTTAATGGATGGTCTATCCATCGGACAACAGGCGTAGTTAGTTTATTAATGTTCCGATGAGGTAATTGAAAAGGCAAATTTATACAGATTCTGAATAGAGGTAAACCAGGGCAAGTGTCGGATAAAAACTACAATCGCGCACCCAGTATACGAAATGTATTAGCAAAGAATAAAGCTGTAAATAAAAAACCATCATCAACAACTAATTAGGCCTTAATCATCATCATCAACTAATTAGGCCTTAATCATCATCATCAACTAAATAGGCCAACGTTTAGACTTTTGGTAAACATTATAAGCGGAGAAAATTTTATTTACCTGTAACAATGTTACAAGATTCATAAATCTGTTCCTTATTTTTCATTTACGTAACATAAATCCCACATAACATGATAGTAGATTATATACCAACCAGTTGTGTATAAAATGCATTTCTTTAAGTTGATGTTCTATCTGAATCCTGTATATTAGATTAGAGTCGTAGTATTACGCATGAGTTGGTTCGAGACACTTTCACCACAATTAAAAAAACTGTCTTTCGTTTTGACCTTAAAAAACTTTTTTTGGTTCTTGTTTTTGTAAGTTTGTTTGTTTTGTTGCGGTTTGTTTTAATGGCTATAGGGAGGGGGTATTATTCTTGTCGGGTAAAATAAACGTCAACATCACAATTTGTGTATCCCAAATCGGGAACACTCGAATGCACGAAACAATTAATGAGATCGTAAAAAACAAAAACAAATGCATAGTTATTATTATTCAAGGTTAGCCAAGGTTAGCCTATTAATACAACATTATAACATTTGTGTTCATTATACAGACAAAACTTATATAAAGAGTTATGTTATGCCAGAGTTTAGTATTAGAGCTTTTAATTTATCAGCGTATGACAGCGGATTTAAGATACGAATCTAAAATTCGCACAAACATGGCCTCACGCATGGGAGGCGAGGGAGTGGTGCTAGCCCCATATCCCAGTAGTTGTTTTATTTTCTGTTTTGCCTGTACCGTTGACGTTTCCTCACCTAGAAAGCTTTTCTGCTGACCGTTGACGCCTATAGAATTCCACGCAGAGAATTTCAAATGGTATAATCTCTAATGCAAACTCACTTCAGTAGTTTCGTAATCTTAGCGTTAGCTCATATTACTTTGTTTTTAAATTAAAAACAACAACTTTATGAGCCCCATATAAAGGACTTGTCCCCGGTGTCATATATATTGTTTTTCCAAGAAAGTGGGAAGACAAATGATTCTACTTAATGTTGGGATTCTGTGTTGATCTTAAATTCTCAGGGTCTGGGAACGACTCATTATTTAATAGGGGAAGTTCCTATCGTTTTGTTATGAGTTTTGTAATGATACCATGATTTTCACCCCTACTGGTAATGGGTCTGTTCCTTGCACCACTCGGATAGTATTTAATGATTTGTTTGTCTGAAAGACAGAGAGTTTCAAAATATGTTCCTTTGAGAACGTTTGTGTTTGCACTATTTTATTCTAACTGTACATAATAGATATATTGTATATAGTGAACATATCACCTGAATCAAAATATCAACCACAGTTACACTGAAGCTTCCTTGTCAAGTTACTATTCTATTGTGTTGTATACATTACTATAAGATTTATCTACTACTCTAATGTCCAGGAAAGGAATTGTTGGAACACAAATACTGAGTTTGTGCCCAGGACTATAAGAAGAGTTCGTGTAATACTGAAACATAAATAATAATAATTAAAGTCTCCCCTAGGACTAACGAGAATTATCAGCAAGATCTACACAGCTCTGGCCACAAGGGGATTGTGGACGTAACACCGGAAAGACTCACTCAATACACACTTGATGATGTAAAGAAGTCTAAGAAACACACCGAAATATTGAAATGCTCACAAATATTTCCATATATTTATTCAAATAGAGAGAGAGAGCAGTGGGAATCCGTGAAACTCTAGTGTTCCATGAGGAATCTCAAAAGTCCCGAGAGATTAAGCGCTCTTATACCAAATCGTATTTCAGTCTCGAATATTTTTGTTATTCCTACCTACATCCTACATATCCCATAGCCTGTTGGACCGTTCGGGCGGCACAGATGACATGTACACTAGCCTTCTCCATTCCTCCCTTCTCTCAGCCTTTCTCAATGTGTCGCACAGTTTTATTCCTGTCTAATCCCTGGTGTTATACTCCCATCGTTTCCGTTGTCTACCTCTCTTTCTTCCTTCTCTGATGGTGCCCTGCAGAAAGGTTTCAGCAAGTCCGTTTGTTCTGGTTATGTGGACACACCATTCTAGTTTCCTTTTCATGACTGGTCAGCAGGTCTTCATATGGTCTAATTTCCTGGAGTATTCTTTTCCGTATCTGCTCGTTGGAGATATGGTCTTTATAGCAGATACCGAGCAGGGTCCTGAAGCATCTCATTTCCATGGCGTTTATCTTCTTTTCTAGCTCAGCTGTTAATGTCCATGACTCACAAGCATATAAGAAAATGGAGAGGTCCAGTGAGCGCATTAGCCTGATTTTGGTGCTGCGGGCTAAGTTCTAGTTTTTCCATATTGTCTTGAGCCTCTTAGTGATGCGGTTGTCTGGACACTCCTGAACATTACTTCTTGTTTTTTTTATTCAATTTATTATTATAACAACAGAACAACCTATGTTGGCGTTTAGCTTAACCTTTGCTCCACTCAAGTTATCTCTTTATTAGTTTCAGTTACATTTAATATTATTGACCAGTTCAAAACAAGAACTTCGCAAGCAACGAGACAATAGTAAACATTAATTGGTTGAATGAGAGACTATAATAAGATGGACCGCTTGCTCTATTTTTAGAAATTAAGTGCTGTTGTTTTTCGTGCGCAGCTAATAACGCTGTCCTAAACTACATGATTCCTAAACATGCCTTAAGACTTACGCTGTATACAACTTTCAATTTTAATCTTAATTTTCCATTCAGGAAATCAAAGCGAATTACTAAACGGGAAGTCTAGTTGACCGGGCGCAATCGGAAATTCCGAAACTAAGTGTTTCAAGTTATCAAATAGCAGAAATATCAAAGTAAGCGGTCCATCATAAATACAAATGAATTTAACAATAGTGAGTTGGAAATTTAAAATATTTTGAACAAAGTATTTACAAACAACTGGTAACAAACAACAAAAATAACTTAAAATAAATTGACAATTCGAAAATGTTTAATTATTTAATATATTTTTTTGATATTAATTGGAGTTTGAAGCAATTTCAGCTCTACTTGAGCTCTAAGCTTAGGCTACGTTATTCCGAATATCTGAGCTCTCTCCCCCCCCCCCCCCTATGACGCCAAAACAAAAGCTTCGCTTCAACTCTATCATAACAAATAAAGTATTGTTATTAACAATGTTTTGGTGTAGTTCGTATAGCAGAACAAAAATGTTGATCATACTGTGTGATTTCAAAGTACAGTCGACTTGAAAGTACCGGCGTGCCGCGAAGCAGCTCGTTGCTGATTTGGTATTATAGATATTCTAAAAATAACCTAGTACCCGGATGTTTCCAGATTTCCGACCTACTAAATTACCGCATTATAGGTTGAAGTAAATGTAATTATTTCTGTGTGATTTATCGTGTTAACTTTTTTTCTATTTGACAACAATAGTTCAACCTGTTCCGGATCTTAGTGCGTCACACTTGACCCTTGCTGACCTTTGACATTCCATTACCTGTGAAACAGCTTAGGCCGAACCCAACCAGTTATTGTCACTTTTTCGTTTTTTTATTTTTCATTTTGTTTGTTTGGGTTTATTTATTTTGTATGTATGTATTATTTCCTTATAGTCGGTATTTGTTAAATATGTATTACCATCTTCCTTTCAGCTGCCACAAAGATTTTTGGTTTTAAATTTAGAGAAAGGGCTGGGAGATCCAGATCTATGGTCCTTAAACAGAGGCGTAACCTGGACTGAATGGTGGTGGGGGGAGGGGAAGAGAGCGCTGTGTGCTGGAGCACACAACTCAATAATAAGTAGGAAGGAATGAGGGGTAAATACTTTGATGATGAATGATGAATGATGAATGATGAATGATGAATGATGAATGATGAATGATGAAGTTGTCCCCAATTTCAACTTAAACTTGTGCAAAACTAATATTTTGTATATAAACGATAGAAACTTTAGTTTTGAATACTCATTTTCCGAAAGAAAAAAAAAAAAAGGCGACGATCCATAATTTTTTGAGAAACGAACCATCTTCAGGAACAGAAAGAGTGGCAACACATTGTAAACTTTAGCAGGAGCTGATAAGTAAGGCAGTTTGTCCTCTGAGACAAGCCCCCCCCCCCCCCCCCCAAAAAAAAATAAAAAAAATAAATGATATGAGCTGAAATTAGAGAACGAATTTTTTTATTATAAACTTTTTCAGCTTCTATTTTACATGTTAGATCTATATTTGATCTTATCTTATGCTACACACGCGTCTTCTATCCAAAACATAATTGCACTACACACTCGCTTATCTGTGATTTCAGATTAGTCTTAGTGAGATTCACCCAGATTTTGGGGTATTTTCCACGGCAGTTAGATTGATTTCGCTGGGTGGTGGGGAAAAAAAACACAACTAATTCCCGATCCATGGCATGAAATCCCGCGGGGCCGCTCTAAGCCGTGCTCTCCAGTTCTAGCGCCTTGAACTCCGCTTTCTGCATTCACCTCTTTGTGTACATTATGCTTATATTATGTTGTTGTTGTTTTTATTGCAGAGATCCTATAAGTCTAGATGCTCTCTATTATACTTTTTATATTTATTTTTATAGGACAATTAATTGAACTCCGTGGCGAGATCAAGGCCAAAAGCAAAGGGAGATTATCAATAGAGATAATCGTTAAAGCGATTTATTTAATACAAAATGAACGTGTTTGTGATTAGCATCCTTTTTATATGCATTCATATCAAATACAATATGTTATTACTAAACTATCACATTTATTATGGTTATGATTGTCTACACATTTTCATTTTAATTGTTAGTCAAAAATTATGATCTAACACATGCTAATAATTTAGTCGAATATTTTGATCTCAATTTAACTGAGAGTGATGTGTATAAAAACGAATCAGGAAATATCTGAAAGGAGTAATAGATAGATAGTGATCATACAAACTGAGTAGTTAATGTAATGTTGAAAATTATACATATAAATTTCTTCTTAGCCATGTAATATATATATATTATATATTATATAATTTTCAAAAACTTTTAAAGTTTGATCATTTTAAAATTATACATTAAAAAGCCATTTATTCTTTTAAAAAAGAAAAAAAAAATATCAGAAATACTAGCTAAAAAAGCGGGTTAATTATCCCCCTTTAACTAAAAAAAAAACTTTCCACATTGGATTCAATAGTGATGTCAAACAAGTTATGTTTTGTAAAATAACAAACATTACTTACTAGCTATTATTTCTTTATATAAATCCAACATTAAGGTATTCATTACAAGATTTAATCATTAAAGAATTAAAATAATTTACGTTAAACAATTGTAAATAAACATTTCCTGCATTAATTGTAAGTCCATTTAAGGATTTTATCTTTTAAACATTAATAATTACAAAAATTACATAGTATAGTGCTATTAAATAAGTCTCCTATATTTATTAAATTTATACTATAAATAAATGTGTTTTAAAATTACTTATAGGCCTATTTATGTTTAATTAAAGAAGATGAGCATAAAAAGTATTTTAAATGTAATAATTATGTATCAATTGATGAGCCTTCCAGTGTAAATGACCTCTTTGTATGTTTAAAACAGCTTACATGTGCGATAAAATCTGTTCACATATCAATGTGCAAGTTGAACCAAAAGCTGAAAGTAAAAGAGCGAATGCCAAGCAGTTGAGATTAGTAGATGACTTTCCATTTAAAATTTAACTTAATGCATTTTTAAATCGCCAATATTACTACAGCTAAGAAGGTTGTAGTAATATCAAACCTGTTAGGCAATTTGAGTCCAGCAATTTGAAAGTCTCGCCTTTGATTAAAACTTCGATGTACTTCTGAAAAAGCCCAACTATCTATCTTAATATATTATTTAACATAGGGATGTACATGTAGTTAAATGTTTGAAATGGATTTCACGACAAGATATGTCCAGTCTCAATGCTAATCTATTCTATTGGTCCTTGCAAGCTCAACTCACTGAAAAGTATCGTTATGTCATTCAGAAAAACAGTGGCGTCAACGGTCAGTTTTCCTCATTCAAAACTGGAAAATGTTGTAGTTTTTTTTTATCAATAAAAGCATTTCTTGGATGACGATCACGTGCCATTGAAAATCGCTCTGTGTGTCACGTTTAGCACGCGCTCCTTGGGTTGCCGACACCCTGTACTATATTTTCCGTCTCTTGTTTCTTGAACACTTTTCTATATCTCTTTAGGAAACTAAGGCAGTGCCGAAGTACCAGGTGAGATTCTAATCGCAACTAGCAGTAAGCTTTCGAGACCTGGTTAAGATATGTAATGGAGGTTAACACATCCTCGTACCTGTACCAGGCAGGTTGCTTAAGGCACGCCTAAAGGACTTTTTCACACATTGAGTGCCATTCCATATTCCATATGCTTCTCATTATTCATTTCCACAATATTCCGCGGCGAATAGGAGCCGAGCGGCAGCGCGTTCGACTGGCGATCCAAAGGTTCTTAGAATCCTGGTGCAGGCTAGGATTTTTTGCCCGGGGCCCCTGAGTCAACCCAGCTCTGATGGGGTACCTGACACCAGTTTTGGTAAAGTAAGGGCGGCTGGGCATTGTGCTGGCCACACACCTCCTCGTATGCCGTGGCCACAGAAACTGGTGCACGCTGCTTCACCAGCCCTATGATCAGTTTGGTCCGAAGGTTTACTTTACTTTACTAAAAAGAAGGGGCCCACCTCGAGTACCTGCAATGTATACCTACGTTCCCTTATCCGATACAAAGTGGTAGGTCTTTTGGAAACAGTTACCAACTTTGCACCAAAAGTTGGCACCCATAGCGTGTTATTATTTGTTTCCTTTTAGCCTTTTTAAGCCCACCCCAAAAAAAAACATCAACAAAGAACAAAGTAAAAAGGTCATAATTTCATTAAAAGTTGACAAAAAATGGGAGTGTAATATAGGAAGACAACGACAATTAATTGTTAAAATTAAAATTAGATGTATCAAATAAATAAGTTCAACTTGTACGACAATTGCATGTCAAAAACCGGAAATAATATATTAAAATCCTAATTTTCTTTACGTCAAGATATTTTTAATGAATAAGTTAATTAAAACGCGTTGTCAAAGTACTGTGTTCGACATAAGTAAAGACATTTTTAACTAAATATAGAATGGGGCATTTCCGCAAATTATTTTTAGACAACTCGAGGGCCTTCAGAGAAGGAGCAAAGCGAAGTCAATGACGCAATTGGGGGGGGAAGGGGGTAGAAAAGGGGGTAAATGAATAGCTTCTGCCCAAGCTAGGTGTTGTTGCTGAGGTTGGCATACATTCTTGTCTGCTGTCAACGGAGGACGTTTGGGGAGGACGTAACGAAGGAGGTAGGTGGGGGGGAGGTATTAAATATATTAAAACACACAAAAAAATGTGCGACGGGGCATATCCTGAAATGAATTTTAAAAAAAGAAGAGTTACGGGCAAGATAGAACCAGACAATAACAAAATGGTAAATAACCATGAATTAAAATGGCGTGTTGTTACTGTCTTAGCGTGTATGCGTGTGAGAAAGAGTGTGTGTAAGTGTATGTGTGTGTGATGTACAAAGGTATGCTGCCCATCGTCAAAGGTTTTAGAGCTTAGGAAATAAATGTTTTTTCGTGTTGTTGTTAATTTTGTGGTCGGCAGATAAGGAAATAGACGGGGAAAAGAGACGACTCCTCATCCAAATGAGGAAAAAACTGTTGATCGAGACAGGCTGACTGAGTATAGGTGAGCGAGGGGTGAGCGAGGGGTTAAAATGAGGGACGAAACAGTGGGAGGGGGTGGGCAGAATTTGTCTGTCAGTCAATTTTTCTTGTTGTCTTGTTTGAAAAATTTAAAAAAAACGAAACCATTTCCTTAGATTAAAGATATATTTTGTTAAACAGGAGCTGATGTTATATATTTATATAGGTCTACGGGTAATCCCAAAGATTATAATTATTTTCTGTACTAAAAAAAAAAATTTCATATATAAGCGTTTGGAAGTAGGAAGGTGACCCAATTATTGTGACCAATGCCGAAGATCAGTTTTGACAATTATTGTAAGGTTTCTTTTTCCGGTTGTAAAATTCTTGTTTTTTATGTGTGTGTGGAATATATATAAATACTGCACTGCAGTGTTGACAGTTAAACTTGAAGATTTCACTCGCGTGTTATACGATCTGAACAAACGATTGGTCCTTCTCCTCACATATCCATCATATCTTCACACAAAAGTGGAGTAGTCAAAGACAGAGGCGACACTTCACAGCGAGAGATTGAAGACAATCATTTATTGGTTTATATTTATATTATTTGTTTTTTGTATCTGATCGCTAAGTCGAGATTCTGAAAAATGGGAAATTCGAAACGTAACATTGACCACAAAGACAAAAAGAGGAAAAAAACATGCGAAACTGAGTAAGTTTTAATCCACTTTTTTATTTTTCAATAAAGACAAAAACCTAGCAAAAACAGAATATTTAAGAAATAAAATTTGAGCTGCTTAGATTTTACACATAAGGCAAGCATTAATCTGTTTTTTTACTAAATCATTTTTGTTATCATTTTAAACAAATTGTGAAATTTATTCTTACTATTCTTAAAGGTATAAAAAAGCCATATGATAAAAAGAACCTGAAATACATTTTTACCGATTTTTAAAGTAATATCTACATTAAAGAAGTGACATACAGTGAAAAAAAAAGCACTTTAAACGAATTACTTTAATTACGCTTTAATTACGAAAAACTACTGTATAAAGAATATTATTGCATCCTACGCTCATCCCTGGTCTGAGTATAGTCTTGCATTTTTATTAGTGTTTTAAATTATGTTAAATTACTGGTATTCCTGGTTTGTTCAGGCAACCCATTCCATTCCCGAATGCCACTCAGGAAGAAATAGTACTTATAAGTATTTTTTCTCGCATAAGGGATAAGGAAATTGTTTTTGCTCCTTGTGTTTAACTGAGCATGCCAACAGGTTGTTATTGGGTTGTATTTCTCAATTAGAATTTAATGCCTTATGTATTATTACTACTTTACTCTTTGCCATTCTAAAATCGTCCTGAAAATTGCTTGGGTTTTCAAGGAAAATTGATTAACGCCTAAAAATTTCTGACACTCTAAAGATGTATTATGCGTGACACTATTGATTTATCCAAACATACCAACTTATTGTCTATATCTGAGACTGCAACCTTTTGATAATCTTGTGCCAACGCAGGATTTCTAGTTTTATCAGCGTGCTAACACCTTTATAGATATCCGATATTTTCTTATAGAACAGGCTACAATGGCCTTTTCGGGGATCTTCCGCGTGCCACTGAATATCGATAGGCGTGCCAAATCTGGAACGCGTCTCGTAGTTTGCCGATCCTTGGTCTACATAAGAACAATAAATACGACAACGATAATGTTAAAAAGTAGAATGTTGAAGTTGTTTTTTTCGTGAGATGTATGAACGAAGATATAGGAATATGATTGTATGGAAAGTGGAATGCACCTAGTGCACAGTAAACGTGCGGCAGCGCGTTCGGCTGCCATACCGATGGCTCTGGGTTCGAATCCTGGTGCAGGCTAGTATTTTTTTCCAGGTCTGGAGGGTATCTCAAACTACCCAGCTCGGATGGGTACCTGACCTTTTATAGGGTAAAGTAAAGGCGGCTGTGCATAGTGCTGGCCACACAATCACCCAGTATGCCGTGGCCACAGAAACTGGTGAACGCTGCTTCACCTAGGAATCAATTTGGTCCGACGGGATGCTTTACTTATGGAAAGATCATGTTATAAATGGAGAGGTTTATGGCAGGACTCCTCCAGGATATATAGGGTAGGGGCCCATAAACCTACAATATAAGCATATAGCCATTAGTCGAGACCTGCGTGATCCCTTAGACGAGTCGAGCTTTTTTATATGTGTTTGGACGAACCACAAATGTATTATATATGTAATATATATGAGTAATTGTGCAATGGAAATAACAAAATATTACCATAAGTTCAGCGACAGCTGGCATGATTATTATATTTGTTTTCAACTACTAGATAAACACCAACACACATATACCCAAATATATATGTATATAAATGTGTGTGTGTGAGGGAGACGGGCAGACAGAGATTTACATTAGAAAGATATTTCTATACATAAATATACTTCTAAATATATTATATAAAAAAGAATAGATTAACAGACAGACAGATAGATAGATAGAGAAATAAATAGATAGAGAAAGAGAGATATAGTAATATAATTAAATAGATTGATAGATAGATAGATAGATAGATAGATAGATAGATACTAAGATAAATAGCTAGTTACATAGATAGCTAGATAATACAATAAATAGACAGATAGGGAGATAGATGGATAGATAGATAGATAGATAGATAAATAGATAGATATGGCGATAGATGGATAGATAGATAGATAGATAGATAGATAGATAGATAGACAGACAGATAGATAGATAGATAGATAGATAGATAGATAGATAGATAGATAGATAGATAGATAGATAGATAGATAGATAGATAGATAGATAGATAGATAGATAAGAACGTTGACAATGCATTTAAGCTTTTAACATATTTATTCAATAAAAACTTTTGTTTTGTTGACACACATAAACGATTTACTTTGACAAATGACAAGAAAAAACGAAAGACTTATCCTGGAATGCAACCATTTCTATCTATGTGCGCCAAGACGTGCAACTTTAATAAGAAGAAACCAGCCAGCGTGAAATGACAACGTTTGACTGATTGACTCAGTGGACTAGCAAATGACAAATTATCTGAACCAGCACACAGAACGCTCACTTGCCTACAATACAGACATTAGACTGACAATAGAACGTTCTCCATACAAACATACACACATAAAGCCTTACCTATACAAATACACATGAATAGTCTCACCTACACAACTACGCATGCGCGCACCGAAGCCATTTTGTCGGTCAGTCGAGGTCGCGTACGTTGTTGTCCAATTACAGAAAATGTGTTGGCCAGGCTCAAAATTTAACCTCGAACGGGAAAACAAACAAAATGATAGCAGACGTAGAATTAAAAAAGACTTAGTACTATATATTGTGGCTTCTTCTATATGGAACAGCTTGCCACAAACACTGGGACAAAATTCTTTTAAAAAGAGCAGACCTTTCTCTTTAACAAATAGCTGTGTACCCATACATCTGTGACTGCAATTTATACCAATAGTGCACTGAGCATGTTAAATTTAAATAGCATGGATACACGCGCTATATAAATAACCATTATTATTATTATTATATTAGTCAAACGATTTGTCCATACTTGATCAAATGCGATATAGCCATGGTTATTCCAAATGAAAACAAATTAATACATATATTTTGAGTACTTATAATTTTGATGAAAAAAAAAGGGATAAAATGATCTAGCTTCATACTATTTGAAAGTTTACAGTAATTAACCGTTGCACAATTGAATTTTCTGAACATGTAAAATGTAAGTAAAGTATCCCATCGGACCGAATTGATCCATAGGGCCGGTGAAGCAGCGTTCACCAGTTTCTGTGGCCACGGCATACTAGGTGATTGTGTGGCCAGCACTATGCACAGCCGCCTTTACTTTACCCCAACTAAGGTCAGGTACCCATCAGAGCTGAGTAGACTCAGGGACATCCTCCAGACCCGGGGGAAAAAATCCTAGTCTGCCGGTCTGCCACTGTGACCTCTGAAAAGGGAATATACTTTTTAGTCTGACATTAGCTGGAGAAACTAAAGCCATTGTGCTGGCTACACAGTCATCCTTGCATGCTGTTTTTGGTTTTTGTTTATGATCTGAAAATAGACCTCGTTGTGTCCTTGAACTTTATTACAACGCTGACTCACCTTTACTAAGTAACCTTTCCGTAACTTTGGCTATAAATAGAAACTTAGATTTTGTTTTTTACCCTCGCTAACCGCTCTGTAAAGATTGGGGGGGGGGGGGGGGGGGGGGGAAAAAGTAACACAACAAAAATTAGCTCATTTCGTGGACGTGAAGGATTGTGGCTCGAGCAGGTTTTCAAACTAGGTCAAACTTTCGTCAAAGTACTGCCATGACCTACTGACGGGAGCAGGGGCGCGACCTACATATACTATATAAAGGCCCAGGGGCCACAGAATAGGTATAGAACAGAATGCGCAATCGCATATTTTTCTGTTTCCGGAAGTAATACCGACGCCATACTGTTTAAACGCAGTGGTCCTGGTTACACTATATATTGATGCTTATTTACAATGTCTTTTTCATCAAATCTACAAGTTCAAAAATCCAAAGCTAATGTTTCAGGCAAAGGTTACAAAAACTGTTGTGTAAAAAACTGCAACAATGATGCGAAAACGATTGATTATCGTACCGAGCTACGCCTAGGCCTAGGCTATCTTTTCAAATATCAGTACCGGGTAATATAATTTTACATCATATAGGCCGAATCCTATAATGCTGAAAAGAAAATGGGTAATTAAGTCAAATTTATATAAAAGCAAGCCTATAATGAAATATAATATAGGCCCTATCTATAGGCTATTGTATATTTTTATGGTACGCCTAGATATCCTTTCTCATTTTACTATAGTAGCGTCTCTAGCGACCGCTGCCTTGCGTCGAAAAAAAATGGCGGAATCGAGCTTCACTTTTAGTGACTGCGTATATAAGGATTGCGCATTCTGTTCTATACCTATTCTGTGCCCAAGAGCTTACTAGTGAAAATAATCCCCAAGAAGTCACATCGGTATGCGAAAAAATCTCTACGTAATACGTTTTTTTTTTATTTTTACGTAAACTCGATGCATTATATTTACTTTAATAAAAGACTATAATAAGATGGAAGGCTTGCTTTATTTTTAGATCTTATAAGTTCTTTTTTTCCGTGCGCAGTCAATAATGGTGTCTGAAATGACTCCCACGTTCGTCTAAATGTTTCCGCTGTATATACAAACTTTCAATTTTAATTTCTCATTGAGAAAATCATAGCGATTAAATGAAACAGAAGTGTACAATACAAAAGGGAATCGGGGATTCCGAAAAGAAGTCATTTGAGTCATCAAAATTACAAAAATATTACAAAATTAAAAATATTGCATCAATGCAAAAGGTTGGCCTTCAATTTAGCTATATAAATATCATTTTTTTCTGTCTGTCTTTATGTCGTCTTTATGTTAGTCCTTCCGTCTGTTAGTTCGTCCGTCCACCCTCCAATTAGGGAGACGCCGCTGATTAAGACAAAGTAAAAAAAACAACATTTTACTTCTTCTTCTTCTCTGCCTTCTCTCACAACACGTCATCCTGTGAGTGTCCATGGCATGGTAACCTGGGGGAAAGATTCACGCTGCTGCCATTGGTGGAAAACATGTCACGTGACATAGAGAGTACACCTGGCCCTCTTGTAGTATCCACTTCCTTCTCCCCCCCCCCCCCCCCCACTCCCTACCTTCACACCAATTTTCTCACTGGTCAAAATTTCATTTAAAAGTGCGACCACTAACTAAAATAACTTCACAGCGTTTGTGTCTTGTTATTTAGCTTTCAAATGTGTGTTATATAACTTTTAAACTACAACGAAATTCGACTATTTGTACATAAAATAATTTACAATTCAAACGCAGTGTTTGGTTACTATCCTAATCATTTTCTATCAACTCTATGTATTAAAAGACTTTAAATTCAATTTAACTTGGTGATATAAATAAAGTTATGAAAAAACATACAGCCACAAAAATACAAAGAACTTTTTTATAAGGAATATTTGAGTGATTCGTGTTTCATTATAGCTAGTAGTATTCTCCCTTTGAATAAAAACTGCGCATGAAAATACAACAGGACAATGCATTCGCTCGTGCAAGTTCTTGTCAAGGTGCTTGAGGTTCAACGTGTAGCTGTACTCAAGGTTACCTCTCTCTTCCTCAGATGCCAGAAACGAATGTCCGTGCTGCTGCACACCCACGTGGTGCTGATCGTGGTGAGCGCGCTGGCCGCTCTGGACGCCGTGTGCGTCATTGGGCAGCTCATCTGTGACATTCTCATAATGCGAGGTGAGTAATTGGTGCTGAATATCACTGGTGTGTGCTATGTGACGATTATATGTGTAGATAGATAGACAGATATATGGCTAGACAATTAGATATACATATACAGATAAACTGACAGATAGACACATCTAGATGGATAGTGAGATAGATAGACAAACAGATAGACAGGTAGATAGATAGATAGATAGATAGATAGATAGATAGATAGATAGATAGATAGATAGATAGATAGATAGATAGATAGATAGATAGATAGATAGATAGATAGACAGATGTGTAGACAAATATGCAGATAGACAGAGAGACAGATATCTATAGATAGATATATAAAAAGAAAGACAGACAGATAGATAAATAGACAGACAGACAGCTAGATGTATAGACAGACAGATAGATAGATAAATAAATAGATCTCTCTGTCAGTCTATTTATGTTTCAACTTTCTATCTATTCACCTTTCGGTCTGTTTAACTTTTTGCATATCTGTCAATATAAATCTATATTTTAAAAAATCCGAGGCCTTAACGTAGTAAATTTGTGGCTAAACTGCACATAAAAAAGAGAGCCCAATATTTATTTTGTGTTTATTCAAAAAATGTGTGTGTTTAGAAAAACTCGACTACTACGAACAGCTTGACGACAAGCTGAAGGATGTTCTCTTCGAATGCATTCCAAGCCTGAACAGTACGAAATGGCTACACGATAAATGGAACCTCCACGCCATCTACTCGGTACTGGTTGGAGAAGACTCTCATAAAAGGAACGCAACTCTTTCTGGCATGTGCAAGTAAGTGTGCACTTAATCATCACATTGATAGATAGATAGATAGATAGATAGATAGATAGATAGATAGATAGATAGATAGATAGATAGATAGATAGATGATATATAGATAGACAGACAGACAGACAGATAGATAGATAGATAGATAGATAGATGGATGGTAGACATATAGATAGATATATAAATAGACAGATAGACAGATAGATGACAGACAGACAGATAGATAGATAGATAGATAGATAGATGACAGACAGACAGACAGACAGATAGATAGATAGATAGATAGATAGATAGATAGATAGACAGACAGACAGATAGATAGATAGATAGATAGATAGACAGACAGATAGATAGATAGATAGATAGATAGATAGATAGATAGATGGATAGATAGATAGATAGATAGATAGATAGATAGATAGAAAGATGACAGACAGACAGACAGATAGATAGACTCTCATAAAAGGAACGCAACTCTTTCTGGCTGGCATGTGCAAGTAAGTGTGCACTTAATCATCACATAGATAGATAGATAGATAGATGTTAGATAGATAGACAGACAGATAGATATATAGATAGATAGATAGATGTATGATAGACATATAGATAGATAGATAAATAGATAGATAGATAGATAGATAGATAGATAGATAGATAGATAGATAGATAGATAGATAGATAGATAGATAGATAGATAGATAGATAGATAGATAGATGGATAGATAGATAGATGATAATAAAAAAAATTTCAATTCTAGTTTTACAACGGCCTATAACCCAGATAGATAGATAGATAGATAGATAGATAGATAGATAGATAGATAGATCGAAAGATGACAGACAGACAGACAGACAGACAGAAAGATAGATAGATAGATAGATAGATAGATAGATAGATAGCTGGATAAATAGATAAATAGATAAATATATAAATATATAGATAGATAAATAGATAGAAAGATTATAATAATATTTTGTTTTTTCAATTCTAGTTTTACAACGGCCTATAACCCAGGCAATATTGACTCCTTCTTGTTGAATCTGATGGCCACAAGACGAGAAAGCGGCCACCGGGCCAAGAGGGCCATTGAGCCTAAAGTACCCGGACATGAAGTTGACCACGGCATGCTGTACACGACGACCCACGTGTTTCACCTGGGCAGTATGGTCATCTTGTCCGTTCTGCTCCTTGAGGTCAGTTTCTTCTTGGTGTTTCTTTTATAACTTAAAATATTAGCTTATAAGTAAAAGAAGTTCCTTATATGTAGAAAAGTTATTGCATCCTACGTTTATCCGTTGTTTGAGTCAAATCCAGCTTTTTTTATTAGGTTTTTTAATGAGTTTAAGTTGTTGATTTTTCATAGTTGTTCAAGAAACCCATTCTTTACTCGAATGCCTTTATGAGATGAAAGAGATTTTTAAAAAAAAACTTTTTCCTTTATAGGTGCCACGATTTCTTTTAAAAATCCATGACTAATGGCACGTGTTATTTTAATTTAACGTCAATTGTTTTAAATAATTGAGTTCTGAGAAATCAATATGGTACAACTAGTGGCTAAAGATTGAATTAATCAATTAAAATTAAAGCGTGCAAGAACTAAGATCGATATTAATTAAAGAGTCCCCCAAATTGAAGCTTTTAAAAAGTGTGTCCATTTAAAGTCAAGACCTTTTCTCATCGTCATAAAGAGTCAGCAATGTTGAAATACATGTATTTGTAATTAAATATTCAGAAAATATTTGCAAAATCAATTACAAAATGTAACTTTTACTAGATTGTAAAAAACAATAAGCATTAATAGAACTAATAAATCTAGACAGTCCAAACGAATGTAATTAGCTATTAATTGTTTTTGTTATCTTTCCTTTCCTTTTTTCTTTAGACATTTCTCAAAGTCTTTGCCATGGGAGTGAAGTTGAAACATCACAAACTTGAGGTTGGTACATTTACATAATACATCAACAAAGAAAACATGATACTTGAAAGGGAAGCATAAAAAAATGAAAGAATAATAATTATAATATACCAAATAACTATGCAACGCATTCTTGTGTGTGTTAATTAAATCCGAAAGAAATATCTTATGACTACTTGTAGTCCTTAGAAATATAACTTATCATCTCTTCAGAATTGGAACCCACGACTTTCATGTCTCTTCATTCATACATCAATCAAAAAAAAAAAATTAGCACTACTGATATGCTATAATGATATATATTTTAGGACATTGGTGTTAAATCTAGGGCCCGCGGGCATAATCCTAGTGTACAATTATAATCGGGCCTTCCGAGTAAATACATACTAATGTTTAAAAAATGTTTAGTTATGAATTGATCTGTGAATGTTTGTTCAGATTCGCCCTCGAATGTTGTTTTTTTTTTGTTTTATCCCCCTGTGCAATGGTCACCTCTGATGAAGAATAACTTTTGCTAGTTTTTGAAACAATTTTTTTTGATAAGATATCCATCATCCCATCAATGGTTTCCAAAAGTTTAAAGCTTTGCAATATATATATATATATATATTGCCCGTCATTGTCCCGATAAAAATAAAACAAGCCAGTACAAGCTACCGATAAGAATTTTATAAACTACGATGAACAGAGAGCTATAAATCTAATAATTATAATAACAATTTTTACTGAAGAACTTTAGGAAAATAATTTAAAATAAATATTGTGATCGGATAAAAAAATTGTCAAGTCTTTATATTTAACCAAAATCTAAATTGCCCGGTGTTGCTCGTAGATTAAAAAAAATTGTCAAGTCTTTATATTTAACCAAAATCTAAATTGCCCAGTGTTGCTCGTAGATTTACAATTTTTTTTTAAAGTCATATTAATTGAAATTTTAAAAAGGTATATAGACTAACTGAAGAATCGAACCCGGGTCCCCCGCATGGCGTTATCAACTAAGCTAGCAGATTCACATGCTCTAAGTTAAATCAGAAAAGTATAATAATATGAGACAATAAGGTCACGTGTCTTTAAATTAACTAATATGATTGGTTCAACACACACAGTGCTTTATATAGAGAGAGATATATGCATGTTCATATTCCAAACATTTCCCATTGAGATCTATCTGAGATTGTATAACAAGGTTTGTTTCAAACGAATATTTGTTTCGATTGTGTTTTTATAGTTGAGTCCCACAATTTCCATGCAGGTTTTCGACGCCATTGTGGTCATCGTCTCCTGGTGTTTGGACGTGGCCTTCTGGGAGGGTATCTGGGCGCATCCGGGTACCGAGGCAGGCATGATACTAATCTACCTCCTGCCCTGGAGAGTGGTCAGGATTGTCAACAGTGAGTTGTCTGTCTCTGTCGATACAGTTTTACTGTAGACGTTCAATGTCCATAAAATACTAAGCAATTGTGTTGCCACGACAATGGTCCGTTGATAATTTACTTTCTGTATTTAATATAATCAATATCAAGATTTGAAGTGAAAAAATATATTAATATTTGCAAACGGTAACAAGAAAGAAAAATGTACGTGTTAAATAAATACAAATGAAACAATTTTAAATGAGCGGAATAAAACTTGTAAAACTTTTCAGTGGTAAATATCTGGCTTGGGTACAACTTATGTTTTTGAAAGAACATTTACAGAATCATAAAACAAACAAAAAAGCCCTTTAGATATAGGTCATGATGGTATCAAAGCTAGACAAATTTTATATTTTATATTACAGACTCTCCTCCTTCTCTAAAAAATAAAGATTATTGCGTACTGAGCTTGTCCGTGGCCCTAGACTTGCATTTTTATTTTAAATGATGTTAAGTTACTGGTTTTACTGGTTTGTTCAGTTAACCCATTACATACCGGATGCCACTTTAAAAGAAATAGTACTTATGTGGTGGATTGATATAGGCCTTTATATATATTTTTTATACATAGAATATGTTGTGGGTCTAGGGAAAATACGTTTAGTCTCAATAACAGTAAGCAACATTACCGTCGCCGCTAATTAGTCATTTTACAAAAAGGAAAACAATTGTTCAATGTATAAAAAATTGACCTTGACATTGCAGGCTTCGTGCTGGTCATTCAGGAGAAAGATCACGTGGAACTGAAAATCGTGAAGCAAAGATTGCGTCATTCATTAAAGAAACACAAAGAGTCAGTGGACAAAACTTCCACCTATAAGGTGAGTCTTACAGACATTATAAACTTATTAATACAATTCAATGAGATTAACGGTATATTGAAACAAGTATGTTATAGAAATAACTTTGCTAATAGAATAACAGCATGAATATAGCGCTGTGTCACACTGATCTACAAAAGGAATGGATTGGGCTAAGAAACTATATTCTTGATGCACAAATCTAATAGGCTTTCACTTATCTATAAAATTAGATTTCTTAAAAGTTGACCTGTAAATATAAATCTAGTGACTTAGACTTCCTTTTCATCGTATAGATTTTGTTCTTATTATTAAGGTAAAGGAATCCAGACGGACCAAATTGATCTCGAGGGCCGGTGAAGCAGCCCCTAGTATGCCGTGGCAACAGAAACTGGTGAACGCTGCTTCACCGGCCCTATTGATCAATTTGGTCCGAAGGGTATTTTACCTCAGAAGTTATGACTCATTTTATGATTCAAGTTATGACGCATGATGTGCTTTTTGTTTTCTCAGCATGAGCTAAAGGCTTTGGCGGGTCTGTGTCGAAAACTTGGAGCGTCAGATTCTGAAATAAGTGCTTGCTCACCAATTGGTACGTTTACTCTTTACTCAACCATTCTAATCCTCTTGCACGAAACATCTTTATCTTACTAGTTGTCTATACTTGATTTGATTAAATAGTTACATATATTATAAGACATTATGAAATCATCAATCAAAAAAATATTTAAAACGGCTAAAAGTTGTGTTTTTTTTACGAAAGTTATCACTGTGATGGGAGGTATAACTTTCGAGATGTGATAACATTTATTTTCAAAGACGCGTTCCGATGTGTTCCTTTAATCGTATGAATGTTATGTGCGTTGTTCGGGATGCAGTGTTAAGCGAGGGTAGGTGGGAGGCTTACTACGTTAATCATCATCATCTCTGGCGCTACAGCCCATGGAGGGCTCTTGCTTGCCTCACCACCTCCTACAGCCCATGGAGGGCTCTTGCTTGCCTCGCCACCGCCTACAGCCCATGGAGGGCTCTTGCTTGCCTCACTACCTCCTACAGCCCATGGAGGGCTCTTGCTTGCCTCACCACCTCCTACAGCCCATGGAGTGCTCTTGCTTGCCTCACCACCTCCTACAGCCCATGGAGGGCTCTTGCTTGCCTCACCACCTCCTACAGCCCATGGAGGGCTCTTGCTTGCCTCACCACCTCCTACAGCCCATGGAGGGCTCTTGCTTGCCTCACCACCTCCTACAGCCCATGGAGGGCTCTTGCTTGCCTCACCACCTCCTACAGCCCATTGAGGGCTCCGGCCTGCCTCACCACCTCCTTCCACTCGGACCTATCCATTGCCTTCTTTTTCCAGGCCTGGACCACGATCTGTCGCAGATCCATCTCGACATCGTCCAACCATCTCAGTCTAAATCTGCCTTTGGAGCGTTTAGGTCATTTTCCTCTGGGGTTCTGTGCGTACGCTTACTAGGTTAAGGTTGAAATAAAGTTGGTTTGTGTCTTATGAAGGCCAATGATACATGACATGTCAGCCAGTCTCGTCTCACTGATAGTTCTATAAATTAGATTTTCATATTGGTATTATAGTAGACATTTTGTGGAATGGCCATGGGCGAAAGTGGGATATGTCAATATGTTTCGGTTAAACATCACATCAATACTTTGATTTCGGGAGAAGGATAAAGAGTTAAGTAGTAAAAATACAAAAGGCATTACATTCTAAATTAGACATACAACACAAAGACAATATGTCACATTACTCAGATAGACATAAGGACAAAAACACTTTCCTTATCCTTTATGCGAGAACAAATGCATAAAAGTACTCTTTCTTCCCAAGTGGCATCAGGGGAAGGAAATGGGTTGCCTGAACAAACAAGAAAAACCAGTAGCTTAACATTATTAAAAACACTAATAGAAATGCAGGACTAGACTCAAACCATGGATGTGCGTAGGACGCAATAATCTTTTTTTGTATAAGCGTTTGTAATGAATTAGATACGAGAATAATATTATTTTAAAAAAACTGCTCTAAAAGTAATTTAAACGAAGTAATACACACTTCGTTACTGCCACTCTCAAATCCTAAAGAATTGTCGGAAATAATAATTCATAGCAGTGCGTTGTAGTCTTGTCAGTTATTTGGTTTCAAATACTGTATCTAGGCTGTGATTGACATACGTAGCCCCGCCCCCCCTCTAATTTAAAAAAACACAACTCTTATATGTACATATGGTATGAACGTATGTGTGTGTGTATGAGAGTATGTGTATGTGAGAGAAAAATAACTGCCATGCGAAGTACATGTACCAAAAAATGATAGTATATGCTAAAGGAAAGAAAAGCGATTGTCTGATTAAATTTAAGAGATTTTTTTCATGACCAATAGGGTTTAATAAGGGTAATCTCAGCGTATGCATTGATCACACTGTGAAAGAGATGTGTTTGAAATATTTTGGTCGTAATTTATAAGCTGTCACCGCCAAAACATTCGTGACCGCAGCCCACGTCATCAGGTTCTATTAATAGATCTAATTGGCAGCAAATAAAATGTGACGTTTTAATTGGATGATATTGCATAAATTTTGACACTGTCCCGGATGTGTTCGTTTGACATGCGCAGTTTCACTTTTTAAAAGTTCGGTTTTCAGACAGTTATTGAGGAAACACAGTTTACCTGTTCGGCGACACACAGACTGTATTAACTAATATACTTGTCTTATATAATGAAATTACTGGCCAGTTGCTTAGCAATGGGTTTGAGCTGGTTGTACAATGATCGTGGGCCCAGCTTTGTGGCGGACCAACGACAATGAGCGGCTTGTATTTATTTTTAGACTTAGAATAGAAGAAGCCTGTTATTGAAGCGGTGCACAAAGCAGCTAAAATTATTGCTACTGGTTTTATGATGAATATGAAATGTGAATTTTCTCGGCCCAATCATCCCCACTCTCCCCTATTGGTTTTGTAATTAATATAATGTCTTTATAATGAATTTACTGGCTACATAATGAATATATTCAGTGTATAATGAATATAAATGCATTATAATCAATATGCTGGCTTTGTAATGAATATACTAGTTACATAATACATACATATATATATATATATATATATATATATATATATATATATATATATATATATATATATTGGCTATATAAAGGTTACTCAGTAATCATAGCGTTCTGTAAATACGAAAGCTTATAAAAGACATTCCTTTTAAGCAGTAATAGATAGCCTATAACAACAACAAATAAATAAAACAACTAACATGTGTATTTACGTTATGGGCTTGAGGGGGAGATAGGTTAAAACAAATTCAGAAAAGAGCTGCAAGGTTCATTACTAGCGAACATTCACAATTAACAAAAGTAACACCAATAGTTAAATCACTAATCCTAGAAAGAGAAGGACAGAAGGGCAAAGAGTAAAGTAATAATAATATCATTTAAAACACGAATAGAAGTGCAGGACTAGACTCAAACCGCTGATGAGCGTAGGACGAAATCATCTTTTTTTATAGAAGTGGCATCTGCACTGTATAAAATAAGATAAGATAAATCTATAATATTATAAGATTCATTGGCCTATGAAAAAGAATTTAAAAAACACAACTACAACAGCTAAACGAACGAAAGAAAACAAGATATAAACATAACAACAATAATGGTGCTTGTATATACATGCCTTAGTAATGCGCCTCCTAAATGCCAAGTACCAATTATATCATTGAACTTAATTTTGTTTTTATAACTCGGGTGAGTGTCAATAAAATAAATTGAACAAGCTGCCATTTGGTATTATTTGTATAACGAATTGCGAATTGAGATGTTTACTTACTACACCCTATAGAGTTTTATTGCTGTGTCTGTAGTGTCTGTAAAAAAATAAAAAATCGGTCAACGGTGCGTTACGTTCATCTGACGATGGGGGAGGTTGGAGTGAGGGCATTGTCGAAAATAATACAATTGGTGTTCGACTTTTATGAGGGGGGGGGAGTGAATGATATTTATGGTTCCCCTTCACCCCCCCCCCCCTTTTATTTTTGAATGTTGGGATTAATTTTCTGGCTTCCGGTGTTTGGATGATTGCGCAGAGAATGTCATTACAATGTCAAAAGGGGAATTGTCTGCCCTTGCCATAAAAGTGCATTTATTGATGACAATATATTTGTAATGTATTTTTAACTAAGTTCTGTGAATTTTTCTTTGTCTTATTCCTGAAAGTTTTTCAAACTATTTTTTTTAGGTGGATACGAAATAAACGCCTTTTTTAACATTAAGTTTTTTGGGGGGACTTTTTCTTAGTAGGTGAACATATTGTGGGCCAGCTTTGTGAATAAGTCACATTGTTTTTTTTATACCAGCTATTGTAAGATAAATGACTCGATGACTTATTGTTGGGGTGTATGGGCATAATCATAGGCTCACTTTTTTTTATTTTAGCATTTACATCTAAAGGGCATTATAGTTAGAATATTGTAATCATTTCCTGTATCTAATGTAAAATAGCATTCCTACAATTGTCTCCATTTTCCTTTTATCCTTATAGGGAAAGCAGCCAGACGAGGCAGCGTTCAGTCAGTATTAGAAAGAGCCGCGTCCTTGACCTTCATCTCCACACTCTCGAGTATGGGGAGCGTGCCGAGTCTCTTTGACATGGGCGACCTCAGCTCTGACGAGGAAGACGGAATGTAAGTTACTTTATTTTTTTTATATATACACACGGAATATCGTGGCGGAAAAAGAGAAAAACGAAATTAACGTTCATTATATTATGATATGTTATATTGGACAAAAACCTCAGTAGTGCCGGCTCTAGGGTTGTCATGATCTCACTGAAAGAGGCATTGTCGAGCCATGATAAATCGACCGTAATCAACCTTTCCTAACTTGTCATCAAATCAGACCACGAATCTCCCAAAGATGGCGTTCTACCATCACAAGGACGAGTTATTATCTCCCGTGGTGACAGAAGTACATAATATGTGGTTATTGAAATAAACCAAAGGCAAAGCGAGGCGATCTCACGCGCGGTTGATTGTCTCGACACTGTGCCAATGCCATAATCATTTATCCGTTGTAATATTGTATTTTAAGAATGGAATTCATAGTTGAATTGAAAATACCAAGGAAGTCTTGATGGCCTTAATTCATTTCATGAAAATAATCATTTACTTTATCAAAGTATTCTCTTGTACATATTCAGTAAGAAACATAAAGTCCAGCTCATGTCGTCGCATACAAATACAATACTATGTACAATCTAACTACAAAATACCAAAAAAGTGACTATGACAACTTACCCGCCACCACAACTAGCCCCGCTCTCCCCTAAATAATAATATAACTAAGTGATGTTATCTGTTGTACATTTTCAGTAAGAAACATGATGATCTGTACAGAAAATCCAGCCACAATCCAACCATCATGAGTGGAATGAGTGGCACCACGATAGACTCCAACAGTGCTGTGTTTACTGATATTGACGATGATCGACCTACAGATGTAAGTGTTCAAATGACAATAATAATTATCTCTGTCTATATATATCAATCTGTCTATATATATCTATCTGTCTATATATATCTATCTGTCTATATATATCTATCTGTCTATATCTATCTGTCTATCTATCTATCTGTCTATATATATCTATCTGTCTATATCTATCTATCTGTCTATCTATCTATCTGTCTTTATCTATCTAACTGTCTATATCTATCTAACTGTCTATATCTATCTATCTGTCTATATCTATCTATCTGTCTATCTATCTATCTGTCTATATCTATCTAACTGTCTATATCTATCTATCTGTCTATATCTATCTATCTGTCTATATCTATCTATCTGTCTATATATCTGTCTATATATATCTATCTGTCTATATCTATCTATCTGTCTATCTATCTATCTGTCTATATCTATCTAACTGTCTATATCTATCTATCTGTCTATATCTATCTATCTGTCTATATATATCTATCTGTCTATATATATCTATCTGTCTATATATATCTATCTGTCTATAGATATATATCTGTCTATATATATATATCTATATGTCTTTTCATGTCTGGTCCTGCGATTAGTTCATTGGACTGTCAACCAATACGTCGCGGGTTCTTTGTCCTGCCTTTTGTCTCTCGATGTCCTACTTTTGACACCCATTTGTCTGGCAGCCATACTCGAAACTACCCAGCTCTGTATCTCCAACAAATAATGCCGTATGCATGTTCTTGTCAATACCAAATGCGCTCTGAGCCTACATTATATCTTTTGGCAGCACTATATTATATAAAAAAAAGTATTATTATTGTTTCATTATTATTATCTTATCACTTGTCGCTGTTCTTGTATATGTGAATGATTGAAAACATTTTTTGAAACTGTTGTTGATTCTTGCAGAATAAAGGTTTCAAAGACAGTCGCAGTAACTCCCTGTCCAGCAAGGATTCCACTGTGATACAGGTCGGCCCCAACGACGTCGTCAGAGACGGTGACCAGGTGAAAGAGAAAAATGACATCAACAAAAACTACATAAAGCACGCGGATGTTGCGAGAACAGTAAGTTTCTATTTTCATATTACAGGAGGGGAGATAAATTACAATGACTTTAGGAACAAAATGATAAATCAATACAGGGGGAGATAAATGACAATGACTTTAGGAACAAAATGATAAATCAATACAGGGGAGATAAATTACAATGACTTAAGAATAAAACGATAAGAGGAATACAGGTGAAGATACATCACCAAGAGTAATTAAAGAGCACAATGTCATAGAAATCCAATCATTCTAAACTTTTGTTCAACATTCTAAAATTCAAGTAAATTAAAAATTCTTCAAAATGTGGAATCTGTGGCCAAGCGGCAGAGCATTCGGCTGGCATTACGAATATCCTGGGTTTGAATCATGGCGAATTTTATTCCCGGGTCTGGAGGGTATCCTTTAGTATCGCCTAGTATATCCCCTTGTAAAACTTGGAAATGTAGCATCAATCAAACTAGTAATGAATTTTTGTCCAAAAGGGTTACTAACTTACTTTTTAGGGTAAGACTTTTAATACTTCTGAAACAAGAATTAAAGTAAATTACAAATTTCTAAAAATGGTTTAGAATTATTTCTACCCCGCTCTGACAGGTACCTGACCTTAGTTGGGGTAAAGTAAAAGGGGCAGTGCATAGTTCTGGCCACACAATCAACTAGTATGCTGTGGCCACAGAAACTGGTGAACGCTGCTTCACCGGACCTATGGACGTAACGTCATAGATATTATATTATACAAAATGACACCGTAAAAATCCCTTCGAGAAAATACAAGTATTGTATGTATTACTTTTCACTACAAGACAACATTAAAAAAATAACGAAAAATGCCATATTTTTTTAATTGTCTCTAAGAGCGAGGTATATTACAGCATAAGAATACATTTAGTGAAGCATTGAAACTGCTTATGACCGTGCTTTACCTTGCATAAAACTATAGTAAAGTACAGAGTTGAACAATGTACGGGAGATAACAATTTTTTTTTATCATGAATAAAGGGACAAAAAATTATTTTATTTTATTTTCTAATTTTCAGGACAGTAATACAAGGTTTTGAAACTCCCAAGGTGATCTTCACGGAAATAAATCCAATTATAACAGTTGTATACGCTAAATGGAAGGAAACGAAGCCTCGATTATCCATCTTGATTCATCCACAGATATCTAATTATCTCCCATGCTACTTGGTTTCTGTTGACTTTCCCGTTTTTTTTTTTGTTAAAAAGACGAACATTATATAATCTGAACCTGGCAAATGTTTGTTATAGAAGCCCGCATAATAACTTTTCTATATACGTGGGCTCAGAGGACAGCCTCATAGGCGTCCAAATTAGGCCTGCGGTGTGACGTTGGCCAACACCTCTCAGCTGCGGAACGTAAACTATTATCAAAGATTGGCTGGGAGCAGGTTTCTGAAAGGCCACAGAAGAATCGGATATCGGCAACGGAAAACAAGGTCATCTAACCAAAGCCTACCTCGCACTTTTTGTATTTCCATTTCCAAGTCTATCAAAGCCAGGTCTCACACAGCAGAGTTTCTTTAATACATTATCCAGTATATCGTAGCTCGTTATAAGTTTTGTGCATACAGTAAATGCCGTTGGTGTTGACGCGAAAGATAAAGTGTAGTGTAGGTGAATGGTGGACAATGGCAGCCAATACTCAGGAATTTTTTTTTCTTTTACACTGACCTATTTGAAAATTGGTTTCGCTTCTGCCGCCCCACCACCTCCTCCCCCACCACCACCTCCTCCACTACCTCCTCCCCAACCACATTCTCTTCAACTACCCAAATCTTTGATAGATTTAATATATAACTCGCAGAAGCAGCATCTCCCCTTACTGGAAAACAACAACCTATGTCAACGCCTATGGTTATTGCCTGTATTGGACAAAATAACGTACAGTTTCTTATCATCTTATGCGAGGCCGGATATAATTGTACGCCCGGCTGAATGTGGCCCTCGGGCCTTGAGTTCGACTCCTGTTTTAGATTATATTTTTTTTTACAGATTTATATGTTAAAACAGTTCTCAATATGTATTAGTTGGTCTGTGTAAATAGATATGTATATAATATGTGAATTTATAGTCTTTAAAATATATATAATTCAATATCACGTGTGTACAATAATGTTAAACAGTTATGTAAAATTACGTTTTCACTATTTTTATCTTGTATACCTGTGTCACTCTAAGTAGTCTTTCATTTATATAGCCTTTTTTTAAGAAGTCGTACACATTTTCACAGTTTTTAAATGATAACATATCAATGAATATCTTCTTAAGTTATGTTCCGCACACATGATATAATCTTTTTCTCTTAACTAACTCTACCCAATTTGTGGATTTATATTATCTTGTCTGTCTGTCTCTCTCTCTCTCTCTCTCTCTCTCTCTCTCTCTCTCTCTCTCTCTCTCTGTTTGAGCAGCCCCAAATATTTTCCATGAAATCGCAGCCAATATTTAAACATGGTCAGCTCTATTTTTCAACAAAATTATTTTTTAAGGCTCCACTACATGCCATGCGACTTTTAAAATCTAATAATATAATCATTACAATATACATTGTCCCATTTATACTACACACGCACACACAGACGCACAGCTCACGTAACATTGTAAGCCATAGTTGTCATTATTTCATACTCTAAAGTATTTCCCAAGTGTCTTTTTTTTAATCTTCCTTTTATTTTTGCAAACCATTTAGACACAAACTTCTCATTTGGTTATTGTTGTTTTTTTGTTTTAATTAATTTTTTTACGCTTTTAAAAGATATATATTCGGAGAAAATATTTTCTTTTATTATTTATAAGTTCAATAGAATCCAATATGATGCTAATAGTCTATAACACATATTGTTTGATATATATATAAAATATTTCCCGATTTAAAAATAAATTGTAGAGGTCCACTATTCCTTCAAAATCAATGTCAATATTTAGCTTTTCAAAATCTACGTTTGAGAAGCAGTTGTAATAATAATAGTAATAAAATTTGGTTTCGAAAAAGAAATTTCATTTAGAATCTTTTATTCCATTTTTTTTTTGTTAATTTTCCAAGAAATTCATTGATTTGATCACAGTAGGCATCAATAATGGAATAAGTATCATGCTAGGTGACTAGGAATTTTTTTTTATTACTAAGTAAAGGGAGCTAATTCCATTTTTTTTTAACCAATCGTGTTTTTTTAAATATAATGTAATAATATTGTACGAATAATGCAACAATAATGTAACAATATACAAGAAACAATAACGATGTTTTTTAACGTATTTTTTTTTATTTGATACATTTTTGTAATGTATTGTGAATATGTAAATACTCATTCCTCGTTGAATTTAAGAATTTGAATAATTATTATGAACGTTTTGTTGATTTTTGTTACATGATGTTGTGGTTTTACACAATTTTTGTATCCACATTATTGAACAATTGAGGAAAGA
The DNA here is from genome assembly GCA_949126835.1 of Anisus vortex. NCBI lineage: Eukaryota > Metazoa > Mollusca > Gastropoda > Planorbidae > Anisus > Anisus vortex. The sequence goes on from OX421498.1 coordinate 6,047,273, forward strand.
TATTTTTATATGGAACTTATGTTTATTCTTTGGATAAAAATGATTTTATATGAAATAAAAAAAATTTAAGAAAAAATAGATGTCTTTGTCTAAACCGAACATTCATAATAAGCCCAACACAACCACATAACTGTTACGGTAGCGCGTTCGGCTGGCGTACCAAAGGTCCTGGTTTCGAATCCTGATGAAGACTAGAATTTGTTCTCAGGTCTGGAGGGTATCCTTGAGTCTACGCAGGTCTGATGGGTACCTGAATTTAGTTGGGGTAACGTAAAGGCAGCTGGGCATTGTTGCTGGCCTCACAATCCCTTATGTATGCCGTGGTTACAGAAACCGGTGAACGCTGCTTCACCGGTCCCATGGATCAATCTGGTCCGACGGAATACTTTTTACCCACCTAATTGTAGACATTGTCCCCAACAACGTGAAACAGTAGACCACTTCCTACCGGAATGTCCTAAGGACCTAAGCTAACAACTTCATTCACAGCATACAGAGCAGCAAAAAAATAAAAAGACATAGGCCTAAAGAAGTGTTCTTGCATTGACTTCAATAGAGCAAACAGTTCCTCAGACTGGTTGATAGAATCCCCCCCCCCCCCCCCCCAAACACGGACAAGAGCAGTCACTTGCCGTTTTACCGTTGCCGTTTATACTTCAACGCCTAACACGTTTTACCAATTTTAACACAGCAGCTATATTAGCAAGCAATTAATAACTACCAGACGTGTAAGGTGAAAAACTGTAAGAATGTCTGAACTTTGAACTCAAGCGTAATGACAATGCAGAATTATTATTTTTTTGCTGTTGTTCTTTTTTGCTAGCATTGTGGCCTAAATAAAATGACACAGATAAGTTAGTGTTTGCTAGTACTGTACTTATATTATGGTCTAACAGACATTAGTTTGTACATGCATTTTAAAACTTCGTTCTATGCTAGAAAATCTATCTGAACTTTAAATACAGCGGCCTGAAAGGTCCCCTAAAAAATGAAAAAACACATGATAAGATATAAAAATTTAAATTCCAAACACAAAGAATTCAGAGTAAGGGGCCGTCCATAAATGAGGTAATGCACTATGGGAAAGAAAGGGTTTTGTGATTGGAGTGTGCGGGCTTTTGATTTAAAAAAAACGTGAAGTCACAGTTGAAATTAAATGTCCACTGGAACAAGTTTTACGTAATTTACTACTTTAGACTATAATTATATTGTTTTTATTGTAATACTTATACGCCTATGACAATATAAGTTTATTAAAAGTTTAATTATCGAATCGGAAATTTTTATATATATATTTAGCATTTTTTTTTTGGGGGGGGGGGGGAGTGGACAGAGCTTTATGATGTCATATTGTGCGTTTTGCTATTTTAGAAACTGCCGACAAGCACTCTGTAATCTTCCTGGTACGTTTGTTTCAAAACTCTAATATTGCCTAGCCTTTGAAATCATAAGGCAGTTTGTTTGTTGTTGTTTGTTTTTTTGGTAGCGGCCTTAAATTAAGTTATTATTTGCTAGTAGGCCTGCTGTCTTTATATTTTGAACTAAGAGAACAGACATTAATGTCTTCTGTATGTATTTTAATTTAAAGTCGTTACATGATCGAACAAAACTATCAAAAATTAAAGAAAGAATTCAGACGTTTTAAATATTTTAATCTTCAAAAATTGTTGTGGTCTGAATTTTCGTGGCTACTTGATGAGTGTTGGTGGGGGGCACTGGGGGGAAAGGAATTTAAAACTTGGCCAGACAAAAATTGCGTGACGTCTTTTATGGATGGCACCTAAGCTTGAGAGTCAAGGATTTCATAGACTGCCATGTGTTGGAAGATAATAGGCGAACTTTGTCCTAGTTCGTTAGGCAAGGTTGAGGTGAAATAGAACTATCATTTCTAAAACAAGAACTTATTCTCAGTTTGATTTCAACCACTTCCAGCCGTACAGTGAGTTGATGTAATTAAAGTAGCATGTGTTGAGTTCTACGTTTAGATTTTCATATGTGTTGTTAGTAGTTGTTACGTTCTATAATTTCGGTCATTTATTATTTTCCCCGTGTTTAATAGTGTGCACTCATTCCCTCCTTATGTCCCCTTTGACACATTAGTATTTTGTCTCTCTTTCTCTTGTGTTGTAGTTGTAGGTTGACTGTTGGTCACGCTTGGCCGCACACCCAAGAAAGATTTTTTTTAAATGTACCTATCTTTTGTATTGTAGTAGCCGATAACAACAGTTTCTGTGTGAACGCTTGAGCACGAGATTATTTTTTTTTAAACTTACACAGCGTGTTGTGATTTCAGTATTCTGTACGTCAGTCAGGGGTAGACCGGTTTTCTGTATGCTAGTATTCTGTGTACGATTCTCCTGTACGAGAGTCTGTTGACACTTTAATTTTTCTTTGTACGAAGTGTGAAGTGTTTATTTTTGTAAGTAGAGTTTGTATTTGATTTTCTTTTGTACTTTGTTTTAAATATGTAGACTAATGATTGTCCAATTTATTTGTAAACCTACATCATAAAAGTATATTTATGGACTAAACTCTTGACTTTAAGAGTATATTTGTTTGTTTTGAGTTTTATTTTCTTAGTTAATTAAAGAGTCCAAATTTTGTTCATATTCTTTTGAGGGTTTCTTTTAATAATACTCTTTTCTCTATTACGTTTAAACGAGCCAATCAAAATGTATAATGGGTGCGTAGGCCTCATAGTGTAGGCCTACATAATTAGTGTGTTGGTTTATGTGGAGACTATACACTATTCACTATACGTTACATTATAAAACGATCTTAGGCTGCAAAGGTAGAAAAGATGCTTAAATATAACCATACAGAGCTTGAAAATCCTTTATACAATTGATTAAAATTTGCCTGTTACTATGTTTAGTAGCGAAAAAGAATGTAATCCTTCCACCATTTTAAATTACTCAACAGTACATAGGTTGTATATTTGCCAATTTCGCCGATGCTATTTTACCGTTTTTAAGCTTTGCCTCTCTTACCATTTCTACGTTTACCGTTTCCATTTTCAGCATGGCCCTTTTCACCATTGCCATTTTTCATTTATTAAATTTAACTATTTTGTTTTATTCTTCAGATTAACTAGCAGTAAGCACACACACAAAAAACAAAAACACGATGACTGTATTAATAGCACTGTTGATGTGTGCTCTTCCAGCACTGTACTATCGCCCTTGTCAGGCCAAAAGTGTAGTCATGATGCCCATACCCACGAGAAGCTACATCATCTTCCACTCCAACATCGCCAAAGCTTTAATAGACTTAGGTCACAACGTCTCTCTGTGTGTCCCAGCATACCTGATCGACGCCGGGCTGGTCCCGTACAAAAACGTAAACATCGTGAGATACGGCGATAATCTCGGAAATGTTGAGAACATTTTCTACGAACGCAGCCAACTCGTCGGTGAATTTTGGGAGGGCAAAACAACAAATTTGGCAACTCTACTAAGAGCATCCAGTACTTATAAGGAAATAATTGTAAAAATACTTGCCGATGGAGCGTTTATCACAACACTCCGAGATTTGAAACCGGATTTTCTCGTTTTAGATAGTGTTCATTACATCTTAAATCTTATGGTCTTGCCTTACAAATTAGACGTTCCTTTCGGACTAATAGGAACATATGCTGACTACCAGTTGACCAGAGTGCCATTTAGCCCGTCCGGAGAGCCCTCGTTTTTTGAAGTTGCCGCTGACAGGAAATCATTTTTTCAAAGAGTCTTTTGCACCGTCATGTCTGCGTACTTTTACGCCAATAATGACGTGTTAACCGATAATGACCTGGTCACTCGCTTTGCTGCTGAAAGACCTTTTAAAACGTACAATGAGATCGCCCTGACTGCTGAGATCTTCATCATAGAGCAAGATCATATACTGGATTATCCCAGAACATCTTTACCCAACACCAAGTTTGTTGGTGGGTCTTCAGTCCGAGACGCCAAGTCACTTTCTGGAGATTTGAAGACATTTGTTGACAAGTCTTCTCAAGGCATTGTTGTTGTGTCTTTTGGAGGATGCGAATTTGAAGTGCCGAGTCAAATAAAATCTAAAATGCTCGACGCTTTCAGAAATCTGGACCAGAATGTTGTCTGGAAAACAAACTGGACCCTTGACGAGCCCGGTAATGTTTTAGCTTCGAAATGGATTCCGCAAAATGACCTGCTAGGACACGTAAAAACCAAACTGTTTATTTCTCATTGTGGTAAGAACGGACAATACGAAGCACTGTACCACAGCGTACCAATCCTTTGTCTTCCAATTTACGGAGACCAATTCTATAATTCTGTTCGGATCTCTACCAAAGAATTTGGACTTTCTGCAGACATAAGAGAAATAACTTCTGATGAGCTAACAGGGCTGATAAAACAACTTATCGACGTTCCCAAATACAAAACCAACATCCAGAAAGCATCCAAGCTTTTTAAAGAACTCTACAAAGTCCCCAGCAAGGAAGTTGCCTATTGGTTTGATCACGTGATGAAATATGGCGGTGAGCACATGAGGTCATCATATCAGAAAATGCCACTTTATGAGTTTCTCTTGCTAGATGTCATCGCTTTTCTTTTAGCTGTTCTCGTTATAATTTTGTTGATATTTTATGTCATTATTAGATTGTGCTGTAAGATTGTATGTAAGTTTAGCAAATCCAAACTAAAAGCTGCATAAAGTATGTATATCCTTTAAACATAACCCATTTGTACGAATATATTTACTCCTTTAGTTTTATTCCGCACACGAAAGAAACAGTCTATTTATTCAAAACATCAACGTTTTAATTAAAGAAAATTTATCACAATGAAATTCGTCTCTACATTTTTAAAGCGTCTTCAGTTTACTTGTTGTAAAGTAATGTTATCTTAACTTATATATTACAGACGTCCTACGTTCATTAGTGGTGCAAGTTTAGTCTTGCATTTTTATTAATGTTTTAACTGATATCAAATTACTGGTTTTCCTGGTTTGTTCGGGCAACCCATTCCATGCTCGAATGCCAATCGGAAGAAAGAGTATTTATATGCATTTGTTTTCGCATAAGGGATAAGGAAAGTGTTTTTGTCTTTATGTTTATCTGAGCATTACAACAGGTTGTTATTGGGTTGTATTTCTAAATTAGATTTTAATGCCTTAATTATTATTACTTTACTCTTTGCCCTTCTGTCCTCTAGTGTTTTTAGGTTTAGTGATTTGACCATTGGTGTTAAAGACGCTTTTTTTTATTCAGCACACGAAATAAATTGTCTATTTATTTATTCAAAATATCAACTTTTTTAAAGAAAAAAAATCATTTCTTACATTCACTAAATCCAGTCTTTTGTACATTTTTTTTTAATACTCTACATTTTACATGTTTTACAGTAATGTTATGTAGCCGTATGTTTAAGCAATGTAAACATTTAAAGATAAAAATATTTTTTTAAAAGACGACAGGCAAAAATTTTTGTGTGCTTTTTTGGGGTTACAAGGATTGCATATTATACGATATCGCCCTTAAATAAAAACTGCACTTGATTAGATATATAAGCAACATTTTAAAAAGTCGATAGTATTTTTTTTTATATAAAGGCGGACACCTATACCTAGATATAAGTATAGCCGAGATCGAGGTCTTTTTAGATAGTAACAGCTGTAACCCTCCACCACGAAATGAGTCGCTTTGTGTATTGCGCTATTGTAAGGTAGGCTTCTAAAATAATTTATAACATTTTACTTAAAGAGCACTTGGTTGAAAAATGCAAATGGTCCGCCAATATAAAGTTACAACTGGAACAACTAGGATTGGGATATATTTGGTTAGAACAGTATATAATAGATACTAAACTTTCAAAATCAATAATTAACTTACGTATAAATGATCAAAGTAAACAAGAACTTTATGAGAGTATGCAAAAAAGCAATAAAGGTAAATTATATAGCGCTCTAAAATATAAATCTGACTGGGAAATTATTCCACCCTTTTTAAATAAATTACATCTGAAAGAAGCTATCTATATATTAAAAATACGAACAAGTAACAATAATTTCCCTGTTGAACTGGGTCGCCACTCCAGAATAGATTATAATTTAAGATAATGTCCCCTTTGCTTAAAAGATATAGGAGATGGATTTCACTATTTACTTCAATGTGTGCACTTCAATGCCCAACGAAAAATGTATCTAAAAAAATATTACTATAACAGACCTAATGTAGAAAAAGTGTCGGAACTGCTTAATTCTAGCTCTCTAAAAGAACTTAAAAAACTAAGCATATTTTCAAAAATATTAGTATCTGCTTTTAAAAAATGAAAAATAGGTTAGAAATGTTTAAGTATTTTAACTTGTTGGTTTGTCACTATGCTAATGAGAGATAGTCGTAGAAGAAATGTAATATACTAAGCCGCAAGAAAAATTTGTGAATGATTTCTTAAATGTTTGTTCTCACTATGTTAATGCTGTGCAGGTTTAATGAAAATGATGTACTTGTATGTCTATGTTAGTAAATTAAGTTGTTTTTTGTTTTTTTTTTTTTGTTTTTTTTTTTTGTTTTTTTTTCTTTGTTAGTTTTTTTCCCCCAAAAATTGTATTATAAACTAAATTATCCCCCCTGAATTTTCTTTTAGGATACCTTTAATTAATAAATTTTCTATTACCTTCATTTTTATCACTAATATTGGTATTACTATTATTAATCAATTTATTATTCACAAATGCTATAATTTTCTTATGTTTTTGACTATGCCTTTATTGTACCTATGTACTATGTGGCTAATAAATATTGTTCATTGTTCATTGTTCATTGCTACAGACTATGTCGTAAGGGTTAAAATATGAATTTTCTGATTTTGGCAATTTCTAATTGTTTATTTATTTCTGCAAATTGCTGTGGTGAGTTTTTAATCTAAAAAAAAAAATTTTTTTTTTAAATATATTTAAAGGTGACACCCTGTATTGTTTCGTGAAATTTCTCCAAATTAGGTTTCAGACAGGGGCTACAGTAAAACACACTTACTAGCTAAGGAGACTATTTTACCGATTTTTAAACGGTTTTCGCCATTGATATTAGCATTCAAATCACTATAAGTATAACCTTTAACTACGATTGAAAAAAACAACAAAATTCTCAAAAATTTTCATAGCCAATAAGCTAACAAGAAAAGTTGTATTTTTTTCCTTTTGTTTTGTACAGATATAAATCTGTAGCTTAAATCAAATGTACGTAGATCGAGACATTCTTTTCATATTTGTATGTGTGTAATTGCAATGTGCAGTGTACAGTATATTCTTTGAAATGGATGTGTCTTAAAACGTATATATAGTTTAATATATCTTACACTGTTAACGTATAACAAATAGATCTATTACACTTTTTTTACATTTCCAAATTTATAATGTAAGTGATGTTTTGTTGATTTTTTTTTTTATAAATAAAAATATTTTTATAAAGCCAGTTTTTCTGTCGTCTGTCTGGGGTCTGGCTCACTATTAAATAATACACTCAAGCCACTTAATGTACATTTAAAGTGGAATTAAAAGCTTAACTGGTCGAGAACAACAAGTAACTTCTATATCACTAAGCAAAATAACAACGACTTATAGTTCTTCGGTATTCATTGTAGTAGATTGATAGATAGGCAAGGATAGATATAGATAGATACATAAATAGTTACACAGATATATAAACAATAAACGTACAAATGATGCAATAAAAAAACTCTTGTAGTTATAAAATATATTTATTTCCTTTTCAAGTGACAATTTTACCTCATGCTTATTTTTTTTAAATATTTTCAACAGTCTAAGAAATACTAAAGTGGTAAAATAATTGACAATTTATATAGTAGTCGTTTTAAAACATTTCTGTAGACTATTTAAATTTTAATGTATGTCATATGGTTATCAATTCAATAGTGTATAAAACACAATAGATGACCCTTTAGACTCAAATGTACTAATAAACTAGACAAAACTGTATGTCTGCTTAATACATCTATTAATATAGATATTTTAAATCTGTGTAAATTGATTTCTTAACGCACACGTACAAGTTTTATTTACAATTCATAATTTTACATTATGCTTACACAAGTATGTCAATATGTAAATAAAAATAATTCAAAAATACATATGTTCTGTATAAAAAAAATCACCGCTACCAGTCATAATAAATTGCTACATATATAAATCAGTTGTCATAAATCTGTTCAAGAGCCCGTGGCTAGAAAAAAGGTATGACATGATAATACATTTATTCGAGTACCTTTATAACAGATTAATTTCTTTAATTCAACTCTTTCAGTCCAATCGTTTGTGACCACACAAAGGCTATAGAGAACCGTTTTCTGAAGAAAAAAAACGAAAAACGCACATTATAAATCGTTATGCTTAAAGTGTTTTAAAAAGAGTGTTAATAATGTATTTTATTTTAAAACCAGTAGTGAAAAAAGTATTTAAACATACGCACTTAGAGAGAGAGAGAGAGATGGTGACTGTAAGGTTCGCAACATCAACTCTTTTAAGAAACAATCAATAAAGTGCAAGTATATGAATATAAATGCACTATTAAGAAAGTATCCCGTCGTACCAAACTAAAGCAGCGTTCACCAGAATACTAAGGTGATTGTGTGACCAGTACAATGCCCATCCGCCTTTACTTTACCCCAACTAAAGTCAGGTAGGGGCCTACTCATCAGACACCCTAGAAAGATCCGAGAATAAATACTAGACTTCACCAGGAATCGAATCCTAAACCTTTGGTACGTCAGCCGAACTCGCTACCGATCGACCACAGTGCCACCTACAAGCACTATTAGATCAACCGTGATAATTAAATATATTTTGTTGATTTTATTAATAAAAGTTTACCTTTCAACTGTTCCAATCTGTGCACAAATCGTCGTGGATCAGTCAATGAATTTATCAATTGGTAAATACTCCATCTTTGTAATGGATTCGCATCCAGTAGACCAGCGAGAATAGTTCTGAAGATGTACAAGAGATGCCATACAGTTGTGCTCATATATTTACTTAGATATTTAGTAAATTTTCGTTTATTTAACAGAACTGCTGGGGACAATCATACTTCTAACAGTAAGCATGACCGATTATGTATTTCTGTGCGCCCATTTAAATTATTATTGTTTAAATTAACGCGAAGGAGAATAGATGATCGTACGTCTAGTAAAAGTAGATATGGTACTAGAAATGAAAATTGTGATTTTTACATTTATATTTAGTTACAGGATTTTACAAATATATAGGGGATAACATTAAAAGTTGTCGAGTGACACTATGAAATAAAGCAATGAATAGTGAATTATTTCTCTTTCTAATGTGTATATATATATAAGTCACCTTTAGGCTTACATAATACATGTTAATACTGCTCTAAATATATAACTTTTTCTCCTTAAAAATTTACTTAAGAGTACCAATAAAGTATTAAAAGTTGATGAAGCAATTAGAAAATTAAACAGTTACATAACACAATTGTTTACATTTATTACAAGAACATAAAACTAACATGCATTTCGGACCCATCAACTAAATAACATATAAGACATATAACAAGTTCAAATAGAATATTTCATCGATGGTGAATAGTATTAGAAATACTAATGGAAAAGATGAACAAAAAGCAAAGTAGTAACTATACGTAAAGCTTTAAATTCTAACTTTGAAATACAACACAATGTATTACAACGCTCTGAAAGACATATGGATAGGAAAAACGCGTATAAGCATTAATCCTCTTTACGATTTGAAAATGGGATATAGTTCCTAAGTCCGTGAATATGTTGAGGCTTGCAATAGGCCTATTGTATTTTCGTTGCCACTTACACACATTTATAAGGATGATAATAACAAGTTCAAAAAATAAAATGAACCTCGATAGAATGGGTAACTGTAATTTGTATAACCAGCATAAGTAAAAAAAAAAAGAAATTAGACTTCGAGAAAGTGATAGTTTGACTTACCTGTCTATGCGAGGTAATAGTTTGACTTACCTGTCTATGCGAGGTAATAGTTTGACTTACCTGTCTATGCGAGGTAATAGTTTGACTTACCTGTCTATGCGAGGTAATAGTTTGACTTACCTGTCTATGCGAGATAATAGTTTGTTCAATTTGACTATATACAGAAGTGGAGCAGTGGGCGTCTCCTCAATGACGTCTTGTTTAAAATGCATGCACCAGAGAACGACACCCAGTGAATACATGTCAGCCTAGAGAAAGAGATTTATATAAGTTTTTATTTAAATATAAAAAAGTATTGACAATACTATAGCAAGCTTCAGGGTCATCATACTTGTTTTATTCTTTTTTTACAAATGTTGCATTAACAAAATGTTGTATAAATGACATGCTAGCAAAAGAGCGAAATAGGTTATGTTTGTGAACATCGAGACAGACAGGCTTTGGCTTTTACAATAAACGCAATCAATACTTAGCCTCATTATTTGAGTAAAAACTAATTTGATGCAATCAAAAAAAGAAGAGCTGTACTTTAAATAACCTTCATTGGTACTTTTAATCCACTCTCCATGTATTACTCTCTCAGAACAATAAATGGGCTTCAAAGTGTTAAGATTGCATTCAGCGAATTGTAAGTCATGATGAAAGTATGAAATCATTACCAGGGTTAACGTAGAAACAATGGTTAATATGTATATAAACTTTCAAATATAATGACTTTATTAACAGGAGAATAATTTATTCTCAAACTTTGAACGTCAGGTATTTAAACGTAAAATGTACAATAGTAATATTAACAAGAAGACTTACTTTGAATCCGTTAAACGAAGTCTCTTTGTCCTGTTCAGGGGACATGAAGATGACCGTTCCTTTCTTGTAGCTCACGTGAGTTTCTCCAGGCGCCAATAAGGTCGAGAAGCCAAAGTCTGTCAGAACTACGTCATTTCCGTTGGTGATGAGGATGTTGTCCGTCTTGATGTCTCGGTGAACGATGCCCCTCTCGTGGAGATACTTCACGGCAGAGCAGAGCTGCACGAGGTAGTGATCGACGAGACCCTGGTGCATCTCCTGAAGCACTGCCGTCAGGGTTCCTTCCTCGTAGTAAGGCATCACGATGCAGTGATACGAAGGGAAGCTACCGACAGAATCCATCTTCATGATGTTTGGATGGTTCACCTTGCTGAGGATGTTCACCTCATTATGAAAGTATTTTGTGGCTAGCTGCCCTTCTGTGGAGTTGTTGCTGAGGAATGTCTTTAAGGCCTTCTTCTTTCTGGGGTCGATTTTTAAACTGACAAGCATTACCTTTGTAGGGTATCCATCTTGAAGAATCTTCTCTGCCTCAATCCCAAAAACGTCGGTAGCATCGCGTCTGAAATGTGGAACTATGAAATTTGTATCCATTTCGAAAACTATGAAATTGTCGCAAACATTAAACACAACGTAAGAAATAATGGGATAATTCCTAAATACAGTGAAATACCAAGATCGAAATAGTCCGTGTTGCTGAGAATAAGTTCAAATCATTGGACGTCTTACTTTATATCAGGATTTTATACAAACCCTTTATCTAAACATTTAGCCACGTACATGATTAAAACTTCAATAACCAGTTGGGATTTCTTGTAGTATACAATATTGTTTTTTTTTTTACTTTTTAATTGACCAAAACTTACCGCTGTCTGACCGCTGCAATCTGGACTTCCATATTGATTATGGTCATTGTGTCTTTGCTAGCGTCTTTTGAAGGACGGCATTGTTTAAACCGTAGCTGACGCGTTGGTGGTCAACGGAACGCGTGACACGTGATAACAACAGCATTGATCCTATTGTGTAACCGAACTGACCATACAGTGTTTATGTATAGTGGAAGGTGGGGCTGAGTGTGTTTGTGTCGGGGGTGGAGGGTGTTCATGTCTTACAAATTGTTTCTGAAACAGAGGCACGTTTTTACGATGTTTCGAAAATATGATTTACAAAATAGCCCAAACCTCAAATCACAATTACCCCCGTCCCCAGAGTTAAAACTAATAAAAGAACGATGCGTAATAGCGGTTATTCAATTATATGCAATGTAATCATTAGTTATATTTTTATAATGGTATATATAATATGTATACTAAAATATAAAAACACAATACGTAATTCTATATCGATATTGACGCGTTATTCAATCGAAAACATAAAGTAAATTAAAAGCGTACCAAAGGTCCTAGGTTTCATTTCCTGGTGAAGTCTATAATTTTTTTCTTTGTTCCAGAGTCTAGAGTCTAGAGGGTGTCCCTGATTGTATAAAGATCTAAACCTGACATTAATTTGGGGGAAAATTGAAGACGGAAAGCCACACAATCCCTTGAATGCCGGTACAATTGCTTATAATGTGCCAAACTAGGATTTCTAAGTCATTCAGCGTGCCAACACCGTGACATTAAAACTGCTCAACTATATTATTTTTATAAGACAATGTATTTAGTGCCGTAGCAAGACCAAAACCAAAAGAAAATGAACGTATTAGAGAAAATCATTAAAGGGTTTTATATTTAATAAAACGAGATTAATGTATTTGTTATTATCATATTTTTAAATATCCATTCATAGCAAATACACTATTTCATTTCTCAACTTAAACTTTATAAGTGTATGTATTAAAAATTAAATTTAGTTGTCAAGATTTTAATCCAGTAATTCAGTAATAGCTTTAAATTTTTGGTAGTTCGATCTCAGAATAACTGAGATTTACGTTTTTTTAATATTTTTTGTAATCGTAATTATTTATTAGTATATGTGGTTTACAATATTACAGGTAAGAGGAAGAGATACGTAGTAATCATACGAACTGGGTAGTTAATGTAATATTTTAAAACGTACATATAATTTCTTTAGTGATATATTTATATAATGTTCAACTTTTTTATAATTTGATTATTTTTAAAATTATAAATTGTAAGTTATTTTTTTTACAAGGAAACAAAAAAGATAGTCTACATATTAACAATATTAACGCAAAGAAAACGAGTTAATTATCTCCCTTCAATTAAATCCTTCAAATTAGATACTAGTGATGTCAAACAAGATAATTACTTTAATATAACTTGTGTTAAGTATAAATTATTATTTCTTTATACAAATTCAGCATTATGCTAATTTTTCAGTGTGTAATTAGATGTATAAAATTAATTTTTTTTAAAAACATTTTCTGCATTAATATAGTCAAATTAAGGAGTTTATTTCTTTAAAAACATTCATAATTAGAACAATTACATTATATAATGCTAGTAAAAAAAGCCTGTTATATTTATTACAATAATAAAACAAACAGATTTGTTTCAGAAATAATTATATGTATGCTTAATTAAGAGATATTAGCATAAAACCGCTTTTGAATGTAATTAGCATACATCAATTTATGGCCTTTTCCTTGAATGCTCTTCGCTAATAGTTCAATGTCATGTACATATTTAGTCATTTCTGAGTGGTCAAGTTTAAATGACCTCTTGGTATGCTCGAAACAGCTTTCATGTGTCATAAAATCTGTTCACTGGTGTAAATTAAACCAACAGCTGAAAGTAGAGTGAGTGCCTAGTAGTTGACAACAGATGACGATCCTAAGAAGCTTCCTTTTTTATTTTCCCGCAAATCGTCACATTTCGGATGTTTAAAATGAAAGAGATGCCAATATTCCTCCACTATAAAAAGATCCAGATCTGAGTAATTTGTAGTAAGATCAAGGCAGCAAGGCTTGGTGTGGTATGGAAACACGAGTCCATGAATTTGAAAGTCTTGCCTTTGTTTAGAAAACTCCGCATTGAATGCTTCAATGTACTTCTGAAAATGCTTATATATCTTAATTTGCCTTAAATTAGGGAAACAGTTAAAAGTTTTAAATAAATTTTACGGCAAGATATGTCCAGTTTCAATGCAAATCCATTCCATTGGTCCAACTCTTCATGAGCTTTACGACCGCGTGCTTGTAAATGCAAGTTCAACTCACTGAAACGAGTCGCCATGTCATTCAGAAACATCGGCTGCAATATCGAAAATGTAGTTGTTGTTTTTATTATCAAGATACACCTTAATTGCTTCCAGATAAGAAACGAATCTATCCAAGACTTTATCTATACTCCCTATAAGAGACTTGAGAAACTATAAAATTGACTATCTTATTAATAGATACAATCACAGATTTAAGTCCAATGATGGGAGCTTTGCATACGAACATTCCTGACGTGTACGTCCAGTGTGATTCTCATGTACTTCGCCATGTAGCACCCATTAATTATACTGACGTACGTTGTTCTGACTTACATTTAAAAATCTTCTTGGAAGTCTCTCGCGTGCCACTGAAAATCGTTATACGGGCCAAGTCTGGCACGATGTAGGCTACTCTCTTCATCGCCAGCAATTTCATCAATTTATCTCTGCATAGTGCTAGTGCTCAACTTATATATTTTAATGCAAGTCGATATCAAAGCTTGTTTTTAAAAATCGTATTAAAAAAATTTGATTCAAATTAAAACCGATTCGATCTAAAACTGCGAGAACTGAAGAACGCGCAGAACTTCGTTAGCTACCGAACCGCTCCAGATGTTTAATTGGAACTGACCCGAGCCTTTACTTCTTCCCTCTAAAAATCAGTGCCATACTCCTTTTTAACGTTTGTTGGGTGAGAGCAGTTTAGCAGCAGTTGCGTTCTCTCAAATTCTATGTCACATTTCATGCATATTATAATCACCCCCCCCCCAACACACACACATATCGGCCTTTCTCAGAAACAGTCTAAATCTAGTAAAAGATCAAAGTTAAGCGCATACACAGCTTTAAATGACTTTTACAACACAATCACACAGTAGTGAAATAGTGAAACAGTCGATTAATTATATTTGTTAAAGCTCAAGATTACTTGATTATTGAAATTAAAGCAAATCTAAATGTTGGCATTTTAATAATTTAAATAGCAGTGGTGTTCAAAGCACATCTAAATGTTGGTATTTTAATGATTTAAATAGCAGTGGTGTTCAAAGCACATCTAAATGTTGGTATTTTAATTATTTAAATAGCAGTGGTGTTCAAAGCATATTTAAATGTTGGTATTTTAATTATTTAAATAGCAGTGGTGTTCAAACTATTGAAAGTACTTTCGTACCGCCTACTGGCCATTCACCGCCCCCTATTGCCCCCGATAACGTCAGCGCCCCCCCCCCCTAGAACGTCTCAACGGGGGCTAATTTGTCGACTTGAGTCAAAACCTTAAATTCCGTGGCGTGAATTTCCGTGTAAAACCGTAAGATCTAGTACTTGGTCATTGATTACAATTAAGGAAATTAAGGAAAGAAAACAATAATGACCAATGAAAAGTAAAAAAGAATATTTACATAATTCATAAGTAAAGCAGCGTTCACTTATCTAATCAGACCTGTACAGATATTTTCTCTTCTACTATTTCTTTTATTTTTTTATTTCATTAATTTATTGCTATTCAATTATGTTCTAAGTTTAGATAATTTTGGCTTTCTATATATGCGAGAACATATGTGTATAAGTACTCTTTCTTCCCAAATGGGCATCAGGACATGTAATGGGTTGCCTGAACAAACCAAGAAAACCAGTAATTTAACATCATTTAAAACACTAATAAAAATGCAAGATTAGACTCGGAACAGTGTAGGACGCAACAATCTCCTTTATAGAATAAGAGTATGTAATATATAAGATAAGATAACAGTAAACTGTTGTTGTTTTTTTTTGCTGTTGTTTTGGGACTGTTGTTGTTGATGTATCCTAAAACAGTTTGAAATCGTGTGCAATAATGCTCGCTATAGAAGGCGAGTCAGTAATATTTAAGATAATAGACATGTTTTTGAAAACGCCACCTTCATTGTTAGTTAAATACACAAAATGCGTTTTCAAAAAGTGCTTCGGTTGAATATGTGCTCACATTCAGTATCCCCCCTCCTCACCTTGCTACTATTGCACCCTCCCTCCCCCCTCCTTCCATTCTTCAAGACGGGCCACGAAACATTAAAAATTTTAATTTATCTTACGTTTCTTTAATGTTTATTTACAAGTGAATGTATCTTATACAATGCCACACCACTTTTTAATAAAACAGGATGGTCAGTTGAGCTGGACAATAAGGTCGCAGCGCTATTGTAATCACGTGTCACGTACCGTTGACCACCAGTGCGTCAGCTTCTCTTTACAACGCAGTTCCTTGGCGGATACTTCAAGGACGCCAACAATAGACAACGGTCATGATCCATATGGATATCCAGACATGCAGTAATCATGACGCCGTAAGCGTCTGTCAATGAAAGGAAAACTGCAACAATATTGTACACAAAGAGATCTAAACTTTTTTTTTTTTACTTTGAAGCAGGAACGTGTTTAAATGTTGACAATTGACAATAAGGGAGTCTGACTAGAAGCATGATATAAATGAAAACTTTAGTCGCACGCAATAGAATGTATCGTTGATTCATAATATTAAAAAGTAAATTCTTGTTTTAAGTAGCATGGTATTTCTTAAGTTTAAATTCGACCGATGTTATAAATAAGTGTCTAATTGTGAGATATTTTGGATTGTGACGGGATATTTGATGCTTTTTGTGGTGCTTTTTGTGGTGCTTTTTGTGGTGCTGTTTGTTCTGTGATTATATTTTTGTTTCAAGAATGGCTTACAATATCATAATTCCATATTTTGAACAGGATGCGATTGATGTCTACGGAATTGAGTTGGAAAATATACTCAAAGATTCTTACCCAACCATGGTTATAGCAGTAAGGCTGAAAGTTGACCCAACCCAGAAGAAGGTCTTCAAAATGTTCTTTACCAACGACCCCCAGAAGCAGAAGCTGGCCGACAAGTACTTCTACAATGAGGTGAAGATTCTCAGCAGGGTCAACCATCCTCACATCATGTGGATGGACACCGCGGGGTCCTTCCGTCTGTATCACTGTATCGCGATGCCTTACTACGAGGAAGGAACCATGACGGACGTGCTTCGGGGGATGCACCAGGGTCTCTTCGATCACTACCTCGTGCAGCTCTGCTCAGCTGTGAAGTATCTCCACGAGAGGAGCATCGTTCACCGGGACATCAAGACGGACAACATCCTCATCACCAACGGAAATGACGTAGTTCTGACAGACTTTGGCTTCTCGGCCTTATTGGCGCCTGGCGACACTCACGTGACCAACAAGAAAGGAACAGTAGTTTTTACCTCACCTGAACAGGACAATGAAATATCCTTCGATGGATTTAAAGTAAGTACATCTAATAATCTTATATCTAACACAGACGCTCCTTCTATAAAGAAGATTATTGCGTCCTATGCTCATGTGTGGCCTAATTTTTTTATTTTTTTTATCAGTGTTTTAAATGATGTTAAGTTATTGGTTCTCCAGGCAACCCATTCCATGCCAGGATGCCACTTAGGAAGAAAGAAAGAGTACTTATATGCATTTGTTATTATTTATTTGTTATTTAATTAGCTTCAATTTATATGCTATATGGAATATTTTGCAATATAAAACTATAGCATGATAAAGAGTTGTCATTTAGTCAGGATCAAAACGTGTTTTGCTAAATTTTAATTTTGTGATTGATTGTTATTACTTGTCTACCCCTTGTTTCTCTCTAGGCAGATATGTATTCACTTGGTGTCGTTCTGTGGTGCATGCTTTTCAAACAAGATGTCATTATGGACAGGCCCACTTGCCCACTTCTTCACAAGGTCAGGAAGACAAAATTACTGCCATACCTGGACAGGTAAGTCTCAAACGCTTAGTTTAAACTTCCATGGTCTTACAACATTCTGTGCCATTTGTTTTTCTCTTCCAGCTTTTGAGAGTATCCACTTTTTAAACGTCATTAATTTTTTTTGTCTTAAATATTGTGCAAATTCAGATAAAGTAAAATAATAATAAGTATATTTATATAGTAGGGGGGGGAGAGGCACGGTGGTCGACCGGCAGCGCGTTCTATTGGCATACCAAAGGTACTGGGTTTGAATCCTGATACAGGCTAGGATTTTTTCTCGGTTCGGGAGGGTGTCCCTGAGTCTGGGGTAAAGTAAACGTGGCTGTGCATAGTGCTGGTCACACAATCATCTAGTATGCCGAGAACTGGTGAACACTGTTTCATCGGCCCCTTGGATCAATTTGGTCTGACGGTATAATACATTACGTGCATGAGACCCCTGGTCTAAACACTGTCTTCTTATTTCCATCTTCAGAACTATTCTCGCTGGTCTACTTGACGAGAATCCACCACAAAGGTGGAGCATCCACCAACTAATTGACTCAATGGCTGACTCAGAACGTTTCTCAGACAGACTGGCAAAGCTTGAAGGTAAATCTCATTGAATAGTTCAATGATCACAGAATGTTCACTATTTAATGTTATATTCTACTTTAGCACACTATTATCAAAAGGTTGCCTAACCCCTGTCCTAATTCATGGATACTTTATTTTCATAATTGCGTACTATTTTCCGACTGCACAAAACTTTATGTATTAAGTATACAGCATTGGTGATGAAGGTAATCTGTATAGCGCTTGTTTCAAGAGTTTCACATTTAGCATATTTAGGGCTCTTTACTACCCCAATTGTAGAATTTTATTCATCTATCCTTGTAGAATGCAATACAATTGCATTTAAATGGTTTTAATTCTTTGCCTAGAAACATAGCAAAATACAAATTTAAGTTTTTAAAAGATGTCATCAAAAAGTCAATGTTATTTATATATATATGTAATGTTTATCTGTTATTTGTTCAGCTTTTTTTAATCGAAGACCTATTATTTCATTATTATATAACAAACAATGATTAAATTTTTTTTTTATTTGGGTGATTTCTAGGGTGAGTGATTTTTCTATGTTTTCATTTGTCTTCTAGAAGCAGGTATTCTTTAAGATGTATTCAAAGACACGACTGAACCACGAATAGACTTTCAAGTGTGTTCTAAGCGAAGTACTCCGTAACTAGCAAGGCGAAGTACTCCGTAACTAGCAAGGCGAAGTACTCCGTAACTAGCAAGGCGAAGTACTCCGTAGCTAGCAAAGCGAAGTACTCCGTAACTAGCAAGGCGAAGTACTCCGTAACTAGCAAGGCGAAGTACTCCGTAACTTGCAAGTTGAGCATTAAATGTCAATAACATAAAACTATAATTTGAAGAAAAAAACAATGACCACGGAACCAACGATTATGAAATAATGATCGAAAGTTGACCAAGCTGACCAAGCTGACCAAGCCTCTGTTGAAATTGTCTGTCCATGCCCATACATAACTTTGCATGTCTATGTTCAACACTGGCCTTTTTATTGAAGAAAGCATAATGGATCTGTGTTAGTTTACGTTGCACCTTGAACACTGTGATGGGATACATTAATTGTATATTATTATTATAACAATTCATCGTCAATGCTAAATCACTAATACTATAAATTTTAGATAAAATATTAATTTCAAGTGGATACATCTAAATGGGTACCATCCATCTATCAGTTTATCCATTCATCCATCCAGTATATTCTTTTTCCTTTCATGAAACGGATTATTGAATTATTTGTTTTTTAAATTTAATATATGTATTAAGTTTAACATACATTTTATATATCAATTGCCAAGGATAGATAGCGACATAGCGTTGGTATGTGATTCCCATGATCTCAGATCTCCAATATCCTGGAAGATGGGTTGGCGGATCTAATATACGCCCTTTTTGTCTGCCCAGCTCTTCTGATAGGTTATCTAAGATCAGGTGGGATGGTTCGGGGTAATTATGCTATCTGATTTAAACTGCCAAATAAATTGTTTAGCTGCTGTTTCAGAGATTATTGCACACACTGGACAAAGCGCAAGCGCGCTCAATTATTGCACCGGAGGTCCCGGGTTCGAATGCCTGGTGAATTAGTTCCCTGGTCTGGAAAGGTGTCCCTGAGTCTACCCAGCTCTGGTGGGCACCTGACATCAATTGCGGCACATAATAGTCAAATAAGCATTGCACTGGCCACACAATCCCCTAATATATCGGTGCTACGGAAACTGAAACTTTTGAACGATGTTTCACTTGCCCAATAGTTAAAATTGATTTATACTATACATGTTTTTATATAAGATCCAACTATTCGTAAAATATATAAGAAACAAAAAAATAAGATTAAAATTTTCTGATAAATTTATTTGTATTTATGTCTTTTTTTTTACATTAATAATATCAACATTTACATTGCAGTAATTTTGTTGTATTAAAAATTGCAATAAACATCACATTAAGATATAATGTCAGAGTTCATTTGTCTATTTACACGTGTGATTTTTAAATCCAAATATCGTTAAAAATGTTTCCATAAATAAACCAAATATTTTTTGTGACAGATTTTTCAATCTGAGCAACCAAATACAGTTGATTTAGATTTATTTTCAAGCACAAATTTTTTAATGTTTTTTTTAATTCCTTTAAAGGTTGAGATGAGCTATTGGACAATGCTCAACCATTAGTCCTTTCTGTGGGGTTGGTAGACTTGGCGGCGCCCATCTCCTCTCCAAATTTACTTCAGGTTTAAAAGAATAAAATAATGTAAACTTTCCGATAAAGAAAATCTGTATAATCTGTGGCGTCACTAGATAAAAAGGCGGGCGAGAAGATGGGGTGGGGAAAAATCTTTGCACTTGCTTAAAATGTTAATTTTGTGTATTAGTCAACTAGCTCAATAATAAGGCAAAGCAGGGGAAGTGTACATTTATTTTGGCGCCTATCTAAAGGGTTGGTACCACATCATCAAATTTCATTATCATTTATCTCTCTCTTTCTCCATTCTTTCTCAGTGTCTGTCTCTCATTGTCTATTTCTCTTTATAACGATGTCGCCTTTCTCTCTATCTCTCTTTTTTCCCCTCTCTCCCTCTCTTTTGTGTTTTTTTTCTCTTTTCACTATTCCTTTCTGTCTTTCTGTCTTTCTGTCTTCCTGTCTTTCTGTCTTTCTGTCTTTCTGTCTTTCTGTCTTTCTGTCTTTCTGTCTTTCTGTCTTTCTGTCTTTCTGTCTTTCTGTCTTTCTGTCTTTCTGTCTTTCTGTCTTTCTGTCTTTCTGTCTTTCTGTCTTTCTGTCTTTCTGTCTTTCTGTCTTTCTGTCTTTCTGTCTTTCTGTCTTTCTGTCTTTCTGTCTTTCTGTCTTTCTGTCTTTCTGTCTTTCTTTCTTTCTGTCTTTCTGTCTTTCTGTCTTTCTGTCTTTCTGTCTTTCTTTCTTTCATTTGCTTGTCATCCGTCTGTCTTCTGTTTGTTTCATTCACTCTTTTATCTTCCACACATACAAGCTCAAGCTGCATGTCCCACATGCACGCACCGACGTCTACAAATATTCTTTTTTTCCGTCAGCCATTAGGCTGTGGAACACCCTGGACCAGGCCTC